>OX578281.1:56965533-57155533 GCA_951217055.1 Gerris lacustris
AAGTCCTAGGCCCTCCACGGGCTGCTTTGCTTTAGAGAGAGTAAGATATTCAAAGGAATATTATTATCCTCACCGTTTACAACAGTGATCTTGGATTTTTCTGCGATTTTTTTTAGTCCAAGTTTTATTGCATTCTCTGCAAGTTCATTACTATAACTTAGTACTCATCTAGTATTGAAGAAATTAGGATGGTTTGTCGAAAGTAGCCCGTATATCTTCCCTCTCTATCGTCTGCTCTCTAAATTTTGCTAAATTGGCACTTATATTTGTCATAAATATATATTTGGCACGACACTGACACGCAGAGTGTCAGACAATGATTGACACACTATATTTATTTATTATAATTGATTCTTGTTCTTGAGTATTAAAATCACTACTTTATTACATTTTGGCGACGAGGATGGGATACTTATATATTATATGAACTACTGGAAGATAGGTTATAATATAAATAGTAAAGGCCAGGATGTCAAGGAGAAACAGACAAAACTTTCAAGATCAAGATGAAAATAATCTACAAAATCATCAAGTAAATGATGACTCGAGAAGATCTCTTAGATCTTTTAAATTCGATCCTTTTGACAACGAAACTGAAATTTGGCGGTATTATATTCAACGATTTGAAAACGAATTAAAATTGTACAATATTAACGACGATGACAGTAAACGCACTTTACTACTCGCTAAAGTGGGACCACAACATTTCAAAATTTTAATTGATCATTTTTTTCCGGAGGAAATTGCAGTCATCCCATATAATAGAATTAAGGAGACTTTAAACACGTACTATAACAGAAAAACCTGCATTTTAGCAGAAAGGGTTATGTTTTTAAGGAGAACTAGAAAAGAAGAAGAAACAGTGACACAATATGTGACAGCTTTACGAAGTCAGGCTACTCAATGTGAATTCAACCGATCACTCGACGAAAGACTAAGGGATCAACTCGTGTTAGGAATAGAAAACGAAAAGTGGCAACAAGAACTAATTAGACAACACCCGTCTAATGAAACGACACTTTCCCAAGTACTTACTACAGCTATTACTTTAGAACAATCAACAAATCACCAAAAACTTTTAAAAATTAATTCAGACACAATAGACTTACCAATTAGAAATTTACGAAACCAACATACATCTAAGACTTCGCAGACAAAAATTGTTCCTAAAGAGGCACGGAATTCAAGGAATACGTCAAATATTAAGCTTAAACTGGTTAAGGGTGTTCATTGTCTCAAATGCACTTACAAACAACATACTGGTGGAGAACACTGTCCAGCTCGAGAAATAATTTGTTTCGCTTGCAACAAAACTGGACATTTCGCAAAGGCGTGTATTGCTACAGGGAGAGCAGAAATAGTTTCAAAACATTTGCAAGCAAGACGTGTAACAGAACGGGAAAGTCAAAGGTCATCAGAGGAATCAGAAACAGAAATAGCTGAAGTGAGTCGAAATAAGAAAGGTACAAAAGCTTTATTAAAAGTAAAAATTAATGATAAGGATATAGAGATGTTGTATGACCCGGGAGCGTCAAAGTCAGTTATAAGTAAGGAAACCTGGAAATCAATAGGAAAACCTAAAATATCTCCAATAAATGACTCATTACAAGCGTACACTGGCGTACATATTGAGACTCTTGGAAAATGCATGGTAGATGTTGAATTAGATAAAAACACTAAGACGTTACCATTATTTGTCATAAAAGAAAAGGACTACTCACTATTTGGTTTAGACTGGACACTAGCGTTTAACTTACCGTTACCGAAGGGAATCAAAATATGTACCTTATCGTCAAACAAAGACAACATTCAGAACAAATTAATGGAATGTCGTAACAAACACAAAAACTTATTTGAGGAGGGGACGGGTACTGTTCGACGATTTAAGGCTGAAATTCACTTGACAGATAAAGCAGTCCCAAAAATATTTCGACCAAGACCGGTCCCATTTGCGATGAAACCTGCAATAGAAGATGAATTGTCTAGGTTAGTGAAAGAAGGAGTAATAGAAAAACTAGATCCCTCTAAGACACCTATTGAATGGGCTTCTCCGATTGTAGTGGCAATGAAACCAACCGGGAAAGTTAGAATCTGCGCTGATTTCAAAGTGTCCATCAACAAGTATATCACGACCGACAGACACCCACTGCCACGTTTTGAAGAGATCATGGCCAAACTTAGTGGAGGTAAACAGTTCACAACCATTGATCTTAAAGATGCTTACTTACAAGTTGTTGTAAGAGAAGACTGTAAAAAGTATTTTGTTATTTCTACACACAAGGGTTTCTTCGTCTATAACAAGCTCCCTTTTGGGGTATCTTCAGCCCCAGCTATATTTCAGCGTATAATGGACCATATTCTTGGAGATATAGATATGGTAGCTTGTTATTTAGATGATATAATCATAACAGGGAAAAATAAACAGGAACACATGACTAATATTGAGGAAGTTCTATCAAGGTTACAAGAAGCGGGCTTTAAGGTACACGAGAACAAATGCAAATGGATGGAAGACACAGTTACATATCTCGGACACAGAGTAGATAAAAATGGCATATACCCAACAGATGATAAGTTACACGCAATACAGAATATGCCAACACCAAAGAATACAAGTGAATTACGAGCTTTTCTGGGATCTATAAATTACTACAGCAGATTTATTAAACACTTACAATCTCAATGTGCTAGTCTACATCGACTTATCAAGAAAGGGGCAAAATGGGATTGGAATGAGGCGGACGATGCAACAATAGAAAATATAAAAAAAACATTAAGTTCAAACACAGCATTAATACATTTTAATGAAGATCTACCAATAGTGGTCACAGCAGATGCCAGTGATGTGGGGTTGGGGGCAGTACTATTCCACGAATTCCCAGACAAGACCTTACGCCCTATAGCGTATGCTTCAAGGTCACTCAAAAACTCGGAAAAAAAATATTCAACCATTGACAAAGAAGCACTGGCAATCATCTTTGCAACAAATAAATTTCATCAATACATTTTTGGAAGACACTTTACCTTGAAAACAGACCACAAGCCACTAGAGCGGATAATGGGAGAAAATTGCGAGTTACCTAGGATGGCAGCAAATAGGTTAAGCCGTTGGGCAATACATCTCACAAATTATGATTACACACTTAGGTATCAACCAGGAACGAACAATGCTCCCGCTGATGCATTGTCTAGATTACCAGTTTCTACGAATTTCGGCGAAGAAGTTGAAGAGTTAGGTTCGATAAATCAATGTCAGTTACAACACTTACGGTTAGGAGAGATAAACGTTTCACGAAGGGAGTTAAAACAGGCCACTTTAGGGGATAAAATATTAAATAAAGTTGTTTCTTTTATTGAACAGGGCTGGCCCGATAAAGGTAGTTTGGAAAATGAATTAAGAGGGTATCACGATAAAAGAGAAGAAATATCTTTTGAAGGAGGCATCTTAATGTGGCATGGAAGGTTAGTGATCCCACAAAACCTAAGGAAAAGTATTATGGATATACTCCATGAAGGTCACCCAGGTATTACGGGAATGAAATCGCAGGCCAGAATTTTAGTTTGGTGGCCAGGAATAGATTCAAGCCTGGAAGAGTATGGGAAACGGTGTGAGGCCTGCCAGAGCAATAGAGGAAAAACACCTGAAGCTCCGTTATTTTCTTGGACACCACCCTTGGAACCGTGGACACGCATTCATATAGATTTTGCGGGTCCATTTCAAAAACAATACTGGCTGGTTGTAGTAGACGCATTTTCAAAGTGGACTGAGATTCTGCCAACATCAACACTATCGGCAAACCAGACAGTAAGACTATTAAGGACAATATTTTCAAGGTTTGGGATCCCAAGGGCAATAGTCAGTGACAACGGCCCGACATTCACGTCTGAAACATTTAAAAATTTCTGCAACAACAATAATATTAAACATATGAAGACTACACCATACCATCCAAGATCTAATGGGTTAGCTGAAAGGATGGTACAGACATTCAAACGTAGGATGAATTCCGGGAAGGTTGAGGAAAACGATGGAGAGAAGAGGTTACAAAACTTTCTTATCAGCTACAGAAATACCCCAAATAGTACGACAGGAAGATCACCTGCTGAGATGTTACTGGGGAGGAGACTCCGAACACGATTAGACCATCTAAAACCAAACGTACATGAGGACATTAGGGACAATCTAGTAAGGCAGAAGGTATTGCATGACCGTTCGGCAGAGGAGAAGAGTTTCGAAGAGGGCGATGCGGTTTGGGTACAGACTGCAGAAGGAAAAGAATACGTGAAAGGGGTAATTAATCAGAAGACAGGAGATCTTTCCTACGTAGTGGAGGTGGAAGGAAAAATGAAGAGAAAACATGCAGATCACCTACGCAAGCGGCTTGAAAACATTGTTGAGTGAGGGAGAAGTGTCATAAATATATATTTGGCACGACACTGACACGCAGAGTGTCAGACAATGATTGACACACTATATTTATTTATTATAATTGATTCTTGTTCTTGAGTATTAAAATCACTACTTTATTACAATATTCATGTGAAAAATCAAAGCAATTTGACGAAGGGGGAGGGGATGAAAATGTTAAGCAGTAATGGGTCGTAAAAGCAAAATATCACGTAAGCACGCGAGAAAGCCATGTGCCACACTCAATGACGGAATATTTTTTAAAAAGTTTTCAGTACAATAAATTGTAAAGAAAGTTCATATACTATACGTGTAGCTGTTTTATTTTGTAAAATACAGCTCAAAAAATCATTATTATTTTATTTAAAATGTCATTTTCTTTTAAAAGCCCCTTTTTAGAATAGAAAGGGACTGTACAGAAATGGGCTGTTTGTTTTTTTAAAAAAGTTTTTGAAGTGGAACCGCAGTATCAGAGAGCTTTTCATGAACACACTTGAAAAGTTAATAATATTTAGAGTATAGCCACTCTAAAAACTGAGAGAGTGCGGCGCTGCCGCTGTATTGACTCCCTCGTTGAAAAGACCACCCGATTAAAACTTCATTAACTCGGCTCAATTTATTTCTCATTTTCATCTATCCTTCACCCAGTTTTAATTGCTTACTTGAAGTGAAAAGGAAACTTTAAAAAAAGTTAAAGATTTAATTGAAAACTATGTCTGAGGAATTAGAGCAAAAAAGTATTTTTATCATGATGAAAAAACAAACAAAAAAAAAATCGTTTCGACAAACTCAAACAAAACTTTATAAAATTTCATAATATCTAATTTTGGATGAGTACTTTTAAAATTTTAGCTTTTCTTAAGCTTTTTCTAAAAGAAAATTGAACGCATGTAAAAAAGAAAGGAATATGCGCAGAAGGGTAAAATTAATCTATCACGCTGATCGGACAATTATGACCTAGCATATGAATTAAGTAACAATCGGACAGGAAGTTTTTTCGATAGTTCTTGGTTCGCATCTTGATCACAAAAAGTAGACGTGAAGGCCGACAGACAGACTAGAGACCAAAAGTTCTGAATCGGTAGTTAGTTTAGGATTTTTTTTAATTCGAAGTCATTAAAAAAATTTCGATCTTCAGATTGATCACAATGCTTTCATTACCTTTGGTAATTTCGGAGACAAAATAACTAACATTGTAGAACAGCGATTCTCAACCTTTGGGTCGCGAAAGAATTGGTAAAATAAAATTAAATAAAAAGCATGCATGCATTAACAGTAAAAAAACAATATAAGTTTTTAAACATTAATTATTCTTCATTAGTCTGTAGTAGTATAATATTCACCCAGTACAGGAATACTGCGACTGCGGAGTCAGTCGGTATTGGCACTGATCATGACATTCCATAAGTTGAATTCGGTGAGGAGATAGTGTCATTAGAAAAAAAGGCAGGTAATATGATAATGGTGGGCCATAGTTTATGCGGTGGAGGGGTTCCCTCTAATTTATGCGCATGTGTGTTTATTTAATCCCATATCCAGAAATTCACAAATTTAACACTCATAGATTTGGTTTGTAACTATTTGAACCCTTCTTTTAAGTGTTTTGGTGTGTATTATTTTTTTGAAATTTTCATGTCTTGGGTATGGCACATGAACTCGAAAAAAGTTACTAAAAAAAGCGTTACTCGGAGGTGTGCAATCAAACCTGCCGCTCTAGGTAGGGTCACCCCCTACCACACACGGTAGGGCCTACACACCTCTCCCCTCCCGATCTGCTACCTGCCCCATGTCTCACTCTCTTCGCTTCTCGCTACCGTTCCAGGAGTCGCTCGCGCGCCCCAGCGGCAACCCCGGCCCCAACTACAACTTCTGTTCTACTGCTCCGATTTTCATCGGACAGAAGCCACAACCCTCAGAATTTAATTCCTAATAAACTTACATACATACAATTTATTTTTTACTTTATTATTGCTTCCGAGCTTACCGAAGGTAACGGAAGCATTGTGTTCACTTTTGAGAACGAAAAACTTTTATGCCTCCGATTTTAAAAATTCCAAGACAGAAATCCGTTTCAGACATCAGGGAACATTTTTGGTCTCGTGTCTGTCTGTCTGTCTGTCTGTCTGTCTGTCGGTCTGTGTGTCCACGAATTTTGAAACGTGCGACGATAACTTGAGTAAATGTCAACAGATTTTGATGAAATTTGGTAGCCATGTTCATTTTACCAATGCCCAGGACGAGTTCGTTGGACAACATTATCCGTCCAAGCGTTCACGAGCAACGCTCACGTAAACGTGATCTTCAAATTTAAAATTGGAATTTTAGGTCGGGAAAAAAAATCTAACTTCATCTATTCAATGAGACAAGCATTTTGTTCAAATACAATTTTTCAGAAAAACCAACAGCGACACTGCTATGAAGTGTTAAAGATCGCTAAAACTATTAATAATTTTTACACAATATAAACATTATAACAATAAAATATATGATAGGATGCGAGGAAGCTATGTGCCACACTAATTGGCAGTCTATTTTTTATTGTTGTTGTACTATAATTTTTTGCATTTATTATAAAAATATGGGTGAAGAAGCTAAAATATTACTTCTTAATAAACTGGAAAAGAAGAAAAGTACTTTCTTTCTTCGTGTACAACATATGGTCGATCTAATGCCTAATTTACAAACGCAAGAATCTGCACGATCGAATTTTTTGTCATTTTCATGTCTTTACTTTGGCACATAAACTCGAAAAGCGTTACCAAAAAATGACACTAAAAATTGTTTCACAAGCGTTACCAAAAAACAACACTAAAAAACGACAGCAAAAAGCGTTACATGAAAATGTCTCACTGTCTTGCAGACCCGTATGCAAGAAGTTTTGTCTAGTGTTTTGTAAATGTTAAATATCATAATGTATTTTCTTTTTAGTAATGAGTACTTTTGATTATGACTCATATTTATATTGCTTATTGCGCTTCGCTGTTATATTTCATTTATTACACAGAACCTAGGTGAATGTGACTCAGAAAACTTATTTTTACAGACAACGTAAGGTTATACTAAACCCACAAAACATACTTGGGTACCTAAGCATTGGGCCGCGGAACGATTTCAAATAAATTTATTGGGTCGCGGGTAAAAATGGTTGAGAAATACTGTTGTAGAATATAGAAAGATTTGCCGAAGAATAAATTAAATGATTATGAGCACTAAAACGATTTTATCACATTTCAGCATCTTCCTTAAGGTGGCAGTATCTGTACAGGTAAATCGGTGTGTGCTATAAGTTATGACATAACTGCACAGTTATGATAGCATAGACTCTCCGGTTTATGTGTATGGTCGGCTTTAAGGATCTATTTAACTGTACATTCGTTTCTGTATAGACTATCGAGGACGGGAAAAATAGCAAGCTTAAATTTGATTACCTTTTACTATTTCGACAAGAAGTATAGAATGCTGATGAAAAATAGAAAATATGTAAGGTTAATAGAAAATATGTACGTTTAATAGAAAATGTGATTCCATTTTATTATTAGTCCCTCTTTTCTAGGATTCCCAGACGTTGAAATCATGACAAAAAACTCTTCGGTTTTTGGTTCCAATTCAAAAAGAATATACTATCTATATTAAGCTAGAGAGTCCTTTGTGAATATTTGTTTAATTACTTCAGAATGCAAGAAGGAAGTGTAACAGAGAAAAATAGCTCCGAAAAAATAGACGCCGGTACTTCAACCTGGACCTAAGCACAATGTTGCCTGAAGTCTGGGCAATTCTCTTGCAAGTATTGAATTGTTTGCAAGGAGCGATGGGACGGGGTAACATCTTGCATAAACGTGTAATTTAGCATTTGATCTTTATTTACTGGCAAAATTGTGCTTAACCCATCTTCAATGTTTGTTATAACACTGAGGGACTCCTACCACTTACCTACAAAGACCCCCCCCCCCCTTCCACAATATGGTAATTTATTCTATCAAAAGTATTTTTTATATTAAATTAAATTTTTATATTAAATAACTTGTTACTTAATATTTTGTTTGTTAAATTTGTAGTTCCCTTGTTGATCTTTAGTTATTTGTGGGTTTAATTTTTAGTGGATTTATCTTAAATAAAAACTCTTAAATTCCCGATTTCTTAAGTTTTACTTGAAACAAAAAACATTATTCATAAAAATTTCTTAGTCTTTGGTTAGTGTTTTACACTTGAAAAAAAATAGGTATTCGTAGTTAGTAATATAATAATTCAAGTAATAGGATGCCTAGTTATAACTTAACACGAATAATAGGACAGATGGCTTAACTTAACACGAATATTAGGTTAAATATTAGATTCATGGTGGCTTAGTGAAGGGACATTGTTAAAAGAATAAATGGTTTACAAAAAAAACTTAACATAAACAATATGATAAATGGTTTGACTGAACAATAGGATAAATTATTTAACTTAACACGAATATAATGAAACATAGTTTACCGTAACTCAAGTAATACACGAGTAATAGGATAAACGGTTTAATTTAACAGGGACAACGAGTTTTAAATCTTTAACTTAACTCAGACATTAGGATACATAGTTTCATTTAACCTAAATGATAAGATAAATGAATGTTAAGTTTTATCTTTTTACGTCTGGAATTGTCTTAAGTCTGAGTGAAGGGTAGTCGCCTGATTTGACAATGTATTCATACAATGACCTGTAGGACATGATTTATTCATAGATAATAATACTATATTAATGATAGGTGGGCTGTGTTGATGTGTCAGGAGTACATATGTGTGGCCGGGGATTTCCTAGATTGTTTGCTAACTTCGCAATGATGGTTCTAGGAGAGGTCAGAGCTAATCTCTTGCCTGGTCAAGTCTATGCATTACTAGTGACGCGGTGGTGGCTAAATATGACAGCGTAATCACTGCCTTTATCTCTCTCCGGACCGAGGGGAAGTGATCTTGCTGTAGCCGTACAGATTCACTGTCACATCAATTATACCTTCCTTTCAACACTAGAGAGGCCAACTGGTTACCAGACCCATTATCACTTCCAATTGTCTGAACCGAATATCAAATTAGACTTGATGAATGTTTTGATAAGCGAGTCCGAGACGGCACGAGTTTTGACGGTGTCAGCTACTCTAGGAATGAGCAACATGTATATCTGACGTTGAATAGTTCACTTTAGTCGACTTCGACAAAGTCAAGATAAACATTAAACTATTATACACCCTTGTCAACGAATTGCTTCTACTTGTCTCTTGACAACTTCAAATTACATTTGATTTATCATTAAATTATATTTGATTTATTAATACGTTTTATTCGTAAGACAAAAATTGAAAATTGGAACGAATGCCCTTATAGCGCACACATAGCAACACTACATAGGCACTTCATAGCGTTTGGAGCACGGGACTGAATCCGAAAAAACGACAGTCACAAAACCGTGACAGTCGGTTTTGTGACGGTCTTTTTTCGAAATCGACTTGAGTAAAAGTTGACCGATTTAGTTGAAATTTGGTACACATATTCAGTTTACCAATGCCCAGGATGAGTTCGTTGGACAACGCTATTCGCCCAAAAGCTCGCGTAAACATTAGCTTCAAATGTAAGATTGGAGTTTTATGGCGGGAAAAAATTTTAACTTCATCTATTCAATGAGACAAACAACTTTTACAATTTTTTTATTTTTTTTTTTTTATTAAAACCAACACCGACACCGCTATGAAGTGTCGAAGATCGCTAAATTTATTAAAGTGGACCTAAACGTTTAAAACAGAGAAAACAACGTTTTTACCAATATCTTACGTTCTAACGTAACGACTTTAATAAAACTTCATATACACCGTCTGAAGTACAATTGAGACAGGTATGTAAAATTTGAACCTGATACAAGAAGATGGTTTTGTGTTGCCCAATATAGGGTGGTTGGTGGGGGGCTATTGGTTGGGCAATATTGGTGGTAAATATAAAGCACAATAGTCAAAAATCTCTTCTAATCTACTCTTCAGTAGCTTTCATTTGATACCCACTCGATTTTTAAAAATATTTTTTCTGCGCATGTACATGTTATAATCAAATAAAATGCTATTCACTTTTTTTTATTTTGTAAACTGCACACACTTTTGCTGAACACAGAAAATGTTTCTGGAAGCGCATTTATAGCCATTATTGAACCCTGAAAACCTCATCTTCCTATCTATCATGGTTCCGGAGATATTTCGCTGTTTCATATTAGCTGGGACACCCTTTATACTCGTATATACCATAGCTGACCCAACAGACGACCTGTTAATTAATTAATTAAAAGAAACAATTTCTACTTACATATTAACCAGTTGACAATGTAACTAATTCAGTAAATTTATGTTTACCAGTGAATGATTAAATTAGCTTAATTAGTTGAAACTTTGCGAGCAATTTACCTCTTTTGCAGTTATACGTGTAATCATAGTCCCCCTCCCCATTTAGTCTACGTGATATGTAAGTAGGACATTGTATTCATGAGAACACTCTCTGATTCTGCAAAACTTCCTTACTCAAACTGAAAAACATTGTATGTATTTGGGTGGTACACCTGACTATTAGTTGTTATATTTAATCATTTAAACTGGCAGTGGAAGAGAGGGAATGTTAATTTGTTGTATGGTCGGATTTGCGGTATTTGGTCGGAAAGTGGCGTCCGGCGCGGTAACATAACAGGCAAGGCTTTCCTATCTAAAATATTCCGGGCCCCTTTTCCGCTATGAATTAAAGAGACGAAAGGTTTCAAACCACCGGCACAACATATTTAAATTTCCTAACAAGTTGAAATTTCAGAGCCTCTCTCTTACCGACAGACCGGAGCCAATTGTAACCCGAGGCAAAATATGGTAATTTTATATCCTAAAAACCTCTTCCGGCCGTGCGTTTTACAACCGATGGCTTTATTTTACAATTTAGAAAGTGGGTAATGTTGCCCTTTTGCATAGGCCTGCCTCTTTAAATATTCGTGAAAATAAGCAACTTTTCATTTCTCTCTCGAACAGAATAATTTCACTATTTTGAATCTAATGATATTTCCTTCATCCTGATTTCAAAGCTTTCACGCTTAATTTAATTTTGGCTCAAGCTATTCAATATATCTACCTTTTTAGGGTTTAGTTGATAAAACCGTTTCAATTGTTTCCACTTCAGTCTATAGTTTTATTATACAGGGTGTCCCACATAAGGTGTAACACAAAAAAACCTGATGTTCTACATCACATTTCTGACAAAAAATGTTATATAACATAATGGTTGATCGACCTTCGTTTTCGAGATATATCGATTTTTCAATTATCTCTTTTTCTGGTTACTTTTTCCCATTAAAAACGTTATAGCGTAAAATCTAAAAAAGATATAAAGAAGGGGGTTTCACCATTCAAAAGGTGAGGAAATTTGCTTTAAAAATGTCATACTACTTGCCCATAATACCCTTATTAAATTAATTTTATATACTTCAAAATACAATGTTTTGGTTAATAAGAAATTTGTGGTAAACGTTCTTGGTAGCATAACTTTTTAATTTGTACGGTTAATGAATAAATTTGACCTCATGTAAAACTGGCCCGTTTTATATTATATTGCTTTAAAATGATATAACTTGTTAATAAGTTTGCTTCAAGTTTTAAAACTTATTTGGATGAAAATGAGGTAATAAATGACAAGTTTATCAGTTTCCATGACTTTAAATGACCCTAAGACTTGGTGGAAAAATAGAAAGGGTAACAAAAAATAAAAAAATATCACTCCTTGCATTAACAAAATGAAAAATTGAATAATATAGTATAGAAAAGTGTACATAATTGTTTACAAAAACTTAAAGTAGCCCCCCCCCCTCCCCCTGTTGCTGTTAATGGATCGTCTGCAGCGGCGAACTATGGAATGACAACAATTATCCAAGACGATAGATAGGTCGGGGTTGGGTTGTGAATTTGCCACCTCGTTCACCAGATTTCACTCTATAAGACTACTACCTGTGGGGAGAGATGAAAATTAATGTATACAGCCAATTGGTGAACACAAGAGACGACCTTGTTTAGCGAACAAATTTAGCGTTTGATGCTGTCAAATTGAAACCTGAAGGAGTGAGACGGGCAACTGGTAGTGTACTTCGCCGCTGCAGAAGATCCATTAACAGCAACGGGGGGAGGGGGGGGGGGGGGCTACTTTAAGTTTTTGTAAACAATTATGTACACTTTTCTATACTATATTATTCAATTTTTCATTTTGTTAATGCAAGGAGTGATATTTTTTTATTTTTTGTTACCCTTTTTATTTTTCCACCAAGTCTTAGGGTTATTTAAAGTCATGGAAACTGATAAACATTTCCTATAAACATTGAATACACTAACAATGATAAGTCCGACGGTGCTGCTACTCGACGGTGAGAAAAACAGAAAGTCGTAATGACGAGCTGATTTTTTTACATTGAGCTCTTATGCCGCCCGCAATTCTTGATTGGTGTGCTTAAACCTCAAACTAATCCACTTTAAATCGAGTATTTTTAATTTATCCTAGAACTAGAGTTATTAATTACTTACCGGTGCAACTGCCGTAGAGACTGGTAATTAAATTAAGGCACCAATAGTTGACGATTGTTCAATGAGTTCTCAGTCTAATTGGTTTTGACTAAGTTATTTTTCTAATTTGCTATATCTTTTTTAGCTTTGTTATTTATTACTATATGATTTATAGTCCAGGAGATAGCGTGCAAGAAAGTGTCTGACTAACATCAAGCTAGAATTTTGTGTATAAGTAAATGTTTTGGTGCCTTTTAAGAATATTATGTAGTCGGCAAAGTTCGTCTGCGGGACATAGCTTGGCAATAGGTATTTGAAAAAAACAAACCGGTGGAAAGCGCCCATGACCCGCCCTTTTAGGTGGACAAGGCGATTTTCATGATCCTGATTACGAAATTAGATAGTCGACTAAAAATCAAGTAGATGATAATTCGTCACTTAATAGGTTAGTGAGTCAAATATTACTTCAAATCAAAGAAGTCTCATATTAAGTGACCGACTACCATCAACTTGATGTTTGGTCTACTAACTAAGTTAGTACTGAGGATCATGAAAATCGCATTGTCCACCAAAAAGGACGGGACATGGCCGCTCTCCACCGGTTTTTTTTTGCAAGCTATGTCCCGCAGACGAACTTAGCCGACCATATGTTCTTTATAGGCACCAAAACATTAACTTATACACAAAATTCTAGCTTGATGTTAGTCACACACTTTTTTGCACGCTATCGCCTGGTCTATTAGTTTCGATTTGTTATTTTTTTATATATGTATATAAATAGAGTCCAGACTACGATTTGGAGAGTATTATATTCTTAGTAATGGAATGAATTATGTACATTATAGTCCTGATTCTGTTTCTAGAAGGCTTTGGAAACAAAACTATTTACGCATTTCATTTAATTGCTAGGCGTACATGATTATAGGAAACAGCCACTAATATCTAGCATGAGCCCCGCGCGGAGCGACAGGTAAAAGCTAGTATATAAATATATATATACTTATATATATATTTCTCACTCACTCTCTCTCTCTCTCTCTCTCTATATATATATATATATATATATATATTTTGCTTCCGAGCTTACCGAAGGTAACGGAAGCATTGTGTTCACTTTTGAGAACGAAAAACTTTTATGCCTCCAATTTGAAAAATTCCAAGACAGAAATCCGTTTCAGACATCAGGGAACATTTTTGGTTCAGTGTCTGTCTGTCTGTCGGTCTGTGTGTCCGCGAATTATGAAACGTGCGACGATAACTTGAGTAAATGTCGACCTATTTTGATGAAATTTGGTAGACATGTTCATTTTACCAATGCCCAGGACGAGTTCGTTGGACAACGTTATCCGTCCAAGCATTCACGAGCAACTCTCGCGTAAAAGTGAACTTCAAATTTAAAATTGGTATTTTAGGTCGGGAAAAAATCTAACTTCATCTATTCTATGAGACAAACATTTTTTTCAAATACAATTTTTTAGTTAAACCAACAGCGACACCGTTATGAAATGTTAAAGATCTCTAAAACTATTAATAGTTTTTACACAATAAACAATATAACAATAATTTTAATGTAAATTTAACAATAAAGTACATGATTGGATGCGAGGAAGCTATGTGCCACACTAATTGGCAGTCTATTTTTTTTTTTACTACTTATGATATATATATATATATATATATATATATATATATATATATATATATATATATATATATATATAAATATAAATATATATATATATATTACTTTTCATTTGCAGATAAATTCTTTGTTATGTGTTAAAGTGAGTACACAAGGTCTGAGGTATTTTTTTGGCATAGATATGCCGTGTATGAAGTTGGTTCGCTACCGTGTGTATTTCCAACTGCCCTGGGTATGGGGTAAGTCCCCGCGTCGAGTTCATAAATCATCTCTGTCCGGTGCCCCCCCCCCCCCCCCCCTCTGCCTCTTTACTTCTCCCTCGTACTTCTCTGTTTGCTCTCCTAATATCTGGCCCTAGACTGCTGGACCGCAGCCTCTACCCCACACAGCCTGGTCTCTTAATGGCTATATAATGAAAAGTCATAAGTCACAAAGTTCCCTCACTAGAGCCGTTCTCTACCTTTTCGTGTTTATCACCCCCCCCCCCCCCCCCTCTCTAACGTCCAAACTTTGTACTTGTGTTAAAAACTTCGTCTGATAATTTATTTATTTTAATACTTCCGTTTCATTTCATTCTATTCGTAGTTTCTCGTTTATGTTAATTTTTGATAATTCAATTTAAATGCATTTACCTTCAATAAAGTATCATTCTGTATACATACTTATAATAAATCGTACCTAGATATCTGTCTAGGTCCTAGGTCATACTAAATATACATGAATGAACTATAAGGGAGACTCTGTAGCCCGTAGGTATATTTTAGTGCTATCAGAAATTCTTGAACAATATTTTGCGTATATCTACAATTTTGTGATTTCAAGTCATTTGATACGTTCTAAGCCTTTCTGAGTTCGAATAACCCTATTTTAAAAATGACTGCAGTTAAGAACTTCAATTTTTGTTATAGCAATTCTGATTTAATTGATTAGTTAACAAGATTATATTTTCGTCTATACTTTAACTGACCGATGATTCGTATATTTGGACTGAACACTAGAAGGGCCGGACACAGAGTGAAATCTGGTCGGCTCCGCGAGAGCAGGTCACCTGGCGGGAGCTATGAACCGGGCGTCAGCACTTCCTTTTAGACCGGTACACATACTGTGTACCAGTGAAAGGTGCACACATAGTGTACCGGTGAGAGGTACACACATAGTGTACCGGTAAAAGGGGCACCGTATGTGGTACCGGTACACATACTGTGTACCAGTGAGAGGTGCACACATAGTGTACCGGTGAGAAGTGCACACATAGAGTACTGGTGAGAGGAGCACACATAGAGTACCGGTGAGAGGTGCACACATAATGTACCGGTGATAGGACCACACATAGAGTACCGGTGAGAAGTGCACACATAGTGTATAATGTGAGAGGTGGAGGCGTAGCTGAAAGGGCCATGGTGACGTGTGTCTACTACGAAACCAGACAGTTCCACTCTGAATCAATGTCATGGCAGTGGTTATAGAGATTACAATATAATTTCCTATGGCAGTCAGGGTTGTTTTGTACGTATAGTGTTGGTGTAACTCCGTTAAATTGCGAGGTTCTATTACTGGTGTTGTTTGTGGTATGTCTGGCACTTCTTTAGATTGTTACTCCCATTATAAAATAAACAGAGGGGAGTAACAATCTAAAGAAGGTGTACGGAATGTTCTTCTTTAGACTGTTACTCCCCTTTTAAAAAAGTGTGATATTCCTTTGTCCCAAAGTACATTGGGACAATCCCTTTGTCCCCTAAGACATCCCTTTGTCTTAAAAGTTATTTAGTCAAAGTCATTTACATTCTTAAAGAAAACATAGGGGAGTAACAATCTAAAGAAGTACCTAATGTCTGACTATAGACAGTTCAATTTTTAGTGAATTTGTTGAAAACTTCGTACACCCTAATCTTCATGAAAATTAGCAAATTCTCGTTTATTTTTTAACGTTTTATTACTAGTCTAGCTAAAACGGCGCGCTCCGCGTGCCTTTTCCGTCTAGAGGGTCACACTCTGTAAGTATCCTTATGGAATTATACAGTTGAACTAGTTGCAATGTAATGGTTCACTACATACACCTTTCTATCTTAGAAACGCGATGTATACTTGTGAAAAATATTTTCTTAATCTATGCCTTTCTTTCATCCTTCGCCCTTCATATAATATGGGTAAACAAAAAAAAAAAATTAAATGGAATCAAATATACAGGGTGTCACAAAAAGCTTAGCGCGCTATTCAAAACGCGATATTATATACATGTGGAAACAAGTCGAAAATGCTTAGTGACATTTTTTCAATTTTGGCTTAGTTTAGCCGTAATCTGCCATTTTGTATTTCTTAAAAAAAAAAACCTTCAAGATATTTATATTAAACATGATATATGTCCTCCTAACTTCGATATCTAAAATTTCCAAAAAATATTTTTTTTAAAATGGCGGCCATTAAAAATGTTAAAAGTCAAATTCCATGAAAACCAGTAGGTAAGAATAAAATTTGTTAAAAAAAAGTTCTAGAACTTTATTATGCAAATCTATGGATACCTTATTTATTGAAGTCGGTAAATAAATAATGAAAAGACTTTATTTTAATTTTCGTGGTGTTAAATAAGTAATACAAAACAATTAATTAAGCACATCTACACGTCCTGTTGAGTTACATTGTGAACATTAAAATAATCGTGATTTATTTTTTTAGCAGTTGTTTCGTGCCTAACTAATAAGAAGGCACGAAACACAACTGCTCTCGCAGCCCAATGCACTGATCTCCGACTCTAAGCTGAGATTAGTGTTAGTGTATTAGAAAACTTTATAATTAAGCATCTCCTTGATTCGGGATAGTTTCATCCTCTCTCCGCAGGATCGCTGTCTCTTCACAACTAACTTGCCGCTTCCACCACCAGGATCTCTGCCTTCAGTTGCCATCTCACCGTCTTTTATTTATTGTTTCCGAGCTTACCACCACCTTTGGTAAGCTCGGAAACAATAAAGGGAAGCTATGTGATCGTTTTGAAGATCGAAACATTTTTAGGTCTCCGATTTCAAAAATTCCAAGACAGAAATCCGTTTCAGATATCAGGGAACATTTTTGGTTTCGTGTCTGTCTGTCGTTCAATTTTTGCGAACCAACATATCTTAAAAACTGCACGTCCAATTTTAATGAAATTTGGGTGGTAGGTCATATTTAGCCCATTGCTGGTCCCATATAAGTTTCAACCTACTGCGCCTATTTGTGTAACGGAGAAGCCAAGTACAGAAAATTCTAGCAAAGCAGTGTAGGCCGTAGGCTATCAAAGGCTCGAATTTCTGTCTAGTGGTCCTTTCCCCCACCAAGTATCTATCAGACTAAGCCCTAGCATAGAGTACCACGGAGAGTCCGATCTTAGCTCTGGAGGTGTACACATCTTACAACAATCACTCACACACACTCATATACAAATAAATATATATATCAAACATTTAATATTTCTACATTATTCCACTCACCAAATTCTCGTTACATTTGTTTCTCTTCCACGTGCGCACAAAACATATATTTATTTACACCTATAGCTTCAAAAGTTCTCATCTGATTTGTATGAAACTATTATAGTGTATCGAAAGTACGCAGATAGCCCCAGATTTATTTCAACCGTCTGCGCTCTTTAACATTTGCTAAATTGATGCTTTAATTCATGTAAAAAATCAAAACAATTTTGACAGATTGAAAAAACGGGGGAAACAATTAAACAAGTTAGACAATAATGGCTTGTAAAAGCATAAAATCAATAAAGTACGTGGATAGAATGCGAGGAAGCTATGTGCCACACCAATTGACTGTCTATTTATCATGTATTATCCCCTTGTTCCTCTTTAACTTTAACTTCTATATTCTCTGTTTTTCCTTTTTAATGTTTTCTATAACCATTAACCAACCACACGCCCTTATGGATTTACTCCATTCTCTTCTTTAACGTAAGTGATCTTGTCTCGGTATTTTCAGTTTACGCCTTCTTATATTATATCATTTATTTTTATTTTTTACCATCTCTCCTCATACCTCTTACTTTTGTATATTTATGTAGGTTCACCCTGAAGATGGCAACATTAAAATAGTTGCAGAAGCCTCGGCTAGATAAAGATTATCGGAGTCTTGTGTTTTTTCATGACCGAATCTTTGAGTCGAAAGAAAGCCGTTTGGCGTACGTATTGTAAAAAAAGATTGACTTAGGATATGGAAAGGGAAGCAAACTACTCCGGTTTATAATTAGATATCTAATGAAATGGAAGTAGTTAAGAAGGCTCAATTCAGAGTTAGAGTTGAAGTTGATGACGAACTCCCCTGTAGCATATTCTTCTTCGTGAGAAAGACTTCGTTCTTAAGTCTTCAGTTCCAAGTAGCTAAGTTAGTCGGAGTGCTTTAAAGAAGAGAACCGCCTTCCAAAAGCTCGTTTTCCGGCAAACTCAAAACGATTCTTTGCTTTATTAAAGCACTTTGAGAGTTCACGAGTAAATGAAAGTGCAAGAATTCAAATCTAACGCCTTTTGCAAAAGGAAGGGACGTGACTGAGAAAGTTTGCAAAACGTTTTCACAAAGTATGAAACTTGGTGATTAAGCTCATTTACACTTCGTCAAGTCCAAGGATGATGTCTGAGGACTTGGGGGGTGTTTAATTGCTTTCTCGCCCAGTTTATAGCTCGAACCCGCTCAGGTAGTTTGTTCTTTTATCTCCTCGACTGTAGGAGCGTTATTGTTGTAACGATCCTGCTCTCTCCCAATCTACCCTTCTCCACTAAACTCGAAAACTTTATCATATTCTGAGAAACAAACACTCCGGCAGGGTTTTGCGATCATTTGAACAACTCCTGCTTCAACTTCGATCCTTGGGCTATCAGTTCAATTTTGAGAGGGTTATTCGATTCTGAAAACGCAGTTTCATTTAGAAAGCGAAGTATTAATGTCTTATTATAAGGCGAGGATATAAGCGGGGGTAGATGTCTCTTCAGAACAATTTGGATTTATAAGAGGACGGATAAGCAAACGTTTTCTTCCCCGAAATCCCACTTTAATTTAAATTCAATTTAGAATTCTCTCTGACTGAATTAGGTTTTTGAATTAGGAGCCTTAGAAGCTTAGACTTGGCTGAAACCTCATCTGGAAAACATTTATTTATAAGGTTCCTTGCCTTTAATCGTATCCTGATCTCTAATACTCTCGTTATCACAGGCAATCTCGAGTCTAATAATGTATGTCTTTATTTTAGGATAAAGTGAGGGTTACGATTCTAGTGCTTTTCAGACTAATCTCGAGATAGTCGGTACAATTATCCTAGATTTACACAACTCGCTTTATTAAACATAAAATCCTCTCAAGTACTTATCAAAGAGAATTTTATTTACTGTTTACTGGATTTATTCAACTAGTTTGCAAGAGTATTATCGAATGAAAAACTGTTTATTTGGTTTCGAGACCTTATTACAAGTTGAAAGTTACCTGTGCTAAGAAACCATCCGATTTTGATTAAATTTGGGATGAATTACAGAGTGGTTTATCGAGGAAAGCCAGGATAAGTTTAAAATAAAAATTTAATTGGTGGATTTTTTGAAATTTCGGGGAAAAAAATTATATTTTCCACAAGACAGGTTGTTGATCGTTAAAACGATTGGCACTTTTTTACTTTAGGACCCCCCTATATCCCTTTGTGTTAATAATTATTTAGACAAAGGAGCATATACAGAGTAGCATTTATTCTAAATTACAATTAAGACGAAGGGATATTTATTCCAATGTACCTTGGGACAAAGGAATATCACACTTGTGTATATAATTGTGATCATATAGCTTAGTCTAATCAACTATTAAGATAAAGGAATATTAAATATAAAACTGCCCCAGGTGTCTCAATGTCTTGGTGAGACAAACGCACAAACCTTTGAGACTTTTGTATGGCAGACTATTGGGGGATTTCATTGAAAAACCCAGAAAACTTTTTAGCGACAGTCAAAGTGCTCGAAGCTTAATTCAAAACGAGGGTCATCATATTGGGATATTCCCAAAGATAAGTTTTGTACACCGATGATGACGAAACATGTATCAAATTCATTACAAGAGAATTATGGCTGGATCTCTTTACCTTTGATAAACTAATGGTGTGTTAATCGAGACGTAAAAGAAACAGCAAAAACAATAAAAAGCAACATGAAGCAGATGGTATATAAAGGAACTTCGAGTATTATATCGTTATATGTTGACTGATTTTTTTGTGATTCGGATATATTCTGTTCTTGTGAGTATATAATATAATTTGTCTGAGTTTAATTGAGGAGTAGAAAGTTGCTACATCACAATTGGTGGCAGCGGTGCCTTAAGAACTTTTATTTATTTTATTAATTTACTTAGAAAACTTATACCTTACTTTTTACTTACTTAAAAAACAGAAAAAGAATCGGAATCCTTGCTGGACGGCAGGTGTCCGGAGATCCTCCTAGATCTTGTAGGAGCCACGGGAGATACGTGGCTTCCTTTCTTGCATTTGCCAGGGCGATTTATTCAGCATTTGTGTTTGAGAGTGTGACGGCAGTCTGTCTTTACCATTCCCAAGACACAGCATCTCCAGCCATTGTACTTAGCCACCATATTATGATTTTCTATCCGTCATCTGCCCACCTCAGTTGGCGTCCGCCATTCCTTCGAGAATTTCCTGTTTTAACATGGATACTATTTAGCTCTGGGGGACATTATATCGAAAGATAAGAAATTAAAGTAAGTCTTATCATGACAGAAGTAACACTGAGTAATCCATCGGTTATCCTTTTATCTTAAATTAATGAATGGATGAACATCCAACTTAAGTTGGAAGAACAACTCCATGTAACCGCCTATTTCTGTTAAATAGTTATAATTAATTTAAAATACTTCTTGCATACGAGTCTGCAAGACAGTGAGACATTTTCATGTTTTCGCTCTGCGCAAACAACCGACATAAAAAGAAATAAAATCGGTAATTTATTCAAGTAATTGATAAAAGTAGATGGAAGATAATTTTTATTCTTATCTCCATTTCGGCACTGCCGCGGCTTGATTACAAACGACTGAATTCAAAGGCGCCGGCCCGCTTTCTACGAATTGTTAATATGCCTTCATACTAGGTAGGCCGAGAGGGCTGAGAGTTGATGGTAACCTCCTGTACTTTCCTAACTCCCTGTCACACGTATAAATCTTTTCGACTTTCTTCGGCCCTGTGACGTGTGGTGGAGGGAGGCCCAACAGCTGGAGACAGACTGTGCACACCTCCTATACCTTTCTAACCCCTTGATATACCGGGTAACGTTTTTTAGTAACGCTTTTCGAGTTATGTAGCACAGCCTAAACATGAAAATGTCAAAATTTGTTTTTTATAGATGTATATTTTAAGAAGCTTAAACCAAGTACATACATCTAACTTTATGTAAGTTTATTACCTGACCCCCAGTAATCCTTGAAAATCCTCTAACTTCACCCAGGCCTAGTTTACCCCACCCCTCTCTTAATCCTTACCCCTTCACATTCCCACCAACCCCTTCCTCTCTTAGTCTGCCAAATAATATAAGCAGTGTAAAATAATCAGCCAACTGATGATGACGTTACTTCTTTATTATACTAAATTCAAAACCGGTATTGCATAATTGTACGAGTATGTATTCCTGTGGTCCAACTATAAACTGAATCACCCTTAGATGTGTGCTTACTTATTTACTCAGTAATAAAACCATGATATTATCTAAATACTACAAACTAAAAAGCTAAATTCTAAAAAAATAACTTTGCATTCTTCGATAGAGTGCATCCTTTTTCTTTTACTTTCTTCGACTGTAATACTCTAAAATAGATTCAATATAACAATATTTTTTTATCTGTTTTTGTTTTTCAATGAAATAACAACACATGTTCAATTCAAAATGTTTTCTAATATTATTATTTATTATTCTCGAGTAGAATAGCAGCTAGTAGAAGTTGCTTCCAGTAAGAGTTCTATACTTTTAGAAATATCTTTTAAAAACAATACTGCCTTATATAGTCGTGCTTCTCTGCAAACATATTTCATTTTAATTTTCAAATCGTATTATTTCCAATGCTTGTTTGGGAATCTTGAAACTGTTTTATTATAAAATTATATTTCTTATTTTAAACAGCCAGCATTTTTTCTATCTCAGAAAATTTTTTATTCAATACTGAGACACATGTTTAAAATATTTAACAAAACATGTGAAGCATAACAAAAGATGTTAGTGTGACGTAGTCACGTGTCATTGGGTTGTTGTTGAAGGATGTTGACTGATTTTTTTTGTGATTCGGATATATTCTGTTCTTGTGAATATATAATATATTTGTCTGAGTTTAATAGAGGAGTAGAAAGTTGCTACATCATAATTGGTGGCAGCGGTGCCTTAAGAACTTTTATTTATTTTATTAATTTACTTAGAAAACTTATACCTTACTTTTTACTTACTTAAAAAACCGAAAAAGAATCGGAATCCTTGCTGGACGGCAGGTGTCCGGAGAATCGGCCCACCACAATCAGGACACGGTGGTGAGAGGAAACCGGGTTTGGACACAAAAATAGATTATTGAAATGATTTATTTACTAGTATCCTAGATTTAATATTTTACAACTTAATTTATTCTAATTTTTTTTAATTGTTAAATCTTCATAAATCGGGGAGGGAAAATGACTATTTTGTCGTGTTAGTATTATAAATTGGGTTGGAATCAACATTTACAGTTAGGACAGACCACAGATCGCTAAAGTGGATTACATCGTTCAAGGAACCAGAAGGCTAGGTTGCTCGTTGGGTAAAATACTTGGCAGAGTTTGATTATTCTATAATTCACAGACCGGGCAAGTTACAGTGCAATGCTGATGGCTTGCCAAGAGCATGTCGTCAATGTGGCGAAGAATAAAAAATAAAAAAATACTAATTTAATTCACGGAAGCGAACTTGGAGGTCATCTAGGAGTAGTGAAAACAGTGGCGAAAGTGCAAACTCGATTCTACTGGCCAGGGTTTCATTCGGATGTGGAGCTATGGGTAGGAAGTTGTCAGAGGTGTAGTGAAAGAAACCCGGTAGAAGTCAAGCTCCAATGAAAATAAATTAATCCGGATTTCCTCTTCAGCGAGTCGCTAGGTGACCTAGCATCCTAGGTCCCCTACTACGTATTGCAAGAGAAAACAAATACATCCTGGTGGTCTCGGACTACTTTACCCGTTGGACCGAGGCATATACTTTGCCAAATATCGATGCGACAACAGTGGGACAAAAGTTTTTGGAAGAATTGGTTAGTAGGTACCGTAGTCCGGCAGAATTTCATACTGACCTGGGCAGACAATTTGAAAGCGAACTGTTTAGGGAAGTGTGTAATAAATTAGATATATTTAAGACACGGACTACTCCCTACCATCCTCAATCCGACGGATTAGTCGAAAGATTCAACAAAACGCTTTGCGGTGTGCTAGGCAAGGTCGTTTGTGAAACGCAAAAGGACTGGGATGAAAAACTCCCATGGGTAGTGTCTGCTTATCGAGTAAGTATTCACGAATCAACAGGAATTACACCATAATGTGCGTTTTTAGGACCAGAAATGTGATCCCCTATAGATTCTCTACTTCCACCAGGTGATGAGTCGTTTCCACTAATAGCCTATGTTCTTCGGATGCGGGAAAGAATAGCATATGCCCATGCTAGGTTCAGATGCCATTACGGCAATCAGAGGGTGCTCAAAGAAGACAGAAGGAGCTATACGATCGTAGAGCTAAGGGAGCTCCATTTAGCGAAGGCGATTTAGTTCTGCTGTGGAGCCCTTTTATGAGACTGGGTCACTCAAGCAAGTTACATCGGCCTTGGGAAGGACCATACAAAATTATAATAAAGATTTCGGATGTGACGTATCGAATGCAAGACGAACGGACTAGGAGAAGAAAGAACATTGTACATTTTGATCGACTGAAACTATTTCATCCACCAGACGAGGTGCCGACACAATATGGGGGAAAGTAGTGTGACGTAGTCACGTGTCATTGGGTTGTTGTTTAATAATGTTGACTGATTGTCATTGAGTTTTTGTTTTCGGATGTATACTGTTCTAGTAAATGCGTTCTCGGAGTTAAATAGTGGAGTAGAAGTACGAAGTAGAATGTGGTTACGTTACATTAGTTATATTATATCTATATATATATTTTTTTTTTTTTTTAAATTATGATTTATATTTAACGATTTGTTTTCACTCATATGCAAAGTGCATAGTAGTTAGTTTTATTTCAAAGTCGAGGAGATGTTGGTGTCTTCCAAGAATATGAAAAGGGATAATGTACGTCTGCGGTAAAGCTCGGCCATTAGCTGTTAAAAACTGGTGAAGAACGCCCATGTCTCGCCCATTTTAGTGGACAGGATCATCATGTTCCTGAGTAAAAAATTTGTTAGTAGACCAAAATTCAAGTTGATATTAGTTTGTCAAGTGATAGGTTAGTCAGTCAAATATTTCTTCAAATCAAAGTGGCCACCTATCAAGTGACAAACTAACATCTACTTGATTTTAATGTACTAACTAATTTATTACTCTGGATCATCAAATTGTCCATCAAAATGGGTGGAACATAGCCGCTCTCCTGAAAATAACTGCAGTATTCCAGCAGTGGAACTGAAGCGCTTCATCACAGCATACATTGGAAATTTAAGATTATCCGTGTAAGATACCAAATTGTAACTATAGTGTATTTTTTGTACTATAAAGGGACAACTTTAATGCTGACAAGTAAGATTAGCTCAAAATTTCACTCGTTCCAAAGTGTGTCCTATGAACGTCTTTAAGATTGATGTGTTGGGATTACCGACATCGGATATGCTTTTATTATTTCCTTGAAGAATTCGAACTCATCTTAATTTGAACTTGTTTATGAGATTTGTAAGTCAATAACTCAACTGGAATCAGATACTTGATCTCATTAGGGATAAGGGAGATAACTTTGTTTCTAGTTGGGAGAGTGGAAGAGGTGTGTCTGCGAGGCCAAGCTATGATATCGTGTTTGACCTGGATCCGTTTAAGTTAAGGCACAACTCCGCTTCAAATCGATGTCGATCGTTATCGGAGATGATTTATCATCATTAGAACGGTATATTAGTGGATACTTGATGTTCTGCAGCCACGCAGCCAACTCTACAACTTCTCTCCTATTCCCGTCTAACAAATAACTACCTCGGCAACAGTCCGCGGACTAATACTTCTGTTATAACCTCTGTGATTGATCTCGAAGTAACTACCCTTATAAACGAAAGTAATAGAAACAACTACCGCGTACTTTTTCAAATCATGGCCACCATTCTTCTCCACTACGTTTCAGACAAATTTATATCCATAATCTATTCTCCGGTCAATAGACTCCAATAGCAACGTCTTAAATTCATTTTTTACAACTTAGATTATTGCATTAGAAATTATTTATTGTCTTCTCTGTAAATAATGGTTTATAAAATAGATAAATCGGGTGTTCTTTTATAACAAGACTTAAAGATAATATCATTAATAAAGTTTATATTCTCCTGTCGATAGTAGAAAAATGTACGAAACTTTTTTTTTTTTTTTTAAAAAAGAAGTGACAAAGCTCAACATAAGAAGAGGTTCTATAAGTTATATTAGAAAACAAATTGAATCCTTGAGACTCGGGTGTCGTTTAACTTTGGAAGGAGTGAAAGTTGAGCTATTGTCCTTACTTGTCAGCATTAAAGCTTTCCCAGTATTTTTTTTTTTTTTTTCATTGAGGATGAAAAAAGAAGAAGTAGGACGAAGGTTAGTCATTTGTCTGGACGTGGAGGTAGCACATGACGTCATAAATCTCTCGTTGGAAGGTTCACAAGCTCCCAGTCGACACCTTATGAAGCCTTCTCGATAAATTGGGCGTTCATTTTGACTGATGCTAGGTCTCGTAGGGTGCGATCGAAGCGCCATCTGCAAGGAATCGCTTTCCGTATAAACGTCACCCTTGTAAGCTCTAGAATTTCCCGTTTAGTTCTACTTGACTCCATGTCGTTCCAACACTCTTCTGGGTTCTTATATAAGGGGATTTTTACAGTGCCTTCTTATAAGCTATAAAGCACAATATCGGTCCAACTATAAAATACTTTACTTCGATGTATTTTCAACTAATGAAAGAGAGCCAGCAGTCAATATTTTCTTACTTTACTTCTATTTATTTATTGATTGATTTTTTTTTTTTTTTTCATTGACAGAGATTGAATTTTTTCTTTATTTATTTATTTCTTTTTTTATATGTACTTGTCACTTCTTTAAAGAAACATAAATCATAAATAATAATATATAGAGAGAGACAGTATTTTGATGACGTAAAACTTCATTTTTAGATTTTGGATGAATCATTACGGTTTACGGTCCCCTGAATCCAAATAAGAGATTCTGCTTCCGAGCTTACCGAAGGTAACAGAAGCCACGTGATCGTTCTGAAGAACAAAACTTTTTTAGGTCTCCGATTAAAAAAAATCCAAGACAGAAATCCGTTTCAGACATCAGGGAACACATTTGGTTCTGTGTCAATCTGTCGGTCTATCGGTCTACCTGTCACTCTATTTATGTGAACCATCATATCTTAAAAATTACACGTCCAATTTTAATTAAATTTGGATGGTAGATCATGATTAGCCCATTGTTGGTCCCATATAAGTTTCAACCTTCTGCGCTTATTTGTTTCTCTTCTACATCCACACAAACATACATTCTTTGACACCTACGACCAGCTTCATAAGTACAGCTTCATAAGTACTTATCTGATTTGTATGAGACTTTTAAAGTTTATCGAAAGTAACCCGAGATAGCCCCAGATTAATTTGAACTGTTTGCACTCTTAAATTGATACTTTAATTCATTAAAAAATCAAAATAATTTCGATAGATTAAAAAAACGGGGGAAATAGTTTAACAAATTACATAGACAATAATGACATGTAAAAGCATAAAATCAATTAAGTACGTGATAGGATGCGAGGAAGCTATGTGCCACACCAATTGGCAGTCTATTTAAGAGATGTTTGTCTGCAGTCTGTGCAGACGCATAAACCTTAAACTACTTGGCTGATTTAGGTAAAATTTAGCACAAATGTTCAGAAAAATGACACCTCGAGGCGAAATCGAGAAATGATTTTTAGCTTAGAAACTATAAAAACGTGAAACAAAATATTTATAGAAAACGGTTCTGACGATTTTGATTATACAGTAATCAAATGCAGTCAATATAAATAACATATTATAAGTCGTTTACCCAGGGAAAATATAGTTTTGAGATATCGTTATAAATTAAGCTAAAGCTAAAGCTTATTAAGCGAAAACGAAACGTGAGAAATCACCTGTTGAACTTTTTAACATGTTTAAAATATTTATTATACATAATATTATAATGGAATTTAAATTCAGTTTTCAGTATTACTATGTATATGAGAAAGTTTTGATTAAGTTTTCCGAACCGATTTGTCGCTTAATTGCATCGGAGTAAAAGGATTTGAAGGTTTGAGATTTAAGCTTTACAACATTTGAGTTTGCGTTTAGTCACTTTATTAATGAAAATTTATAAAATTTATTACAACAATGGATGATGTTTATGTTTCGATAATTCATTAACCCTGTAACATCAACGTATATAGGCTGTGAGCGCGTGGTACACGGTACACTGCTGTACAACGGTGTGTATGTTGTCGGTGGACGTGGCAGAGTCTGTGAGGTTGATTGCATGTCTGTGGTCTACACTAGTCCCTTGCTCACCCTCGCCTGGGGTTTACACAGTCCATTTACCCTTCACCCCCGTACCCAATTAATTTCGAGTTAAAGCCACCATCCCCCCTCCACCCTCCACAGTGCGAGGACCCTGATTGATTCCTACACGCCTCATACCTGTTACTATAAACCCACCTCGCCTTGTATACCCTCGACTCGGTCAACATGCTAAGTTACTCCGGAGTTACACACGCCGATACCTCCCGGTGTTTACCTCTTTGGGGCCCGCTAATAAACTCCAATATAGAGTCGGTGTTGGTTTAGGATCTCTCAACCCGTAAGGGTTTCTTGTCCGGCTATAAAACAAACTCGTATAACCCAACAAGTGGCTTCGACCCTTTAAAAAACTTTTTCCATATTTTTCGTCGTTAAACATGATTTCCCTTATATGCCCTTATATCTCTGATAATGCAAAATTTTCCTCTTATACCTTGTTATCATAATTACATTTATAGAATAAGCTTTAAATAGAAATCAAATGCTTACATATTGATCACTAGGAGGTCAATCGGAAAGTAAAAAAATAAAATGATAAATCAGATGACTTTATTATTTAGACGTATTGTATTAAAGTTGAGAAAGGCCCCTTTCATATAGAACCACTTTCATCCCGCCTGCAAGACAGCAGTAGACATCAAATGTGCTCTATCACAAGGGGACCGACTCACCCTCTGCTACACGCCACCAGAGCGGCCACTAGGTCGCGCTGAAGAAATACTTAAAGAAACCTCTAAAAAAAAACATTAAAGAATACTCTATATTCCAGAACAACCACCAGGTCGCTAGAGACACCAGGTCATAGAGTATTCTTTATTCAACTTGGTCCCTCCGCTTCACACGAGAGCCACCAATGTCAACAACAAGCCAATTAGTTTCTAGACTTTCTAGTATGCGTAAAAAACCCAGCTTCTTTTATTTCTTCTTTCTTGTCTCTGTTTGGTGGTGCAGCCAGATGCCAGATCCCGCGGTGGGCGGCTCTGAAGGCTCCGTGTGAGGGGGGCTTAGTCTTCATTGAACAATTTCGACTTATTCTATAGTGTAATATTATCCTCCATCATTCAAAGAATCTTCCTTATATTAACGTCCTTATATATATTTAAGTCCTTATATTAACCTCCCCCTACGTTTGAAAAAACTATTTTGAAAGTTATCCAAATACTACACTGACCTCCCAGTGGTCAATAGGTAAGTATTTCATTCCTATTTAAAACTTTTGTTTTTTTAAAAAAAAGGTAATTCTGATTTCAAGATATAATCACTATATCGCTATTAACTCCCAGTTCCTTCATTTCATTTCTAAATAGGGCGAATGACAACTGCTTGAGAATTCACACTGATTGATACTGTTCCAATTTAGCAGTATGTGTTGTTACAAATTAGCTACTGTAGCGGAGTAACAAGCTCAGTGGCTATTATGTTGGGATCGATTCCCACATCTCGAACCAGACATGTTTTGATCTCTAAACGAAGCGGTAACGCTAATCATTTACAACATCAAGCTGTAATCCTATAACACTATTATAGGTCAAATATATAGCAATAAGCACATTTTAAAATTGCAACTTACTGTCTCTCTTAAGCGACCGTGCAGACAACATTCAGTTTATTTTATCTTTGATTCAGAGTCCTATTTCAATAATTGCATTAGCATTTGAACCCACATAGAATTAACTCCACACTAAGTCGACAAGAAAATCTTGTGCCAGATTTAATTATTTAGAATCTAGAGTTTCACATTTAACAGAAAAAATTCAATACAATGAGCAAAATATCCATAATTATAATTACCATCCAAGACGCAGCAGTCCTAGAGTGCTTTGCGCCAGGCAAAGGGAACCGAGTATGTAATGAATGTCATGGGTGTTGTGTACTTAATGGATGTTACTGTGTTGGTGAGTATTTAATGGATGTCACGCTGTTGTGTGTGTGTGTAATAGATGTCACGGTGTTGTGTAATGGATGTCACGGTGTTGTGTGTATGAAATGGATGTCACAGTGTTGTGTTTATGTAATGGATGTCAAGGTGTTGGTGTGTATGTAATGGATGTCAGGCTGTTTAGTATATGTAATAGAAGTCACGGTGTTGTGTACAATGTCACGGTGTTGTGTGTATGTAATGGATGTCAAGGTGTTGGTGTGTATGTAATGGATGTCTAAGTGATGTGTGTATGTAATGGATGTTACGGTGTTCACTCCATCAGCTGTATTAATGTTACCGGAAGCAATCACCCCAATTAAATTTCTATTAATATACTGAGCTTTCTAGAAACAGTAATTATTTTTTACTGAAATAGAACTCACTCAAATTTCAATTACTCAATCATAAAATAATGCTATGAAACCAACAGAACCACGGTTGCTCTTAACTATTCATTTTATTACACGTTAAAGTATAATTATCCCAAAGTAAATATAAAGATAAACATAATGCCTTGTGGACTAAGAAAATGTTTTTATTTTTAGTAGAAGCTATTACGCAAGTTTAAAACAATAAAAAGTAATGACAGGCGTTTAGTAGGTAGTATAAACTGTTTAAGGCAGAATTGCACTGATGACTGAAGGCAAGTGTTGGTCGGCACGGCAAGATACTTGGCAGCTAAGTGCTTTTTCGCGTGATAACAGCCTAAAACAGTAAAAATTAACTAGACGTAGCCTACTTCCTCTTTACCATTTAATTAATAGTAGATACAAAGGGGGAACCCTTCAGTTAGTAAAAATTATTATAATTAAATTTTCAAATAATGTTATAGCGGGGAAATTACTAACAAAATAGTTTAAAAATCAAAATGAATGTCAAAACATACCTGGCGAATAAAAACAATGAGCTAATCCGTCCGTTTATTTTCCAAAAACCGCAATATTCAATTTCTAATATTGATTACTCATTATCAGTGAACTCATCAGCTGTTGTGGTTTTTTATCGACAAACTGGCCAATTTTGCACTTTGAATTTAACCGAAAAATTTTAATCACAATATCTCGATAGAAACTACTAATTTAATAAACAGGTCAAGTGTGTGCTAGTCAGTACACAGCGAGGGTCCGTAGGCCACACTATATAGTGTTTAACTGTAAAGTGTATAAACAGTATTTTTTTTAAATGCTAAAAAGCTTACTTTGAACTATTCTAAGGGTCTGATATTCTTAAAACACACTCTGATAAAGTATTGTTTTGCCACTGAACCGGACTACAATCATATAAATACATCGAAAAGACCATAATTATAAAAAAAAAACGTATTTTTTCAATAAAAAATAAAGTAATATTTTTTCGAAATTTCCAAAAAGTGGTATCTTTACTTTTGGTCGAAGAATGTTCAGGAATTTTTTCAGATTTTTTGCACTTCACATAAGCGAGAAAGAGGGGGGGGGGGGCACGTTTCACACCCACTTCAAATTTGCCTACGCTCGCCCTATCAAAGTTATATCCAAAGAATTATATATTTTTTAATCAGCTCGACGTACCGTTTCATATGATACCCCTCATGGTGTCGAAAAAAAAAAAAAAATTTAACATATATTTTTTTAAGTCGCTATATTTTTAAAATATGTGGGTAGGTACAAGACACATACATACCAAATTTCAAAGTGATCGGACGAAAGGTGTAGCCGTGTGAGCACGCGACAGGACGGACGGACAGACACACGCAGGAGGATAAGGGTCCTTGGTTTTGCTTACGGTCCCTAAAAACGAACGGAGAATACAAATAAGAAGAGAGAGTATAGATGTGTGTGGTTGAATTGATAGCAGTAAGATGAATTTTTTTATCTGTTTTCTCCTTTCTTCTTTAAATTAAGTTAGCGATCTGCTCAGACAAAACGGCACTTGAAGCTCTCTGCGCTCCAGCACTGGTTGATTATAGAGTATGACGAGGCATTAGAGCTGCTTGCAGAGTAAAGCAGGTTACACTTCTTTTGGGTCCCAAGACACTCAGGGATCCTAGGGCATGAGAAATCAGACTAAGGAGCAAAGAAAGGAGCTTCCATGCCATTCTGTGGACCGGTACCCACAATTTACTGGTTTAGAGGACAGGCCAAATCAGCCATCAAGTTGTGGTTCTAGAAAAAAGTAGAGGGGTCATGGCTAAGAAGGGAGGGATGCAGGCAATCTAAAATTATTCTGTCAAAACTAAACAAAAGGAAACCCAGATGGTTTGCAGGACTGAGTAGACCCAACATGAGAAAGATGGTTGGGGTCTTAACTGGTCAGTCATCTGGTATTATTAAAAATTGAAGTCAGCTGTACCTGTCCAGTGTCCAGTGTGCGGCAAAGAACAGGAGACACATTGCCACTTCATGGGAGTTATGAAAGAATTCGGTTTCACACATTAGGAGCGAGAGATCAGAGAAGAGGAGCTTGTTGCATTAAAGTGGCGAGATATCCTCTCCTTTATAATCCAAACTAGAAGACTGAGAATAAGACTGAGGTGTTTTGATGGGCGTGTGATTGGCAAGAAGGACCCAAATGTGGTCAAATTGCTTAGCTTGGCCTTCCCCGCCCTCTAATTCTACTGCTACTTTTCTTTTAAATAACATTATATATTATTTCATGAAAGGACGGTATTCATGGAAATTCGTGCATTATTTCTCGCTACATTTTCTTGATTAGATATTGTACTTACTACGAAATCTTCTTCGCACTGGATTGTTTGTAGAAATATTGTCGCAAGTAATTCGTATTATATGTATACTTAGACAAATGAAAATTAATTCATCAAGTTTTTAGTCATTTAGAATATCTTAGAGAAAATGTAACTTAAAAATAGTTGTGGTTTCCATTTATATACATTTGTTACATATACAGACTGTAACTTTTCCTCGTACTATATAGTGCAATAAAATAAACTATTACCTTCAATTAGGTATAAAAAAAATTCAGTTGCTTATCGATCATTTTAAAAAAAATTACTTAATAATAAAAAAGTACTTTTCAACCAGCTTAAAAACTTTGTATTAAAATAAAAAAAACCTCTAACAAAAAACATAACTTCAAAAAAAGGCTACTTTTAATTGAAAGTTTATGAGTTAGAAAGGGGATCAGTAAAAGCATCACTCATTAAAAACTCCACTTTTCACCCCCCGTCTCTTCAGTAAACCATTAATGGATAAAGTTTTTCAACGAAATTTTCCCTTTTTTTCTCTCTATAAATAATGCTGAATCATTCATTCACTTAAGCATAATTTTTTTAAGGCTTTGAAACTCAGGGGACGTAAATCGTTGTAATAAACTTAAAAAACTGAAGGCTATGGACGTGACAAAGGTACATCAACCTAGGAAAAGTACATGGTGATCTATTCCTTTTCTTACCCCATCTCTGACCACCTTGCTAAGGTCTTATCTAAGTATGATATTGAAGTAAGGTTCAGCACAAGTAGAACCATAGGAGCTTAGCTGAGCAAGCTTAAAGGGTCGAAAATAGAAGGGACTGTGATTTTGAATTCGTCCTGCAAACCATTTCATACCATTGCACCATCACACTCATGAGTGTGATAATAGAAATGGTGTAGTGGACTTAGTTTTAACAAAAGGATGAAATGTTAGTTTAATTATTTAATAATGTAATTAGTAATGACGAAATATTGGATTAGTATTGACAACCTTCTTAGAATTTAAGAGATCCATATGCAGGATTTTTGACGAGAATCAGACGATTCATTAATTTCTAAATTTATTTTCAAAGATTTTAACATATCAAATGTAGTGTGATCTTCTAGTCAGTCAGCTTGAACAATGACCCAAGGAGGGGTCAAAATATCGCTAAAGAGTGCGTTTTTAATTGTTTCCTTAAGACCCAGCAACAAGTAAGGCAAATAAATATATATTGCAAGACGCTGGCTTTAATGATAAAAAAAAGTCTATCCATTTAATTTTGCCTCAACTGCGCTAAGTAAAACTAGTTAGTTACTTTTAATTTTGTCTCTTTTCTAACTCAGCCATGTATAAGTACTTAGCGCCGTATGCTAAGCAGATTTACCGTAATAAATCTTCATGCACAATTGAAACAGGCATGTAAAATTTTAACCTGATACAAGCAGAAGTTTTTGCGCAGTGAAGTGATATATTTTATAATATTTTAAACTGAGGCCGGGTAGGTAGGGAACAGGACTGTTACCTATACAACCACTACAACCACCCCTTTAACTATAAACTCATCATGATAACTTTTTTCTCAATATTCAATCCATATTTATTGCAAGACACTCGCTTAAATTATATAAAAATGATTTTCTTTCAATTTTTGCCTTAATTCCTCTAAGTACACAATAGTAAGTTACTTCTAATTTTAAACTTCGTTCGTAACGGTTGTCCCGCGACACCAAATGTATTTTATTTTGATTTAACTCTGGTTTGATAATTATATTTATGACCATATAAGGAAATAAAGATATGGTGATAGGCCTCCCCTCCTCTTCGCGTTACAAGATGAAAACAATAAGTCCAACACAGACCTCCAACCAGCAAACATCTTTGCTATCGCTCCTGCCTGCCTCTTGTGTGACGTCATCTAACGTGACATAGAGGTAACCACTAGATCCAGCATCGTGTTCTTCTCACCGTTCAATCCATCAGAAGTCTGGACAATACGGGTGAATTCAGGAATATAATATAGTAACCAACCTATTCAACGGTTCTTTTAACTATAACTCCTCCTTAAATTTGACATTTCGAGCTATAATATTTCAGCCTATAAGTTAAGTAATAATTTAATTTTAAAACTGAATTTCTCCCATTTTTTATTTTCTTTATACTTTTGATTTCACTAGTAAAGCAAACTTTGACCTTTTTTATACACACTTTTTTTCTTATTTTCTCTCTCTTTCCCTTTTATTCCCTCCGAAACCCTATGACAGTAGACCCGCTAATTGGATGAATATAAAAGTCCCCTGCGGCTACACTTATAATTGTGGAATAGCAAAAGTTTATCTAAAAGCAATCCTGATATTACTAGGTCATATTGGTTGTTAACATTAAGTTACACGGAATATTCTATTTGGCTTGCTTTGTTGTAATGAATAGAGAGCGTGTTATATTTGAAAACAGAGGTCTATTTCTATTATTTTGACTAAAATTAATATTAATGAGCAATACATAAATAATTATTACTAATTTTGAATATTAATAAATTGATGAATATAAATAAATAATTTATCTACGTATTGCTAGCAGGCATTTCCTCCAAAATCGCGGTTATTATGCTCCTCTCCCAATTTTAAGGTGAATCAATATTAGCAGAAGGACAACGGTTACTGTTCACCGGACTGCGAACAGACCAGACGTAACCTATCGGTCCGAGACGTGAACAGTGAGCACTGCTCTTCCAGGGCGAAGAATATGTTTTACTATATGATCCTATAATATATAAATAGTTTAAATTGTTCGAACGGAGCGGATACCATTCACACCACATGTCGGCACCCTGTTTGCTTATCGGTATGATGATTTCCAAATTCAGTGAGGCCACATTTTCTGCCGTCAAGCACAGGAAGACGCAAATAGGCTGCTAGTAGTCATTTGCCGATAGCCTGGCACCTTTCATTACAGTTTTGTTTATTTCTTAATTGTTTAGTTGTCCCTCATTTATTTAATGTGACAAAATTGTTTTGATAGTTAGAAAAATTATAGAGCGAAGACGGTCCAAATTAAGCTGGGGCTATCTATAGGTTACTTTTGATAAACTATAAAATTTGCATACAGATCAGATAAGTACTTTTGAAGCTATAGGTGTAAATAAATGTATATTTGTGCGCATGTCGAAGAGAAAAAAAATGACTGCAGAAGGCTGAAACTTATATGGGACCAACAATGAGCTAATTATGACCTACCATACAAATTTCATCAAAATTCGACTCTTAGTTTTTAAGATATCTTGGTTCGCAGAAATTGAGCGACAAACTGACAGAGAATCAACAATTTCCTTGATGTGTGAAACGGATTTCTGTCTTGGAATTTTTGAAATCGGAGACATAAAACATTTTCCGTTACCTCCGGTAAGCTCGGAAGCAAAATCTAAACTATTTTGACTGATTTGAAAAAGAGGGAAAATGAAATAAATTGGATAATAATAGGTTTTAAGTGCATAAAATCATTAAATTTTAAGAAATAGGGCGCGAGGAAGCTAAGTCCCACACAGTAATTGGCAGAAAATTTATAATTAAATTTTGTTAGTAAAAGCAGCGGTATGTTTTAAAAATAAATAAATAAAGCTTAAAATGTTTTCAAAAATTTGCGTCTGAAGAAATGAAAATTTGAAGTGAATTTTGATCGAAATGTATTTTATTTTGATGTTTTCACTAACATCAATTAAGTAGATGGAAAAAATCTCTGAATGTAGTGCCTTGTAGATTTCCATTGAATTTTCTTCTCTCGATCAATCTTGGTTTTATTCGTTGTTCAAGTTTTAGGTTTTGGTTAAAGCTAGATAAATCCGCAAGTGTTAATATTTTGGATAAATAACTTGGAGTGTTATAATATTTGAATAATAGAATTAATTTCTTAAAAGGTCCCTCGCTTCCGTTTAGAAGTCTCTCGGCTCTGTTATTTTCCTAAGTCAAAAGGCCGTTTTCCAAAAGTGCAAACGCTTTTCCAAGTTATGGAAACTCTGCGGAGTAAGGTCGGGCAAATAAATCCTCGAGTATAAGCCAAGTGAGAAATTGCCAAGTAAATCTCCAACTTTGCGCCCCCCCCCCCCCCCCCCCGGAAATTCTTCCTGGCCTTAGAACTTGGCAACCGTTTCATTTTCTCACCCCGTCTCTTTTACTCAACTCTCAACGAGGTATTTTCAAAAACGCGAAAATTTTTCGATGAGAAAATTCTTTTTTTATATCTTCCAAGTTAAAACGAGAAAGTAATGAAAAAGAGAATGTCATGGAGAGTGAAAAAGTTATTTTTGTTGCCCGAGATATCTGGTAATTCTTACAAATGACTAATGCTGAAACATGAGGTTGACAATGCTAATGACTTTACACAGCCCTGGGGTTTCAAACCTCAGAGAAACTAAGTTCCAAGATACTTTAAGATTTATTACTCGTATTAAATCACTAACATTACGTTTAATAGAAACATTGAATCACATTTCTACCTAAATATATATATATATATATATATATATATTAGGAGTACCGGGGGGGAGGAGAATTTTTTTTTTTTTTTTTTTACGAAGGCTGTCATTGTTATTATATTTAAGAAAAAAAAAAGTATGTTTTTTATCAAGGAGGCTGTGGTTTTTCTCCGTATATATAGGTTTTGACGCGTGAGAATTTTTCAGTCGTTGTTTAGATGTTTTACGGTGAGTTTAGGTCTTAGGTTAATATTTATTGTGTAGTAGTTTCTTAGTTTTCTCCGTGTTGATAGTCATGAGTGTTAGTTTCATGGGTTTTTTGTATTTCGTTTGTTTTTTAGACCCCTGAAGAAGCTTTTAAGTATAAATCGAAACGTCGGGATTGACGAAACGAGTGACGATTTTTGTGACCGAAACCTGAGTTTTGTTTGTTTCTGTATATATATACCTATATATCTGAGTGTTTTTGTAGTAAATATAAGACATTTATCTTTATATATATAAAAAATATGTCTATGAAATTATCAGTGACATTTAAAATTTAATTCTTTCTGGATTAGAATGAATAGAAATTTTTTGCAAACGCCTTGAGCCTAAACTACTGTGCCGATTTTGACGAAATTTGGCATACATGTGGGGGTTTGATTCCCCGTCGAGGAGAAGTATTTTCATGATAAATTTCAGTAAGAAATTATTTTTATGATAAAATTCGATGAAATATTCAATAATAATTAAATGTACCTACGACAACTAATAAATGGAAAAAACTGGCCTAAGTAATTATGAACTCGTATATGAGAAAGTTTGTCTGAGTTGTCTCGGACCGATTTTTGTAAAGTTAAGATAGTTTGTCAAACCTAGCCCACAGATAGCCCCAGATTAATTCCAACCGTCTACGCTTTTTAAATTTTGCTAAATTGATACTTTAATTTAGGTAAGAAATAAAAAAATAGACTGCCAATTAGTGGCACATAGCTTCCTCGCATCCTATCATTTACTTTATTGTTATATTAACATTAACATTATTGTTATATTGTTTATTGTGTAAAAACTATTAATAGTTTTAGCGATGTGTAACACTGGGTTTTACTAAAAAAAATGTTTGTCTCATTGAATAGATGAAGTTTGATTTTTTCCCCGACCTAAACCTCCAATTTTAAATTTGAAGTTCACCATTACGCGAGCGATGCACGTCAACGATTGGACGGATAACGTTGTCCAACGATCTCGTCCTGGGCATTGGCAAATGAACATGTTTACCAAATTTCATCAAAATTGGACATTTACAAAAGTTATCGTCTCACGTTTCAGAATTCGCGGATACACAGACCGACAGACAGACACGAGACCAAAAATGTTCCCTGGTGTCTGAAACGGATTTCTGTCTTGGAATTTTTAAAATCGGACACATAAAAGTTTTTCATTCTTAAAAGTGAACACAATACTTCCGTTACCTTCGGTAAGCTCGGAAGCAAAAATGTTGATAGATTTTAAAACGAGGAAAAATTAAATAAATTTGACAATAATAGGTTGGAAAAGCGTAAAACCGCATAAAAGTATATGAAATAGGAGCGAGGAAGCTATGTGCCACACAAATTGGCAGACTATTTTTAATAATTATTTCATTGTTTAGTTTTATTTTTCTTTATGGATGATGAGAGCTATTGTACGGTTTTTGGTTTTATAAATTTCATTTTTACCTTAAAATATTCTGTGTTATTTATAATTTTAATTGATGATGTATTTTTACTAGAAAGTATGTTTATGGCTTCATCAAAATCATCTGTTTTGTATATTTCGTCAAGTGAACAATGTTTACTCCGATATAATTAAAGTTCTATTTCTGGGTAAAACTGAAGAATATGAGGCGGTCTATAGAAAAATTGGCGGGGCCTCACTCACTATTTTTTTGACAAAGGGATATCAACTCTTCTATGAACAAATCATACATTTATAATTTCTCAGTTGTTAAAATCATTCAAAAATGTACTGTCTGACAAAGGAATATTATCTGTCAAGTGTATAAATTAAGCAAAGTTGTGCCGCCAAGCGATTCTCGACCATATCATATTCTTCAGTCCAGCCCATTTCTAGTGTGAATTAAGTTATTGCGTTTCACAGATTGTTGCGTCGAGTTATCTTTGTTTGCAGAGTAGATGATTATACCAATATTGTTTTGTTGAATCTATATGAGTGAGTTTCACAATTACTTTTATTTTTAAGCCAGATATATGATCAACACTGAATTTTTCTATCCTTGTATGAATGCTTATGTGTGATTCATATGCTAAAACAGTTAGTAAAGTTTTATATTCTTGTATATTAAGATCTGTTTTATCAGATATTTATGTCTCCGACAAGGATATGATAGATGCTGTTAAGATATAGATAAATTACAAGTATTAAAGTACTTTAAGAAACTGGAAGCTTTGCTATGTTATCTGAGACAATGTAAGGGGAAAAGAAACTCACTGGATTTCTTATCCAATAGTATACCTTCTGAACTTGGTTCTAAAACACCATTCACAACTAATCTAGAATCACTTCGTTCACCAGTTTGTGCAAGATAAAATTCTGTAAACTAAGCTCGCTAGATAAGTGAAACAAAGTGTTTCTACACGGCAGAATAATTAAAAAATCTCAGTTGTAAAAATCCAATTTGCCAAGTATAATAGGAAGAAGTGTTGCGTGCTTTGTTTGAATCCTCCGCTTCTTCCCCATCCGAAACATTTGCATACAATTTGAAAGGCATCAACTTTGATAACTAACTTACAACTCCCCTTATACAGCTAACTTCACCCTAAACTTACAAATCTTCCCTTATATAGATCCCTAACTTTCCCGTTCTACAACTTTATTTTTCATTCCAATATCCCTCTCTATCCCTTACAACTATTTAGCCAAACTTTTACTTGTATCTGCACAAACAGATCTTATAATCATAATAAATTATTTCCCTTCGTTGTTCTTAACTTTTGATTTACTCGTATTCTACTGAATCTTTATAACGAATATTTAAAATAGAATTGTCTGCACACTTATTTATGCCATAATCTGTAAGTAACATCGCTTCTTCTTCAAACAGAAAGTTGCAAGACACGTTGTTTGGTGGATATCTTTCCTTCTATATTGTTAAATTGTTCAATTTTAATGACGGATTCATGTGTTCGTTAATTTTACTTCAGTCGTACTTATTCAGTTACGTCTGTTCTCTCCCAATGAAATCATTGGTTTAAAGATGGCCTTTTTCTAAGGCATGCCCCCGAGCCGATGATTATCGGCCGCAAGAGTAGAGTGAAGGACAGTCTTGGTTTAGAACAGCAAGAGAGCTCTAACAGCCATTTTACATAGCCCAACCCTTTTTCTGCTCACCTTCTTCGCTCAGTACTCCTTCTGTTTTCCATTCTCCTTTCTTTCTTACTGGTCTTATATTACCTTGCTTTGTAAGTTTCATCGCACATTTCCGTTTCCCCAATTTTGAACCCCTTCCCGTGATTCAATCTTCCCCAAATTTTGCACATAGATACAACTAAGGTAAAGAATACAGAAACCAAAAAAAACAAAAATAAAAACAAAATGGCGTCAAATTTGTTTGCTTTTTAAGTTTCATCCCACACCTATTACCCCAATTTTGAACCACTTCCCGTCATTTAATCTTCCCCAAATTTTGCACATAGATACAACTAAGGTGAAGAATACAGAACACAAAAAACAAAAATAAGACCAATTTTGAAAAATGGCATTTTTATATTAATTATTTTTATTAATTACATCATCCATATGGTTACCATGTGTTCACCTCAACTTTATATACAGACTTGAATCGTGAAATGAACAAAATGGTCATCATACCAATGATGTAATTCTTCAAAGAAATGAAATTGCATGTAATTTGCTGATAAAATAATAAAAGAAATATTTTTCAAAAAATCGTCCGTTTTACTGCCCCCTAAATAACATATATAGGAGAGATAAAACAATAAATATAAAATAAAATGACATTTCATTTGGTTATAAAATATCCTTTTTTTTGGAACGACGGCACGTTACAGCGTCTGGAGCCCAGGAGTGAATCCGAATAATCCGACCGTCACAAAACCAACCGTCACAAATTCGACCGATGACTATAACTTGAATAATGATGACCGATTTAGTTGAAATTTGGAACACACGTTCATTTTACCAATGCCCAAGATGAGTTCGTTGGACAACGATATCAACCCCCAAGCTTTCACGCGCAACGCTCGCGTAAACGTAAGCTTGAAATATATAATTGGAATTTACGACGGGAAAAAAATTCTTACTTCATCTATTCAAGATGAAGATGATTTAGCAAAACCAACACCGACACCGCTATGAAGTGTTAAAGATCGCTAAATTTATTTAAGCGGGCCTAATCCTTTAAAATAGAGAAAACAACATTATTACCGATATCTTACGTTCTGTGGCTACCATGGTTACTGAAATTATTATTGTTTATTTTTGTGAGTTAAATCGACTCATTTGACTCAGTTGTGTTTTTGAGATCATATAAAAATATATATTTAATTGTGGTTGTGGAAAAGTTCGTCTAAATTATAATTTATTATATTAGAACTAAATTGCTATGTGGTACTCGCCCACATAGAATTGGTGACCCCGAAAAAGAAAACAAAATATAAGTACGTTTAATTTCAATTAATTTCGTTCAGCTAACCTGTCAAAATGATTTATTTTTATTCAAAAGTTAACTGTCAACATCCAAAAGTAAACAAAATAACATAATTTTTTTAAAAAAATAAAAAAATTCCCGTGTTATCAAACTTTGAAGACGACGGAACAGCAACCGACACGTCCAACAGAAGTAGCTAGCGTTTCAGTAAAGATCCCACCGTTCTGGAAGAAGAAACCAAAAACCTGGTTTAATCAGGTAGAAAGTAACTTTCATGTAGCTGGGATAACATCCGAATTGACAAAATTCCACCATGTAGTCGCCATGTTAGAGAGTGAGATTGTGGACACAGTTTCAGACGTCGTAGATAACCCAGACCGGACAGCTCCGTATTCAGTCCTCAAAAGAGCGCTAATAAATATATTTTCGGACTCAGAAACTCAAAAATTAAAATGTTTGCTAGATGGAGTAGAACTGGGGGATCGGAAACCTTCGCAACTTTTAAAACAAATGCGTGACCTAGCCAGTACAAACCTCGATGACACCGCTCTGAAATACCTATTTGTTAGTCGCCTGCCAAAGGAGGCACAAGCTATTCTGGTGGTCAGCAACGAAGGCCTCGATAAGTTAGCCGAAATGGCGGACAAGGTCACGGAAGTAACGCGACAAACCGTGGGAGCTGTGGAGGCAGCCACATCTAGCAACTCTGAATTAGAGTCAGTTAAAAAAAGAGGTTAGAGAACTAAGAGAGGAAATTAGTTGACTAACAGTAAAATCCAGGTACAGAAGCCCGGGACGTTCAAGAAGACGGTCAAGATCCCCGAAAAGTAACAGCAACCTCTGTTGGTACCACCAGGTCTTCAAAGAGAAGGCAACTAAGTGTACGCCCCCCTGCAAGTGGAAGAGCAATAACACGGAAAACTAGAAAAATAAGCGCATGAATAGGGCAGCTTGCGCTGGTGACAAAACAAATGCCTGCTACAATCGTTTGTTTATAACGGATAAAACATTGTCACGACGATTTTTAATTGACTCCGGAGCAGAAGTATCAGTCATTCCACCAACTGCCCAAGACCGCAGAAACGGGCCAGTTAACTTATCGTTATTTGCAGCGAATGGCTCAAAAATTAACACATACGGGCAACGCGTGTTATCGTTGGATTTGGGTCTTCGCCGAGACATTAAATGGCCGTTTACAGTTGCCGACGTCAAAGTGGCGATTATCGGAGCTGACTTATTAAAGCACTATGGCCTCATAATCGACCTAAAACAAAATCTACTGGCCGATTCCCATACGTCACTGACAACCAAGGTAAAAATGTGTCTCGTTTCAATTCCATCTGAAATCAAAACCATCGACGAATCCTTACCAGCTAAAATCAAAGACATCCTGATTAAATATCCAGCCGTCACAAAACCACGTACATATGCCAATCCAGATACATCAACATCCACGTTTCACTAAATCGAAACCAGCGGCCCTCCTATCTTTTGCAAACCACGGAGACTCTCAGCCCCCAAATATAAATTGGCGAAAGCGGAGTTCGATTCAATGATAGAACAAGGCATTTGTCAACCATCTAAAAGTCAATGGGCCAGCCCACTACACATGGTTCCGAAAAAACTGGAGTTTGGCGACCGTGTGGTGATTACCGGGCGTCAAATAAAATCACTGTACCCGATCGTTATCCGGTACCAAACATCCGTGATTTTCGAAACAATATCTACGGAGCAACCATCTTTTCTAACTTGGATTGTCACAAGGCCTATCATCAGATACCAGTGAACCCAGACGATATCGCGAAGACCGCAGTCATCACCCCGTTCGGACTATTCGAATTTCCATTTATGGGTTTTGGATTTCGGAACGCAGCTGCAACGTTCCAGCGCTACATTGATCAGGTGTTAAGAGGTTTAGACTTCGTGTTTGTTTATCTGGATGATATATTAATAGCGTCTAAAAACACCGAAGAGCACACAACATTTAGAGAAGGCTTGGCAACGGTTAAACAAGCACGTGGTAACTCTCAACCTAGCCAAATGCAACTTTCTACAAACAGAAATCAATTTTTTGGGTTTCACTCTGAACAAAGACGGCATCAGGCCATCACCAAAGAAGGTCGAGGCCATCGACAAGATCACCCCTCCCCAGACAGTCCATGAGATGCAACGCTTCTTAGGAATGGTACATTTTTATCGCGATTTTATACCTCACGCAACGACCATTCAAGCTCCACTTAACATCAGCTCGACAAAAAAGAAAGACAAGACCAAGCTCTCCTGGACCGGAGAGATGACCAACGCCTTCCGACAGCTTAAAGAGGCCCTAAAACAAACAAGTTTTTGTTTTGAGAAGTGATATATTTTATAATATTTTAAATTGAGTGGGCCGGGGCGTGAAGGTTTGGGAATAGTCCTGTTCCCTCAATCTACTACAACCATCCTTTTTAACTATAAACTCATCATGATTATTTTTTTTCTCAATATTGAATAATGAAACTTAGAAACAAAATTATAACAATAAAAGCTGAATTAAAATTGTTTAATTCCAACCTATGAAATTAAATTTTATAAAACATCCAACGAATATTGTAACAAGAACATTGTAAACATCTCGTCACCTGAGTTTAACAGCGACAAATAACTTCAGGAAGCAATCTAACTTCATAAATTGGTAGCTCGTACAAACGACAAATTGGTGCTCTTTTACTTTAGCACCCCCCTATATCCCTTGGTGTTAATAGTTATTTAGGCAAAGGAACATATATAGAGAGTAGCATGTACTCCTTAGTCTAAATTACTATTAAGACGAAGGGATATTTATTCCAATGTAGCTTGGGGACATAGGAATATCACACTTGTGTATATAATTGTAACCACATCTCTTAGTCTAATCAACTATTAAGATAAAGGAATATTAAATATATAACTGCCCCAGGAGTCTCAATGTCTTAGGGAGGCAAAGGCACAATGAGACTTTTGTAAGGCAGGCTATTGTTTAGAACCAAGGGTGGTGCTAAAGTAAAAAAGTGCCGACAAATTGAACCTTTTAGGCTATAAATTAATTGGTTTTGTGGCGACATTGGTGATTCTCCTGTGAAGAGGGACCAGAGCGTAGTGGAGTCAGTTGAAGCCACCAGGTTTGGTGGTGTGTCCCCGTGTCAAAGAGCCCATATTAATTCAATAAAATACAAATATCAATAAAGATATATTGCCTTAAAAATTTTAATACCAAATAAGTGGAACTTAATGAAAGTGAGGCAAGAAAAATAACAAAGACTAAAGACTGAAATCATTGAGAGCGAGAAAAACCAAGGTAAACTCTTGATAAAGGTGGAACAAGAAAATGAAGAAATGATGCGGAGGTGTGACATGGCAGAGGTATGCCCAAGACAGATGAAAATGTGCAACAGAATGAAAAGTAATCAGGTAATTATGATTCCTTGCTGGGAAAATTACAATCTGGAAACAAAGAAAACCCTCCTTACACCACCAAAAGAAAGTAAAAAAAAAAAAAAAAAAAAAAAAAATGGCTACACCTACACAACTTTTAAAGAAGAAAAGTTTCTAAATTCAGCGAATATTTCTCCAGTTTGTTGTCATTTTGAATCAACGTCATAGTACCTAACATTACTAAAGATACCTCATTTTTAGAAGCGAAACACTTGACAACCATTTTTCTGTACTTTTCGCTAGTGAGACACAATCTTACCTGTTTTTATCGATGTAGTACATAATAATCCGAGGCGAAATAGTCTCTAGATACCTTGGGCCTATAAAAAGGGTGATACAACAACGAAATTTGATGTCTCCGATTTTAAAAATGACAGAAATCCGTTTTAGACACCAGTAAACATTTTAGGTGTGTCTGGATGTCTAAGGTCTATCTAACTTCATCATACAGACCCATTGCCATGACAAATACACTCGGCAAACAACTAGAAAAAATTATACATTCAAGACTAACCTACAAAATTGAATCTAGAAACCTTCTGTTGACGACAAAACGGATTTCGGAAGCAAAGATCGACGACGCCCGACATCTTATCAAAATTGGAGACATATACAGGGTGACTGGAGTTATATGTGAAAAAATGAAGTAGGTTGTTCTACGTCTTACGGGCCACAAAAAACGCTATATAAACCATGGGTCAAATCTTAACCGTTTTCCCGCAAGGTCAAATTTTATGATTTTTTTAAGATCGAATACCTTTTCTTATAAAAACACTTATTGCTAAAATATTATAAAAGCTAGAACAAAATGTTTGGTATCATTGTAAAGCTGACAAATTTTCCAATAAGAAAAATGTAATTTTAATTTTCATGCCCTCAAATTACATGACAAACAATGTATACAAATTTTATATTTAAGAAAAAAATTAAAAAATCAATTGCTTTGCGGTTCTATAACTTGGTAAAGAACCGAGCTTAAACTTTTCGGACTTCAGGAAAAACTTCCATATTTACTAACGTTTCGATCGATATTAATATTAATACCCATTCATTGGGCGGAATTTTTATTAAACTTCGCTGAAAGTAAAAAGGAAATGTGTTAATTGTTGCAATTCTTGACTTACAGGTGAGTAAATAATTAAAAACAAGCAAGGTTGGTTTAGTATACTCATCTTTGTGTCAACAATAGCAACAATAAACATGTTTTCTTTTCCCCTTTCAACGAAGTTTACTAAAAATTCTGCCTTATTTATGGGTAATAATATTAATATCGATCGAAACGCTAGTAAATAAGGAAGTTTTTCCTGAAGTCCGAAAAGTTTGAGCTCGGTTCTTTACCAAGATATGGGACCTCAAAAAAAAATGTTTTTAATTTTTTTTCTTAAAAATAAAATTTGTAAAAAAATATTGTCATAATTTTAAGGCATGAAAATTTAAATTACATTTTTCTAACAGGAAATTTTGTCAGCTATACAACGGTACCAAACATTTTATTCTAGCTTTATACTTTTTGTGCAATAAGCATGTTTATGAGCAAAGGTATGTAAATCTTAAAAAAATCATGAAATTTGATTTTGTGGGAGAACGGTTAATATTTGACCCATGGCTTATATAGTGTTTTTTGTAGGCCTGGAGGCGTAGAACAACCTACTTCATTTTTTCACATATATCGCCAGTCACCCTGTATAAGAGACGGTTTTGTTCTGGGTAAAACGACGATTTGGACATTGGGACATTCTTCGACTGTGAAAAAGCATACTGCAAAACGTGGAAACCTTCCATCATGTTGATAACTCTAGAATTTTGAATTCCGTGATCACATGCCTAATAAATACATTAACAACTTCCTATTACGAAGAATGTTTCAAGTGAAAGTAGGTAATTCCCTCTCAGCCTTTATGAGCAAGAGCCTCAGGGAGCTGTGCTCAGCAATACCCTGTTCACTGGCAGTGAATGACGTTGAAAATGCGATTCAATCCTGTGTGGAGTCACTGTTCTTTCTTGACGACATGACGGTTCTTTTCAGGTCAAATAGTCTGGAAACCGGCGTCACAATAATGATTGGGCAAACAAAACCAGCCTCAGTTTCTCTCCAAGCAAAACCAAGTGTGTCATATTCTATAACAAGCGAGAAAGTCCTAGAGTGCAGCTTAAACTTTCCGGCCAGCCATCCCGGTCCTTATGTATATAGGTCTGTTATTTGACTGTTATGTATATATGTATATAGGTCTAGTAATTTGTAATTCTATTTCATACAATGATGTAATTGTATTAATATCTAAGAACTAATATCTAATGGAATACGTTTTGTTAAGTATGTATTTAACCACGACGTTCAACACCCGAAAATATAAATACTATGGGGCCGATTATGCTACTTAACGTACTAGTCCTGTTTTTGACATTTTCATGTCTTCGCTATGGCACATAAACTCGAAAACCGTAACCAAAAAGCGTTATACGTGTAACAGGGAGTTAGGAGGATATGTGAGGTGTTCAATCGAGTCTGCCCGCTCTCGGTAGTCTCCTCCGCTTATCGCTCCAGCAGTCGCTCGCGCGCCCCAGCGGCGACCCCCCTCCCCCCTCTAACTTTAACTTCTGTTCTACTGACAAACGTCATAACCCTTAGAATTGTATTCCTAATAATTTTACTTACATAAAATTTATTTTTTACTTTATTAATTTTTATTTTTGTTATACTAGAATTTTTTGCATTTATTATAAAAATATGGGTGAAGAAACTAAAAGATTACTTTTTAATAAACTGGAAAAGAAGAATAGTACTTTCTTTCTTCGTGCACTACATATGTTCGATTTAATTCCTAATTTACAAACGCAATAATCTGCACACTCGAATTTCTTGACATTTTCATGTCTTTACTTTGGCACATAAACTCGAAAAGCGTTACCAAAAAGTGTTACATGAAAATGTCTCACTATCTTGCAGACTCGTATGCCAGCAATTTTTTTTAATGGCCTACGGATCTACTGCATGTGATGAAAGCACGTACTTGGCCAATTTATTTTATTTTGTGTTTAATAATAAAGATGTTTACGTCGATCTTGTTGGATAAACATTTACATTTCGGATTTATTTTTATCGAAAGACTAAAGATTAAAAATATTGTTCGAGTCAAGATAGAATTTTTTTTTAAGTTAAAAAAAATATATTTTTCACCGTCATGTTGTTTTTCTTTCAAACCCCCTCGTTCGACGAGAGGAAAGAAGAAACAAACAAATTATAACGAACAAGTTAAACCATCTTCTCTTGTTTCCTTACCTTTAGAAAAATGAACTGAGGACAGAAAGACGCCTGGCAGAAAAATAATAATAAAAAAACAAGCTCGAGTCTTAACAAATTGAAAACGGTTTTAAGCGACAGAGTAAAAGAAGAAAATGAGTGGAAAACGCTCGCTGCACATTTATTTTAAGGAAACTGTAGCAAGAGAACGAGTTATTTGTTCTAAGGTTTTTCTGAGTTTTCCGAGTTTGCCCATCTCGAGGCTACAAGATGCTGACGCCTTGCTTCCTCATCTTTATCTCTGACTTGACATATCACTCTGTATTATTTAAATTTAATATTGCTCTCGCTTTATCTTATCTCACTCTATTATTTCCATTCTCTTTCACTAAACATATTACTTCGTATTATTTGTATATTATTTTATTTTTTTATCCTACAAAATAATCTGTATTTATAACTCTCTATTTATTCAGAAGTAAGAATACTGTCGTAAAAACAAAAAAAAACCAAATCCATTTTAGCAATTCGGGGTTTCACATTTTTTAAAAACGACTTGGGTTAAATTAATATGTATATTGTATATTTTATAAAGAAAGTATAAAAACAATAATTTACACAGAAATTTTTATTTATGGAACTACATAAGTAACTGACAAATTAAGATCTATAAGAATTTTAATTGTAGCCTTTAATTGCCACCCAGACTTTCATTTAAGAGAAGCTTTGCAGGATTGAGACCTAAGATCACAAGAATGGTGACCGACTCTTTTGACCTTCAGTTACAAACTCCTCATTCTCCAACTGTCAATCGAAATGTTTAAATCAATTAAATTTCATTGACCTTAAATTTAATTATACGATTATGTTTGGACTTTAGAAATTTGTACTTTCTTCTACAAATATCTATATATACAGGGTGAGCAAATAACCAGTAAGGCACGCTTCACGTAAGTACGTGGGGCTATAATCGCCGGTTTCTGTACATTAAAGTTAAAATTATTAAGCGTAATATAATTACACTAATTTTAATAGTAATATTATTTTTCTACTCTTCAAGACCTTTAAATTGATGTATAACATGTTATGGTAACTAAAACAATGTTTAGTCACCCGCCATTTTGGCCACCATCTTGAAAATTTTAATAATTGCATATTCTTTTTCTACACTTCAAGACCTATAAATTGTTGTATAACATGTCATAGTTACTAAGAACTTTTTTTAGTCGTCCGTCATATTAGCCGCCATCTTGAAAAAATTACGTGTGAAATTTTAATTCTTGCATATTCTTTTTCGTCATTTCAAGACCTTTAAATTGATATGTAACATGTCATGGTGACTAAAAACTTTTTTTTTAGTCGCCCGCCATATTGGCCACCATCTTGAAAATATTAAGTGTGAAAAATCCAAAATGTGTCCAGTCGTCTTAAATTCCGAGGTGCACCTGTGTGCAGAATTTCATGTTCCTAGCTATAGTAGTTTATGAATTGAAATAAGCAACGGACAGACAGACAGCCGTTATATAAGGTTTCTTTTTGTACTTTGTACAGAAACCTAAAAACCGGGGTCTGAAAACTTCATTCTTCTACTTTAATTTTCATATCTGTAACTTAACAAACTATCAGGTGAAAGCCATGCAATGACGGTTTGAAGTTTGAATTGGGGTCTTCAAAAAAGTCGTTCTCCGGGTAGATATGAAAATTAACGTAGAAGAATGTAGTTTTCAGACCCCGCAAACCCCATATCTCTTTCTATTACAGAAGCTCAGCTATAAGTGTTCAAAAAACTGCGGTTATTATTTGCCCATCCTGCATAAAAATTAACGTATGTTGTGTATGTTCTTTTCACAAATCTACAGTTTTAGTCCGATCTCGATGACAATTTGCACACTTGACCTTTAAAGCAATGGGAAAATCACTGTCTACATGAATAAATTTTGGTACGAATGGGTACGGGTTACAAGTTATAAATACGGGGTCAAATTAATGAATTCCCTTCATGATGCATACCGTTGAAAATCTCTTTAAGAGTACAATAATTGTTGTTATGCACAGTTATGTCATATTTTCATTTAGGGGGGGGGGGGGAATTTGGGATATTTGCAAATTATCTTATCTAAGAGGAGGGGGTATAGAAATAAGTGGGAGGGATAGAATCTAGATATTCTCGCATAGTAAAATAATTTAAGTGTTTCTTTATGGTATTTTATAAACTTATCAAATTAAAACAACACTTCGTGGCAAAGCACGGGTAGCTAATTGTATATAAAATTAAAGAATTGTGATGGCGTGATTATTCAATTTTTGAAGGATTTACACGTTCAGTACAAAAACATGGTTTTTTAAAAATGGTGTTTTGAAGTCTCCACCAGTATAATTGATTAAGCTTAATATAATTGGTTAAATTTCAGTCTTACTGTGATACGAACAAGTTTTTTTGTCGAACAAATTTTTTCATTATGTTTTCAGTTTCTAGAAATGCTTTCTAAAAAGTTTGAATTTTCCAAGTTAACTATTAGAAGAATTATATTTGTTAAGGTTTAAGTTTAGAAGTAGGTTCTATTGTAAGTTGAAGTAGTATATTACTAGTTAGGGGTAAGTTCCAAGTCCTGGCTTAGTTATCTGGTTCTTTACTTCTAGTAGAATGGTTGGTTACATTGTAGGGCATTGTGCCAGAAACTCGAGTATTACCAGCAAACATTGCCTACCGAGTAACAACCACCTCCTTATATTTGTCAAAGTAAACAAGTCCAGATAACACTTATAATGTTAACTTATATTAATGTGTCTCCCCTTTAATTTATTTTATATTATTTTTTCCTTTTATTTTTCTTTTGTGCGTTGAGGGGTATATTAATACCCCTGAAGACACAAAACGAAAAGAAAATATAATGTTAAATTATACGAACATTACTTCCTTCTCTCCACTGACTTTTTTGTTGGTTAAGAAGCAAGAATAGACAAATTTATTATAACCCTTTCAGAAGAAGGTATAAAAATGTATTTGTTTTTCTTTCTTCGATATCCACTAGATGAAATCCGTTCTCAAACCTTTGTTACATTAAGCTTCTTATGAATTGATTTTTCTAAATAATTAATTTTTACTGTTTTCTTATTTATTTGTTGGTTTTTTATGTCTCTATGAAGAATAGTAAAAGGTCATTATTAAAGATTTATCAAAGAGGATGAGAATTAATAACGAATCTTACCTCTCTCGAAACCATTCCATGTTTATTGGTGTTTGGATATCAGGATATTATATTATATGTTGGAAGGGGAACGTCTTAAAGCAATTGCTTCCGTGCTTACCGAAGGTAACTTCAAATATTTTTATTTTTTTAATTTTTGAGTGGAGTATCAAATGTAAGCAGCTGATGTTATGGTTAAAAATATGTATATACTTTTTTATATTTTGCATTCTTTCTTGGCTTTATGAGTAAAAATATACCAAAATAAAATACCCCCTCCCCCTACAATGGTTGGTCTTAAAATTTTGAAATTATTCATGCAAATACCGTATTATAGGGCAATGAAAATTTCCCGAAAAAGTTTAATTTAGGTTGTTGTCATTACCGATAAAAAACTTTGTGACCTTCCGGGGGATCGAACCAGGGACCCTTTATTTTTTTTATTTTTGGGCTTTCTACCTAAATTTTGTTTATTATTTGTTATTTGAATACAGAGCAGGGTGAGGAAATAAAAAAAAAATAAACATATATGCTTAATAATCTAAACCCTAAAAAGTACTCCCATGTAAGTACCTACTTCCCTGTGATTTTATACTTTTAATTTTGATTTATAATTATAAAATAAGTACTTGGTTTTAAATATCCTGAGTTTATTTCTGTCATTTTAGAAATGAAATGAATAATAAAAAAAAGGAAATGGTATCCTCTAACTTTAAGAATAAGGTGCATTAAAAAAATTAGTGCAATTTCTTATATTTAGTACTTTGGAGGAAACATATCTCTGTATTTGAGTTAAAATGACAGTGATATCTAAGTATCCTCTTCAGATATAATATTTCGTAAGAGTAATGCACCCTCGTGGTAAGCATTTAAAAAAAGTGAAGATACCTTTTTTTTACATAGGTTTAAAAGATGTTTCTTGTTCATTGAAATAGGCACAGACGTCATAAACGGGAAGGTTTTTATAACCTCGAGCTAAAATTCGTAGCTAGCTTACCGAGAAGTAAAAATGTGGTGTTTTTTTCAAAAATTTATATTGGCAATTTTTCAAAGTAAGGTAAAAAACCTAAAATAAAAAAACTTAAGCGGAGTTGAAAAGGGTAGCTAAAGTGAAAAGTATCGTGCAAGAATTATTTCTTTGAAGAAAGAATAAAATTTTACTCCCCCCCCCCCCCCCCCCCTTTTATTTTGGGAAGACGAAGCTTTTTCCAACAAGTTTATTGATGCGGAAAAATATGTTAGTAAGGCATGGAAGAGAGAGAGGGAGAGAGAGAGAGATAGAAAAAGAATTATTACCATAATGGAATGTTGAAGTTTTCTTGTGGAAGAAAACTCGGGGAAAAATGGACAGAAAAGAAAAATGTTGAAGTGAATGTGGAAGGTTTGAAGGCTTTTACGACATATAGTGAATAGAGGACATGGTCCAGGGTTTCCCTCAGGGAACTATTCTACCACTCTGTCTATTCTTAATCTACATTCAGTAACATTTCCTTTCAATCGCCGGACAATGCAACGTTTTTTTCTTCTTTTTTTTTTTAAAAAAAAAGAACCATTTCCTCGAAATGTATTTGGCATATGATGGGAAATATTTTTTTCGGTCTCTTCTAATGTTGATTGGATGTTATTTGTATTGCTAGAAATAACAAATAAATTTACTTGTTTTCTAATTTAAATAGAACATGAATGAATTAATGAACAAATATTCGTATTTCAAGAAATCTTCATACAAAGGGGTTACAACGTGTACAATAAACAAAAATTAACCAAATTGGGTTCACATCAGTTAGCAATACATATATTAAATAATTAAATTATACCTAATCAAATTAAGTAAAAAATTAATAATAAATAATATTTTTTTCACTAAAGAGAACATAAAATATGCTTATATGAAATAAAGTAAAGTTAACCAATTATAAAATTAAATAAAAACAATAATACACGTGTGTTCTTACTAGTTGGTCATTAGGAATGAAAGAAAAGATAATTATTTTCTTTTAATTCGTTACTAAGTTATATTTCGCCCATACCTGGGTATCTTCAGGCTTGAACTGAAATATCTTGAAAATATCATATATAGTAAATTAACTCAAACAAATCACAAATTTGGATTAATCATTAGAACCAACTCTCCCATTCAATCTTAACGTCCAACTAGTAGGACTGCAACGAAATTTAAAGGATCAACTAAAAAAAATACGTGTGGTGTCGGGGGACACCCGTTGGGAACGAAGTTCCTTACGCTTTTCATAACATATAACTTATAAAATCACACTGCTTAGTATATGATGTTAACTACTTATGCATGGCGGAGTTATAAAATAGACAAAATTAAAAGTAACTAACTATTTTTACTTAGCGGAGTTAAGGCAAATTTAAAAGACAAGCTTATTTTTATCTTGCAATAAATATATGTATGGAATATAGTTTTAATATAAAAAATGGAATGAGAAAATAGTTGATCATGATGAGTTGATAGTTAAAGAGGATGGCTATTGTATAGCTAGTGAGAGAACAGGACCACTCCCTACCCTCACGCTTACTCCATTTAAAATATATCACTTCTCTAAACAAAAACTTCTGCTTGTATCAGGTTGAAATTTTACATGCCTGTTTCAATTGTACTTTAGACGATGTGTAGGAAGTTTGATTAAAATCGTTACGTAAGAACTTAACATTTCGGTAAAAACGTTGTTTTCTCTATTTTAAAGGTTTAGGTCGGCTTTAATAAATTTAGCGATATTTATCACTTCATAGCGGTGTTGGTGTTGGTTTTACTAAAAAAAAAAAAATATATTTATAACAGTTGTTTACCTCAATTAATAGATGACGTTAGAATTTTTTTCCGTCCTAAAATTCCTATTTTACATTTGAAGCTTACGTTTACGCGAGCGATGCGCACGAACGCTTGGGTGGATAACGTTGTCTAGGACGCTCGTATAGGATAACTCGCTATAGACGCTGTAACGTGCCATAAGGAACTTCGTTCCAAAAATATTATACTCACACTAAAATTGGTTAAAGAAAGAAATCACTCACATTAACATCAAATCACAAAAAATCTGGAGAACACTCACTAACAGAAACCTAAGAAAGTTCTACTAGGTCTAATGTATCCAGTACAAGTAAAAGATGTTGTTTGTCTGTCCCCCACCCCCTCAACACCCTCTCTCTCTCTATTCTCTGTCCCGCACTCAACCTTCTCATTTCCAAACTTCTCTTTTCTAAATCACTCCACACGTTCAAATTTATGATCATTACCACTGTACACTGTTCCACCAAAGCAGTAGTAGTAGTAGTTACCTAGTACTTCCTACTAGACGGGTAGGACGAACCACTTGTTCGAACCTCGCAATCAGGCCTACAGTGGACCCATTTTACTTGCCCGTGGTGGAGAGTTCCAGCTACTTCACACATCATACATTTGTACATTGTACCGCCGAAGCGAGTATGATGTGGTCATTAGTAAGCTATATGAGCGTGCTTCAAAATGTGGGGGAAGAGGACCCCTCAGGGGGTCCCCTCGCCCTACTCCGACCTCGAACCATAGATACAGATCACATCTCATGACACGGATCGAACCCACTAGACATCGTGGGGGAAGAGAACCCCTCAGGGGGTGTGCCTCGCCCTCCTCCGTCCGCGATTCATAGATGCATTCAGTGTATCACGGCCCGGGATCGAGCCCACGACCTCGAGTTGCCTCGACTCAGTGTTAGCTGAGCGGTGTCTTTACGACCTCGGCCACCCTGGCTCCCTTCCACCAAAGCAAGTATGGTTGTTAGTGAGTAAGGTAAATCATAGCAAAAAGGGTTTGTTTTACCTCTTCTATAATCTTCTATCTAAATGATGAGAATCTTGTTGGCTACAGATTATGACAATATTCACGCAATTGAACATTTGGTAGTAAAATAACAATAAATGTGTTTAACGAAACGAAAAAATGTTTTAACGAATGAGGGATATGCTGATAGCAAATGCCAAGCATTGATCCCCATGATAACTTAAAGGCTTTTCAATAATACTCAGAAGAAAATGAAGATTTCGCAGGTAGGAAAGGTCGGTTCAGTTTCGCTCAATGTTGGAAGTTAAACAATTCCAGGAACACACGCATTTCTAGAGAAACAAAATTCGAGTAAGGAGGACAAAATGCTCTTCCAAACAAATTTACGAGTCCTCAGAGTTACCAGCAATAACTTTCTAACTAGTTTTTAATGTTGGCGATTCTGTAAGGGAGCCCGTTTTCAAAATTTATATCTCATGGAGAGAAAACTAATTTGCCCTAGATAATTTTTCAAACAAAGTAAATTGCTCTGAATGGAAAGAATATTCGAATGTAGAAATATTTCCGAAATTATGACGTGATATAACTGTTCCAAGATTTATCAAAAAACCCTTAATGACCCCCGTCTATGAACACTCAATGTAGAATAGGATTAACAAGAAATTAGTGGATAATTCATTTCAATATTGATTTCGAGTGTAATTCCGGAAATTTAAAATGGTTTTATTCCAGTTGAAAGTGAGTAAGATGAGAGATGTGTTTTTCCTATTGATATATTTAAGTGATCAATTAGTGGAAAAACTAATTGAATGGAAACATATGGAATTCAAAATGGATTATACTTGAACAATTAAATTATATTTATTGCTAATCCAATAAATGTTACTCAAGTACTACAAATGTTACTTATCGTGATAACGAGAGCCAGCGTGGCCGTGTGCCACGTTTAACGGTTAAACCACGTCTGCTCGGCCATCACTGAACCATGAGTGGAACGAGATGGGGTTCGATTCCTCGCCGTGACGCTCTGATTTATATGGCTCACTATTGATCACATCATACTCGCTTCGGCGGTACTATGTACAGAGGTATGATGTGTGAAGTGGCTGGAACTCTCTACCGTGGGGCGTAAAAAGGGCCTAAGTAATGGCCTCATTGCAAGGTTCGAACAAGTGGTTCGTCCTACCCGTTCTAGTAGAAAGTACTAGACTACTACTACTATCGTGATAACAATAATTAAACAGAGGATACCTCTAATAGTAATATAATCGTACTTAATGATGGCTTAACATAAAGTCAGCTGATCTTTATTAAATTCCAGTAATCTAGTGAACTTTAATGGTAGAATAATTATTTTTTAATATTGGCTTATTATTGAAAAGTTTATTAACAATGCTGAATTATTGGAATTTTATACATTATTTACGTACTACGTTGTTATATTCCATTTCAATATGTCACATACAGAGGGCCCTCGCCTCGGGTTAAAATCAACATTTTTCTCTGGAATTATGCTGGCAATCGCTTTATTAAAAAGATATTTCATTATGAAGATCGGCGAAAAATGTGTCCACTTTAAATAAAGCTCCATGTATTCGTAATAAATAATTGTTAGTCCTATATTCATATTTCAAGTTTATTGATATCACCTGGGAGCACCTATACTAATATAAGTTAATTATTGCCACAATATTTGTTGTTTTTTCTAAACATATTGTACAGCTGGTGTATGTTTTGAAATTTTGTGCACTGATATTGAACGTGTGTAGGGGGAATATAGATTAATACCAACTCTTACTTCACTAACACCAAAGATACAATTCATAAGATTTAAAAAAAAAATTGTTTAAATTGGAATCAAATTTTCTAAGTTATAGGTTTTTCGGATAAAAAAGACGGTATGTATATTATATAAGTAAAACTAATATGTTTTTTTTTTTTTTTTAGGAATATAACTGTATATTTATAAAATTTATTGGTACATATATATTATCATAGTACTCTGTCATAGTTATCTCTAATGTGATGCCAGCATTATTTGTGGCCGAATACCGAACTATGCCGAGATTTCCATAATTGTGACAACGATAACAGAGCTACACTTATTTCAACTATTCCTTATTTAGTTTGTTTTGTTGTATTTTTTAAATTTCTTCAAAAATTTAGAATTCTTATACCAAGTGACTTATCTAGGGGGCACAGTAGGGCCCCCACCAAGTCGAGCACAGCCGTACCCTCCCTTACTGGAACTAACTCAAGGCACTTTAGAAGGGGGTCTGTAGTTGAGCTCGAAGATTGTAAGTATACTCTTTCCGCTCGTCTGCACTCGTACACCATATAACATTTTAGATTAATATGAACTCCCACGTTTCAAACTTCTTCTAAACAATGATAATTATTTCCTGATAACTATTTCGTATTATGTGCTTCCCTTATATTTTCTATCTTATTTTACCATCTTTTCTTATTTATAGTACATTATGTATATACAGGGTGACCACGATAAACTGGCTCACCATGTTATCTCTTTTATTTTTGAAGATAGAGGAAAAATTTAAATGGTAACTCACCTCGGATTTTCACGTAGTTTTTTAATATGATTTCCAAAAATATTCTTATCTCATAGTTTCGGCGTTATCTCTCTCAACTTTGTAATCTTAAATGGTAACCTATATTTTTTATATTTGTTTCTTAAATAAGATTGCTTTAGAAGAAAAATTAGCTTTTAATCATCAAAATCGGTTGAGAATTGACAGAGATATTTAGTTTTCAATATAACAAAAATGCTATTTTAGTATGTATAGTACTGTAACAAAAAAATTGCAAATTAAACGAAATGATCTTAATTCCGTTTATTTCACTTATTTAGGTTAGTTGAATGCATTTACTGATCAAAAGTCAAACCTTTTTTCCATTCCTCTCCGAAACTGTAGAGCATAGGAAGGTCCATACTAACGATGTTCCTGGATGGAATGGAAAAAAGGTTTGACTTTTGATCAGTTAATGCATTCAACTAACCTTAATAAGCAGAAAACAAAGTGAAATAAGCAGAATTAAGATAATTTATTATTTTTTTTTTAATTTAGTATTTTACATACTTAGATAGCATTTTTGTTATATTGAAAAGTGAATATCTCTGTCAATTCTCAACCGATTTTGTTGATTCAAGGCTCATTCTTCTTCAAAAGCAATCTACTTTTAGAAAAAAATATAAAAAATATAGGTTACCATTTAACGCCGAAACTATGAGATAAAAATATTTTTGGAAATCATATTATAAAAGTACGTGAAAATCCAAGGTGAGTTACCATTTACATTTTTTCTCTATCTTCAAAAATAAAAGAGATAACTGGGTGAGCCAGTTTACCCTGTATTATATATGTTCAAAGAGAGCAAAAGGCTAAGAAACGAAAAATTACTTGCAAAAAGAAGTTAAATCTCAAAGAAACACTAATTTAAAAAATAAGTCTCGCGTAAAAAGTTGATAGATCATAGATTTAGCCAAGTCTCCCCTCTCCAAGTAAGTTCTACTAGCTCTAATCCATCCACTGCAAGTAATTGATGTTTCTCTGTCCCTCTCTCTATTCTCTATCCCTCCCAAACCCGAACATTTTCTTCCTCAAACTACCCTAAACCTCAAATTTAAAAACATTTGCTGAAAAAAAAACTTTCTTCTACAAAAAACTTTTTTCAAATTTCAGGCGATTTGTCAGCAGATATTTTGACTTTTGAAGCTCATACTATGAAATCCAATCAAGAAATTATTAGATTTACTTTTCCAAAATTTGAACGGATTTTCGACTGGAGGATTTCTTGTGTGCTTTTGTCAGTCAGCAATGCATCTACTGTCGTCTGCTTTTTAGGGTTTCGAGGTAATCCTAGAAACACTTATGCTTTTGGTTGTTCGTCCATCCGTCCGTAACATCTTGAAGTATATCTCACTACCTACTGTAGCAGGAGATTGGAAATTAGGTGAACAAGTTATACACTTTGTCGCCCAAAAACAGGAAAAATATTGCGAACTTAAACACTCAAAATTTCTTCGATCAGCGAGCAATTGCGCACTGATAACGCTGACAAATGAGTGAAATAATGCTTAATTTTGCTGCAGTGAGTAAATAAATAATATATTTTGGAAATTTGAGTTGGGTAACAAATGAGAGGTATTAAAGAGCAGATTACAAACATATTATGAATCACTTGTGTAGAATGTTTTATTTTCCACGTCCTTTTGTCAAAATGTATACAAATTTTGCGTTCCCCTCCCATTATTCTAATTTCATGTTCACAATACCTACGAAACCCTTTCTATGTGAGACTTTACGCACAACCATTTTATTAATTCTTATCAAAGATGGCGCGAGTGTCTTTCTTGTAATTAGGTTCTTTTAAAATGACATTTAATTTTAAGTATTTTATTTATATTTTTTACTTGTGCTCGCCTTTTCCGATGGTATATAGAAAAAGAAATCATTTTTACCCAAAAAAAATCGAAACCGAGGTTTCAACAGAAATGTCTGTTTTGGGTGTTATTAAGATGATATGATTGTTTTATGGATGTCTGTCTATCTGGATCACGCATAACTCTCGCCGGTTTTTAAGCTAGAGAGTTGAAACTTGGTGCTTTTTTTTAACGCTAAATAATCTCGAAGCTAATATCAATAAATGAAGTGTCGATAGAAACTGTTTAACATGAAGAATGAAATTCGTTAATCCCAATAAGCGTGAATATTTTTGTAATAGTTACATTATTTCGACGAAGAAAATAGTATTTTTACATTTTGAAATATTTGATATTATTTGTTTTATCAGTTGTCTAGTTGGTTGTCAATATGTTTATGCTTGGTGAGGAAAAGTCCCCAAGTCTGATTTTTATGGCTTTGTATCTTTTAACAATTTCCATCTTGGAAGAGAAGCCTGGATACGTCCATTGTATTATTATGTTAAGTTAATGCGGTTATGAGAAATTATAAGAAATAATAAAAAGTCTTATTTTAGGGATGAAGAGGACTCAAGAGGAGGTGACATATTGCAAGAAGTTGTAGTTCAGTTAGCAAATACCTATAGATCTGGAAAAGATTATTGAGGTATAGATTATTTCTATTTCTGCTACTGCGTCATTATTACAACGAGATCAATGGGCTTAAACGCAAAAAACATATTAGGTAGAGGTTTTAGTTAAAATTAACTGGAGGATATATCTTTTATTTCCACGACGCATACTTACGTTTAGCTTTGTGTAAATCGGAGTAGGTTTATTTTATTTTTAACCTTTACCCTCTGAAGTGTAGAGAATACTGTAGAGAGGTAAAGTAGAAATTGACACGGGGAAGTAATCCCTGGTCCGATTTCGTTTCAGTTATTAGAGCAGGTATCAAATAGCCGTACTCGATCTGCCGTACATACTCGGCACACAACGCTGTTGCGATTGGTTATTTGATGTGAGGTGATGTGAAAGCAACACGATACAGCGGGTAGGTTGACTGCCGCTGCCTCTATGCTAATTCTACGGCATTTCTACTCAAAACCCACCCGAAGATTTAATCACTCTTGGGCGAGATTTTATCCCACGTAACCGTATTAGTTTTGCCTTCCGATACTCGTGCAAGAGGGAGAAACATAGATAATAATAATACGGCTAAATACCCGGAAAATTAACGACAAGTACGGGATGCAGTAAAATATACTTACCTTCCTGTAATAATCCGTAAATTAGTGTATCTTATTACTTAGCTCAGCCTTAAATTTATATTATGCTAAATTCAATACCAAATGGTAATGGAATGCCTACACTTGGATAATTAACTTTCTAAGTTTTATAGATTTTGTTATTATATAGAATTATAAATTTCTTCACCTAATTACTTTTCAATTAAAATAAATAATAAAAAATACGTTTGGTGTCACGGGACACTTGTTAGGAACGAAGTTCTTTACGCTTTTCATTCAATGCAAATTATAAAATCTCACTGCTATGTATACAATGCTAACTATTTATATATGGTGGAGTTAGAAGAGAGACAAAATTAAAAGTAACTAACTATTTTTGTTCAGCGGAGTTAAGGCAAAATTGAAAGAAAAGTTGTTTTTTTATATCATTGAAGCGAGCTTCTTGCAATAAATATCTATCGAATATTGACAAAAAAGTTAATCATGATGAGTTTATAGTTAAAGTGGGTGGTTGTAGTATAGTTAGGGAACAGGACTTTTCCTTAACACTCACGTCTACTCCATTTAAAATATTATAAAATATATCACTTCACTACACAATAACTTCAATTTTTATCAGGTTGAAATTGTGCATGCCTGTTTCAATTGTACCGTAGACGATGTGTATGTTTTCTCTATTTTAAAAAACATAAATTTTGAAGATCCGTTTAAAACCCAGTTAATAACTAAATGCATAATATGAAGGAAAATTATTAAGAAAAGGAAATCCGTTTGTAGATTAGATGTGTGTAGTAAATTATCAAACACAAAAAATTGCAAATAGTTCTGGAATACTATTTATACTTTCAAAAGCAAAAAACAATAACATCTCTACCTCCATAACGATGAAAGACTGCTTAGACTTCTATAAAGAGTTGTATGGTTAATCAAATCCGATATTACAATTTATGGCATCCATAACCCTGACCTTGAAAAATATATATCGGAGAATGAAGTGTTAGAAGTGATTAATAGCTTGAAAAGTGGCTCTGCACCGGGACCGGACTCCATTAACAACCACTTTAACACACATTTACCTAAGGAAGGAGTCAAATTTATTACGGAATTCTTCAACAAAATATTCGAAATAAGGAGATAAAAACGACTGAAACAATTAAAGGGGCTATTCTCCTGTTATCTTGGTCGGCAAATTATTTACGTCAATTATAAATAATATACTAGGGATATGGAGCGAAAAACAAAGTCATCCCCGAAACCCAAAACGGATTCTGAAAAGGACGTAGCTGTATCGATAACATTTTAAAACAAAATACAATGATTCACAATCATATCAGATTGCCTAAAAGAAACGTTGTGACGGCTTTTATAGATTTCAGAAAAGACTAACAGTATGACTTATGCATTAATATTTAGTAAATTGTCGAAAATTAAAGTTAGCTCTAAAATTTTAAGGATAATTATAAATCTTTATGAAGGCAACAACCATATATTAGCATTAATTACGAGCTATCGACTAAAATTCAAATTCTAAAGAGGCTATTACAGGGTGAAATCTTGTCGCCTTTATTATTTAACCTATTTTTTTTAGTAATATCGGGAGTTTTTTTTAAAGAATAAATGCTTTGATAGACTCATCCAAAACAGTACAACCACAGTAAGTATCCTGTCATTTGCTAAGGACTTAACCACACTAACAGACACCGCACTAACGTGAAACTAATGGACTTAGGCATGATATTTATGTCAGACAGAAATCTCAGAAGTCTGAGATTGATGTTTCTACTCTCAGCTATAAGTGTCGACACTTCTATACCAACAGATGTAAACACCGATTACTTGAAAATTCAAACTCCTCTTCGTACATTTATTGCAAATTTAAGCATTGCGAGAAGTGTCAGACATATCTCCGACATAAATCTCAAGCAATTTCTCTCAGATGTAAACACTCAAAGTCATTTCTGTCTGACACCTGACATTTATTGCCGGAGAGAAGTGTGAGGTGTAAACGCACCTTTACAGTTAATACTAAGAAAACTAGTCCTCATATTTTCTAACGGAAATGTAACTCGAAATCTTCCAAAATGTTATTATAATTGTGACGTCATATAAAGAAGTGAAAATATCTTAATGTGTTAGAAATTAGATCTTTTATTATGAATGAATCATTTTTAAAGGCAACATTATTGTTTATTTTCTTATTTAATTATGTTTCTTAAAACCACTGTGTGTAAATTTTATTTATTTTTTTTTATTATAATTTTATTTTTTTCTAAAAATACCTTGTTAGTTTTAAAACACCAAGCTATTAATTCGGATGTTTGCAGATATTTTATCTTACTGAGCAGTTGTTAACATTACTATTGTAATTTTTCTTACTGACAACCTTTTTGTATAACGTTAATTAAATGAAACACTCACTGGAGTAGCTTTTTAAAAAACGTTTATTTTTTAATAAACACAATATATACTTTAAAACTACAAAAACTGTCTCATATAACTCTCTCTGTAGTGGAGACAATCACTTACAGAGAGTAAGATGTATAAATACAAATGGCAAGTTGAAGATGAATAAAGTGCATTTAGTAATAATTATAATACGAAGACTGAAATAATACTATCTATACAAAGTCTAAAATCATAATGTGTCGATCCTAGGGCGCGGGCGCGGTCGATCTTATATAGACCCGGCGAGTCTGACGTATAGATTAAGCTGTGAGACGTGACAGTATGTGTTTGTCGGTGTTTCTATGTATTTACATAGTCAGCAATCTATATTGATATAACTTGACATAACTTGTTATTTCAAACTTTATAGATAAATAAAATTAAATTAATAGTAAATTAATAGCAACAGAAAATATTTATTATTGTTTAGAAGAAGGGGTTTCTGGGGCACTTCCGTGCCTCCAGATTTTGTGTTTTTATTTTTATGCCAAATAAAAACAAAAGTAGGGCATACAGACCTAGCCTTAAGGTTAAAAAAACCCTTAACCGCAAGAAAAGGATAAATAAATCCATAAGTATCAGATAAAAATGTACCCCTTCCTCCCTAAAAACTTAAGTCTCTCGTCATTGCTAGCCATTAATTTTCTTAATTTTAAGGTACTCCTACACCTCTGTGTTCTACTTAACCAATGTTAACGTCAGTAAACGAGTTTATATTATAGGTTATAATATTTTTCCAGCGTAACTTGGGAATTACACAAAGGTGAGGTTTTATATTATTTTCTCTTAATAAACGACTTACACCTATTACAGATTTAATTGATATCGTGTTTATTTAATTATTTCGATATATTCACTTGTTTCTAATGAACGCAATGTGCATATCAAACAATACTATATTAACATTTCTGTTTGTTAAATTACAAGGAATGACGGAGGAATTGAGGTTGTAATTAAACAATATTGATTTCCAACTTGTATTAAATTAATTCACTCGAGTAAATTGAATGTGGATATCACGCAGTATATAACACAATGTATTTACCGCAATATTAATAATAGCGTAACTCTGACGAGTCGTTGCATTCTGTTATTACTGCATTCATGTGTAACTATTTGACTGTTAATTGCTGGCTATTGTAATACTTAAGACACATTTAGAGCATTAAATTACACCACATGCTACATTGGTTATAGATATCGGATATCTACAATATAAACTCTTTTACACTTGGAAGAAGATATGGGTTCATAAACAAATTCATCCAAATGGCGAATTTGGAAATATGTAGTGTTATCTTAGAAGATCTCAAGGTATTTGTTGTGGTAGAAGAATACTTTAGCAAATACTATTTAGCGGTGAAAGTTATCTATACCTTACACTTGAAAAAAGTAATGATTTTATTCTTATGAAAGAGTATTCTGGGTGAATAAACTGAATCAATCTTAAAATGTTGATGGAATTAAACGTTTGGCATCCAAAACAGTACTTTTTAAAAAACGTTTGTCTGTGGTCTGTGTTGTCGCGTGGAGTTTAAATACTGGGCCGATTCAAAATTTATAATACATATTACAAAAATAATATCCTGAGGCGTAATCGAGAAATTATTTTAGCTCTAGTAGTAGTAGTAATCTAGTACTTCCTTCTAGAACGGGTAGGACGAACCACTTGTTCGAACCTAGCAATTAGGCCATCATTTAGGCCCATTTTACGCCCCGTGGTAGAGAGTTCCAGCTACTTCACACATCATACATTTGTACATTGTACCGCCGAAGCGAGTATGGTGTGGTCATTAGTAAACTTTATAAGCTTGCGTCAAAGAGTGGGGGAGAGTGCCCTATAGGGGGTGTCCCTCGCCCTGCTCCGTCCTCGAACCATAGATACAAATCCCATCATCATGACACGGATTGGACCCACATCAATCGGAGTACATCAAAGAGTGGGGGAAGAGTGCCCCATTGGGGTTGTCCCTCGCCCTACTCCGTCCGCGATTCATAGATGGAATTCAGAGTATCATATGGCACGGGTTTGAACCCACGAACTCGAGTCGCCTCGACTTATTGATAGCTGGGCGAGCGGCTAGACCCCTCGGCCACGCTGGCTCCCTATTTAAAATGTATTTTTAAATATGCCTATTTAAAATAATTTTAGCTCTAAATTTGGAGCGCCACTCCTTACAAACTTTGATAAAACTTTAAAAAATAATTATTTCTCGAAATTTGTTCTGACTATATTGATTAAAATGAATCTTAAATTTAGTTCGTTTAAATTTCAATTTAACCATATAATCGTTTTCCCAGAGAAAATCTATTTTTTCGAAATATTAATGAAAATAAATCTTATTTTTTACAAGCTTTTAATTAACTTGCAATGTTTGTATGTATGTATGTTCCGTTAAAATCTTATCCTCAACCGGTTGAATTAAAAATTTGCATACACGTTTAGTTTGGATGACAATGCATGGTTTGCTAAGTGACGTGATTTTAAATCCCATATGGCGGGCACCCCAAGATGGCAACTAGTTATTTTTTTTAGCACGTCCATAATATGGGTATCAAATGAAAGGGTTTGCCGAGAAATAAAAGTTTGTTTTTAAAAATATTATTTTTATATTCATAACTATAATCATAACTATAATCAAAAACTATAATCAAAAATAATAACTAAAAGTAAACGACCACTTTTTTCGGTTTCGAGCTGATCCTAAAAACCCTTATGCTTTTGGTTTGTCCGTCCGTCCGTCGCATCCTGGTTCAAATCTCCTGACCTATTGTAGCTAGAGATTTAAAATTTAGTATTTAAGTACAACTTTTTTGCCCAAAAACAGAATAAAAATTGCGAACTTCACAACTCAACCTTTGTGCGATCAGCGAGCAACGGCAAACAGATCACAAAAATGTTTTTGTGGAGTACTATTTTAAAAGTATTCAAATATATAACGAGTTTTCAAATTGGTGGCCATTAATTGGCAGCGATTTTAATTAAGAAAACTAGAAATCAGGAGCTCACTAAACCCAATACATTATCTACCTATGATTTGAGGACACAATGAAACATTCACAAAACGAAAATTTCCAGAAATGAATGTTTAACATTCTAAATATTAAATTATTTGAATATTTATTTATTCGTTTTAGAAATTAAAATTAGAATATTCAGGTTTTGAAGTTCTTTATACGTGAAATAATAACTAAGACTTTCAAGTGTTTATTAGGGTAAAATAAAAATATTCATAAAATCTTGACCAGCCGGTACTGCCAAACAAAACTTAAGTTACTAAAGTAGGCTAAATGCTTTATGGAAAGTCCTTGGAAAGACCAAATATGAGTTGGTTTGCCAACAGAGTTAATTATGCCGGGAGAGCAAGTTTGTATAAGCGGTGGGGGGGGGGGGGGAGTGGAGGTAAACCTAACTTCTCAAGATTTTCTACAAAATGTTTTATAACTTGGATTTAATTCTCATACTGCCAAAGGTAGGAGTTTAACAATAATTATTTTTATTGTTACAGTTAAAGTTTATAACAAACAGGACCATCGCTGCTAGTCAGCACACAGCGAGGGTCCGTAGGCAACGCAGTATTGTTTCAATAACATATTCTTTAATATTTTTAACGATTCAAATAAATAAATATTATCATCCCAAAAAAGAAAATGAATTAATTTTATTTGGATAATAATATTTATTTATAGGATAACAAAAAAGTAGTTTTATTATTTTATTATGTATTTTTTTAATGTGGAATACATTTGATTTAAGGTACTCTATGAAATAAATTATACTTAATTTCGTTATTTCATTATTTATTTACTTGTGTGTATGCCTTGATGGTTTTATATACCTGTACAGGGTTGCAAGAATTATTAAATTAGTTCATCACGAAAGGGCAATATATTTGTGAGTTATATATATATATATATATATATATATATATATATATATATATATATATATATATATATATATATATATATATAAATTTTCAACGACTGTTGAAATAAATACAAAAATAAAAGTATATATATATATATATATATATATATATATATATATATATATATATATATATATATATATATATATATATATATATATATATATATTATTTTTGTATTTATTTCAACAGTCGTTGAAAATGGTTTCATTCTAAAAGCTATTAAGAATAAATGTCTTAGTTTTAGGGGAATATTTGGAATGGGTAACAATGTTTATTTGACACGCCATCTGTTGGAAAGTCGTTGACTTTATTGCGACTTCCTGATTAAACATAGTTATCTCAATCGAGTTAACCATTATCAAACCAAACAGACAGACACTTTACTACTTTATGTATAATTTAGCAATTATTATTAAATAGATTAATACACATTGAGGCAGCACAGATATTTTCTGCAGAAATATAGGAAATGGCGCAGATAGCGACGCTACATGCTCTAGTGTTGTGTAGGCCTCGTGTGGCGCGGCGTAGTACAGCCCCGCCCTCCTCTGCAGTTTTTATCTGCTGTGGTTTCGTATTATTTCTGCAGTTGAAATAAACTAGGCTGCCCAGCCCTGAGTCTCACGCTTGTATTTCAAAAATAATTTTCCTGGTGATGACGAACTATTTCGAGATAAATCTTATTTCGCATTTTAAAATTGAATCGGTAAATCGGAAAGTTTGTTTGAGTTGTCTTGGACCGATTTTTTTTATTACAACGAACCAATAGCTATATGTTGTTATAATACGGTGTTATTTATTTATTTTTATTATTATTAGATGAGGATTTGTTTAGGTTGTAGTTACGAGTTATGAAGCCAAATTTTTGAGTTGACTGTTTTCATTTGATGCCATTCTTTCCGATCTCAAGCTAAACTTTTCCACGTTTCTTCGACACAACACTTTCTCATCTCTTCATCCCATCGCCTTTCTGGCCATCCTCTTCTTCTTCATCTGTCTATCGGACACCATTGAATTAGTACTGGTGACCATCTTCCATCATCCCTTCTATCTGAGTGCCCCGCCCTTTCCCATTTTCTTTCCACCATATCCTTACCTATATGTACCAAGCCCAAGCGAGTTTTTCCCCTCAACTACTCATTTGTTTTTTATATTTAATCGATGTTCTTTCATCTTCTGGATCACTTTTGCTGACATCACCAAAGTCTCATACCCATAGATTAGTACTGGTAAAACGTACTTCATCCAGAGTTTTACCCTGCTTTGAATTGGTACTTCGGACCTAAAAAGATCCTGGATCTGCTATAGCTGGTTCACCCTAATGCTGCGCGTCTTCTTACTTATTTTTCATCATCACCTTTATCTGTAATCATCTGTCCTAAGTATGTGTAATCCTTTACCTTTTCAATACATCTCACTATATACAATGAAGATTTCACAGGCTGCTTCAAGCTCTGCTATGGAATTACTTGTAGAAATTACATCGTATTGTCTTGTACCTCTCTTCATCGAAATATCCCAATTACAGTTTCTGTGTTCTATTGACAGCGATGCTCAATAGTGGTGTGTGTGTGTGTATATATATATATATATATATAAACTTTGGAAGATAGGGTTGTACTAAAAATAAGGTATATTAAATATTCTAAAATTTCTTTTACTACTTTCCTTATTTTTCAATTTTTTCATTACTTTCGTCGCCTTTTCAAACTAATTATAAAGTTTATTCGTCTGATATATCGAACTACATTCTGGAATAGGGTACTAAGAGCAATAGATCCTAATGAAAAACCCAGGTTTGTAGTGCATGCTTTTCATGTTTTCTTTACAACTGTAAAATGGAAACACGATGTAGATAAGGTATAGATTATTGGGAAAGTTTTAGTTTAAAAGCAGAGAAGAGATAAGAGAGAAGGGATTGAGTAGAGTTGAGCTTATGTAGTGTTGAGGTAGAGATACCGGAGTAAGATCCGACCAATTTAACACTCAAGTCTCCCTCAATCTACACCTACCTACAATTCTCAAATACACCTACAAACACATGTGTATAGCATTCCCTTATACACTAGGTATAAAGCTTCAACATACACGTACACATCAAACACAAAGAAATTCCAATACACTTCTCAAACAAATTCCCATACATGTAAAAATCATTCACTGGATAATGGAAAACTCCCTCGCATACAATCAGATACCATCCTTACGTGCACTCACGCACTCTACTCAAACCTGTAACTGATGATTTATTCCTGTACATGTCTTTAATTGAACTGTCGTGTTCGGCCTTCTTCTTTTATTTTATTTCTATTTGTTTTTAAAGTTCGGCCTTCTTCTTTTATTTTATTTCTATTTGTTTTTAAAGTTGGGTTTTTTTTTGTTTTTTTTTCAGTAATTGAAAACTCCTCTTTATCGTTGATTTCCATCGTTTTTAAATTACAAGAGTGCTCCCCCCCCCCCCCCCCCTCTCTCTCTCTCTTCAGTCTCTTTTATAATTGATTTCTTTTTTAATACTCGTTTTTATTTCTTGTTGTATATTTACAAGGATGGAAATTACACATTCAATAATTTTAATGGTCTTTTATGATCATTTTATTGGGATATCTTATTTTTTTAAACTTCATAATTAAAAATCACGTATAAAACTTATTATATAATTAGCAATGCGTCGTAAATTATTAAACTGCAAAAACATATTATACTTCATTTGTAAGATGTGTGTGTGTCTGTATGTGGGCATAATAGTTTTAAATGTCCAAGTGTGACCATCCCTGCCCACGAGCTATTGTGCTCATGCAGTGGATGCTTCATAGAATTCTTTATTATAATTATGTATACCTAATTTAATAAAATGATTATTCATTTTACCTAATTACTTTAATTATGTTAATTATGTTAATTACCTAATTACTTTAATTATGTAATTATTTTACCTAATTATAAAATGATTCTATATTAAATTATTATTCAACAATATATCAAAATGTATTATAATAAAACTCCTCCCCAGCGGAGAATCGATTCTGGCCTCTCACCATTTTCTCAGGAATCAGTTTCTTTTCTGGAAAACAACTGATATCGTTAGATTTGCATTTAAATAGATAATATTTTAAAATTTTTTAATCAGCATTGGCGATTAACTGAAATGGAGAAAGCAAAACGTTTACGTTTTTCAGGGTATTTGGGAGTAGCGTTCTCAAATTTGATGCTATAATTTATTTCTCAATTTCAATTCCAGATATGATATGAAATCGGCTTATTAGTTACAACATTTGGCTTACGTGTTCAGATAAATCATACATTAAGGTGATATCGTGGAATAACTTCAAAGATCTAATCCCCCCCCCCCCCCAAAAAAAAATAAATAAAATAAACTCTGAAATAATGAAATTAGTTTTTTTTTAAACTATTCTATAATGTTATTCTTTCGAAAAAATAATTAACCATAAAGGTTGTTACAAATTAAATAGGATATTGCTGAAAATCAAAACTAAGTCTAAACAAACACTAGTTTAACGCTTTGAAATGTGTTGTAAAATTGATTAAATTAGGTATAATTATATTTAAATTTAATATAACTATATATTATATGTTTAGATCCAGCCTGTTGTAATGATTTTTGAAAAATGTTATTTATACTGTTAATTAATTAAGTTTATTTACTAATCAAATATATTATATTTCTAGACACGTTGTAGTCTAAATTGATACTTATTTTCTTATGTAATAAAAAAAAGAAGTTACTTATTTTTTTAATAAATTTTTCAGATTTATATAGATTTTATCATTCGTGTCCTTTTATTATCCACTTTTAAATTAAAATGTTTTTTCCGGTTCCACATTTTTTTTTTTTTTTATTATTATTATTTTATTTTTATTTTTTTAGAATTATATTTCCGAATCCATTTAAATATATTTTTTTTTACATCACGTTAGGGTGGGATTAATTCAGAGAGCTTTATAAAATGAGGGCATCGTATTCGTATGTAATGTGTAAATGAGAGGAAAAGAGAAAGTGAAGGAGGGAGGGGGTAAGAAATGAGGTGGAAATAAGAGAGAGAGAGAATGTTCTGTTTAAAATTCAGTGAGTGGTTTTAAGCCAAAGGGAAATATTAGGTAGTTGTGTTGTAGAGAGGGCGCAGGGGGTATACAAGACCCGCACTACATATACGTCTTACGGGCTTTGTATGCCCTTCCCAACTGTATATTATTCTTGCTCTACCCTACACTAAACATAGGACTGAATAAGTGCATGAATATTTTCGCATTTAGTCAAGCATTGTACAACCCCCACTCTTTACTGTTAAGGCGAATACCTTGCCAGGAATTTATATAATAATGTGCTTTCACTCTGTTTTCTAACCACCTCGACAGTGTGCGATTCCTATGAATAATATCACAACTCTTTGAATAAGTGCTAAAGTTTCGTGTGAATTAAATTTTCATGTGGAAATCAAAAATTTGCTACTTTTCACTGTAGAGTGTTTAATGAAAACTTACACTAGTTTGTTTTTCAAGTTAAGAGTTAAAGGTTTACCCGCAGGTGTAAAATACACAAATACATTAAGTGTAGAGAAGATGGTTTTAAATTGTTGAAAATGCAACAATAATTTATATAGACATAGGTTTTATAAGCGGATTTATGTTCTTTTAAGTTTTAATTTATTTTTCATAGGTCTCTGTCTCATTTGCATTTTATTGTTTTATGATATAACTTTAAAAACTCGTATAAATTATGACTAGTAAAATTTAAATTATAGTTCGAAAATTAATGTCCCCTTAAAAATTAATTTATGTATTCTAATTCTCATATTCACTCACTAGAAACTCATTAATAATAAATTCAAGGAATATATAGGTGTATTAGAGTATTCATAATATTTGTGAAACATTATTTACACATATAACAAAGTTTGATTTAAGTAACTTCTGTTGTGAGATTGGATTAATGTCACCTGGAGTGAATGAACCTGGGTTGATTGCTTTGTTATTATTATTATAATTGTTGTAAATAGTTGGCATATTATATAATCTTGTCATGGTGTTAAAATACAGTATTCATGTTGCGTTAAAGTATTAGAGTGCTGAGTATTGATTTATACTTATTTAACATGGCGCAGTGCGTAAGGATCCCTGAGCCACTTGGTGAAGTTTCTGAAGTTGAGTGGAGGCGTTTTAAAAAAGAATTCAAAATTTATTTGATTGCAGCGGAAAAAGATGATCGCGACGAAAAGGTAAAAATTGCGTTGTTTTTTAATATTATTGGGTCAGAAGCTTTGAAACTATATGATCTCAGTGCTTCTCGTACTAGGAAAGAGACTCTAGAAAAGGTGATTCAATTCTATGATAATTATTTCTTCGGTTCTACCAATGTTATTTTTGAACGATTTAAATTTCGTAATCTATCTCAGAAAGAGGGAGAAAGCTTTAATGAGTTTTACTTACGACTGAGGCAACAGGCCTCTCGGTGCAGTTTTAAAGAAGAAAATGAGATGGTTCGCGATTCGATCGTGTTTGGAATTAGGGATGTTAGTGTCAGGAAAGGTCTATTAAAGGAAAAAGAACTAACTTTGGAGCAAGCAATTGATATAAGTCGTTATGGAGAGGTAACCAGGGAAAGATTAGAAGTCATGCAGTCAGTTAAAAATGTTGTTCATGAGGAAGTGACTGTACATGCCGTTAATGCAAAAGCTAGAAGCAATAATCAAAATCAGATAACTGATTGCAAATGGTGTGGGTTATCACATGTAAGAGGGCGTTGTCCCGCTTTTGGTAAGAAATGTTCCAACTGTATGCGCCAGAATCATTTCAAAGCAGTGTGTAAAAATTTTGCTGGTCCGTCCGTAAAGACAGTTCAAGAACTGAACGAGGAAGAGTCTCGTAATCTAGTGAGGAATGATAGTGATGGTGACACGGAGAATGTGTTTAGTCTAGGGTTGTTAGCAGTATCTAGTCGTTCTGGAGATGTCTGGATTGAAAATATTATGTGTAATAATAAAAGTATGAAAATGAAAATTGATACGGGAGCTCAAGTGAATGTTTTGTCTACGAGAGATGCTCGTTATCTTGGAATATCTGAAATAACTCCAACTAAGACTGTTATAGAAGCATTTGGAGGAAAAAGATATGTACCAAGAGGTATTGTAGGTGTTTGTTTGAAATGGAAAACATTTGTAGTTAAAACGACATTCCTAGTTGTAGATGGATGTGACCAGCCAATATTGGGCCTAAAAGATGCTAAAGCGTTACAGATAGTAAATCTGGTAGCAGAAGTAAAACTGGCTGATATACTTAACACTGACTATAGTGAAAAAGAGAAATTTATTAAAAAATACTCACCCATGTTCGGTGGTTTAGGTTGCCTTCCGATTAAACATCACATAACTGTTAAGTCAGATGTAAATCCTGTTGTGTGCCCTTCACGGAGAATTCCAGTAAGATTAAAGGACAGGTTAAAAGTAGCCCTTGATAATTTAGTTGAAAGGAAAATAATTGAGAAAATTGACAAACCCACGGCTTGGGTAAGTAACATGGTGATAGCTGAGAAAAGTAATGGAGATTTGAGGATATGTTTGGATCCAAAGTTCTTAAACAAAGCCATTAAAAGAGAGCACTCGTACATCCCTACGCAAGAGGATGCAAGAGTGGCACTACAAGGGAAATCGGTGTTTACTGTGCTAGATATGAAAGATGGGTATTATCATATTGAACTGGATGAAGAATCGTCAGAATTGTGTACATTTGCAACGCCATTCGGAAGATATAAGTATCTGCGTTTACCGTTTGGTATTTGTTCGGCTCCGGAAGTGTTTCAAAAGAGAACTATGTCGGCCTTTGAAGGAATTGATAATGTTTGGATTTATTTTGATGACTTGATCATTTCAACTAAAGATGTAGCCAGCCATGATCAAGCTCTAGCAGAAGTAATGGAGAGAGCTAAAAAGTGGGGCATTCGTTTCAATAAAAGTAAGGTTCAATTCAAGCAGACGTCTGTGAGATATTTAGGACATGTTTTCTCAAAACATGGGGTAGAGGTGGACACTAAGTTTTTAGAATCCGTGGCAAAGATGCCTGAACCCACGAATGTGAAAGAAGTCCAGATGCTAATGGGTCTTTGCAGTTATGTTAGTGAGTTTTTGCCTAACTTGGCCTCTGTATCGGCACCTCTCAGAAGGCTTATGAAGAAAGATTCAATCTGGGTTTGGGGTCCAGAAGAGATAGCTTCTTTTCAGGAATTGAAACGTTTGCTTACCAGTCCTCCAGTGTTAGGTTTGTTTGATCCGACTAAAATGTGTCACTTGTTTGTTGATGCCAGTTTGAATGGTCTTGGTTGTGTGTTACTACAGGAGAGGAAACCGATAGCGTATGGGTCACGAAGTTTAACGGAAGCTGAAAAAAGGTACGCGCAGATAGAAAAGGAGTTGCTAGCTATTTATTTTGCGTGTAAACGTTTCCACACATACATATATGGGGCTCCTGTTCACGTATATACTGACCACCAGCCTCTCATAACTCTGTTTAAAAAAGAATTAGCTCTGGTACCGTCTAGATTGCAACGGTTAATGTTAGGACTGTTCAAGTATGATGTAACTGTTCACTTTGTGAGAGGGGTGAAGAATGTTATGGCTGACCCGCTATCAAGGATGGTCCTGATCAACAGTGATATAAACAATGGAGATGATGTTAAGGCAGTTCATGAAGTCTTTGTTGGCCCTGATAATAGTTTGCAGGTGACACCAACGAGATTAAAGGAGTTTCAAACTGCCACAAAGGCTGATGCTACCCTTCAAAGAGTTGTGGAGTTATTTCATGAAGGATGGCCAGAGTTGACACGTCAAGAGGCCGATGCAAACCCACTGCTCACACGATATTGTGTGTTAAAAAATGAATTATTTTGTGATAATGGGTTAATATTTTTTTCTGGTCGTCTGGTTATTCCTGCATCGTTACGTCAGAATACTCTGAAGTTGCTCCATACTGGTCACCCTGGAGTTGAAAAAATGCGGGCTCGTGCGAGGCAGGTGGTGTATTGGCCTGACATAAGTGCTCACATAGCTAACTATGTTAAGCAATGCTCTGCCTGTTTAACCCACCAGCTAAGCAAGCCCAAAGATGTATTGTTGTCCCATGAAATTCCGCTATTACCGTTCAGTAAAGTTGGTACTGATATAGCAGAAGTGAAACATAAACCCTATTTGATTGTGTATGATTATTATACTAAATGGATTGAATTTTTACCTCTGCCCTCAAAAACAGCGTCATCTGTGATTAGGGTGTTGCGAGAAGTTTTTTCTAGGTTTGGAATCCCAAAGACTCTCGTGTCAGATAATGTTCCATTCAATAGTGCTGAGTTTCGAAATTTCGCTAAGAATATTGATATGGAATTAAAGTTCATAAGTCCTGGTCATTCCCAATCTAATGGCCTAGCTGAAAAAGGTGTTGGAATAATGAAACGTATGGTAAAAAAGGACAATTTTGACTTGGGCAACCTGTGGCTTTCTCTGCTAGAATATAGAAATACTCCCGTTGTCTCTCTTGGTGTGTCTCCTGCTCAACTGATGTTTTGTCGGTCTCTTCGAACTTCATTGCCAACTACAGCATCTGCTCTACAGCCTAAGCTACCAAGCAATATTGGCGACAAAATCAGCAGATCACAACAGAATCAGGCTTACTACTACAACCGGACTGCTCAAAAAGACACCACTGTTCTACCTCCTAATGCCCAATGTCTTGTACAAGAAGGAGCGACATGGGTCCCGAAGAAAGTAGTTGGTCCCGCGAATTCCCCAAGAAGTTATCTAGTTGTAGGAGAGGATGGAAGGGTCCTGAAGAGAAACAGGAATCGGGTGCGGCCCAACCCGTCTATTGATTGTTAGCAGATAATCTATCGACTCATTGGTTAAAAAAAAAAAAAAAAAAAAAAAAAAAAAAAAAAAAAAAAAGAGCATGTTGTGAGATTGGATTAATGTCACCTGGAGTGAATGAACCTGGGTTGATTGCTTTGTTATTATTATTATAATTGTTGTAAATAGTTGGCATATTATATAATCTTGTCATGGTGTTAAAATACAGTATTCATGTTGCGTTAAAGTATTAGAGTGCTGAGTATTGATTTATACTTATTTAACAACTTCACTACTATAAAACTTTATATATATATATATATATATATATATATATATATATATATATATATATATATATATAATATATATATATATATATATGTGAGTGTGTGTGTGTGTAATCCTTTTTTAATTAAAACATAAAACAAAGCTAACATTACTTTTTAAATATTTATGGTTGCAATTACAAAAAAATTAAATTAGTTTTGTTTTTTATATATATTATAGCTTTATTCAACTAGTCACTTTTTTTGTTTGCATGACCATAAAGTTAAATACAATTATAGAGTTTAAAATAATGTTACAAATAATAAAAAAAAAAAAAAAAAATCTTCTTATACAGCTCGTACGAAACTTTTTCATATTATGCAAGTACATAATTACTTGGTCCATTGTTTCCATTTGATCCTTGTTTCAAATTTTCATGGTTATGCTAAATTATTATGATTTCATTTATATATATATAATATATGTACACATATGGATCATTATATAATATATAAAAAATAATACATGTATCATTATAAAAAAAAAAACTTTTAAGATTCTTAGTTATTTATACTGTTAAAAATCCTGGTAGACATTATGAGGCATAAAACATCATTATCATTTATTTGTAGTCACGTAGGAGAGTTTGTGTTGAGGATATATATATATATATATATGTGTGTGTGTGTGTGTGTGTGTGTTTGTGTAAAACCAATCAATTGTGCTGTTTAGATTTGGCAGTTAATTATCGCTAAGAAAGACAGTGAAGACTAGCAACACCGATCGTATTTGTTTGTTTCTATATCAGTGCTACCTATTACCACCCGCCCTACAGTACCGCCTGCACGATCTAGCGGATTTTCCGAGGAACAACTGTGAGTGGCACGACTCTACCTTTGAATCCCGCCTTTTCTTCAAACCTTCTCTTCAAAATTTTAGGTTTGTATATTTTTCTTGTGTGACAGTTAGAAAATTCTCCTGTCGTTCATAAATTTTCTTTTATCTTTCTTTAATTTTAGAGACCTTTTTCATCCCGTTTAGTTTGATCCATGTTTTCCAATTTCTAGATTGCGTCAGAAAGTCATGCTCGAAGAAGGTTCCAGAGTTCAGCCAGCTACACTGGCGTTGCTCTCAGACTCTCTTTTGCAGATAGGTCAAGAGTGTGTGACGGTTACCGTTTCTTTTCCTTTTCTTAGTAAGCACAGCCTCCGTTGCCGTGTCTCAATTTACGTTTATGTCTTTGTGGTGAGTGAATTGAGTATTGTTCCTGTCTGGATTTCCCGTGAGGTGGATTACCGGGATGTATAGCTGCTAGGAGTGATGCTTTCTTCTCACACACCTTTATCTTCTTGCCTGGTTATGCTGATTAGCTGACTTGAGTGTGAGCCAAACGTGTTTGGCGATTTCTTGCTGATTATGTCTCTTTGAGAGTATCTTCCGTCTACCGTATCGTTTTAGGGCTGGGGCCTAGCCAGTCTGTCGAGCCGACGTAACAAGTGATGCTTTCTCCGATATCCTAACCTTACCCCAGCACCACGCTATCTGTTACCTTACTCTTCTACCGTCGATCTGGATAAGTCTTCACTTCATCCATATTTAACTGTATCAGAATAACCATGTTCTATTACCGGTATATAATATAGTCCTTTTCTTTTATTACGAATCGTGCCTACTTCAGATGATGAGAGTTAAGAGTTTTTCACAGTTCGTGAATGCTGGTATTCTGAGGATTGGTTGGAGCACGCCCTTTTACCTTTAGTTAACTTTGTCCTGTAACTTTAATTTAACATAACTGTCTAACTTTCAAGTCAATTAGTTATCTTGTACCGTAGCTTCACTTTCATTATTTTCTATTTCTGTTTCTTTCCGTCCCCAATTTATTCATCATTTTACTATCTTGGAGTAGCCGGACTCTGGTGGGAGTCCTAGAGGTTGACCCGATTAAATGATATATTATTAATAACCCTTGACTGCCATTTTATCTTCTAGTGGCTTGGTTTAGCAGAACTGACAATTGCCACTTAGACCCTATCTACCATAGTCCAAGGGGTCTTGTAGATCTTGGCTATGTTTTAATTTCTATTAGAAGTTTATTTTAATTATTGTATTTTGAATTCTGCGGAATCATTTGACTTCCATTTAACTTCCTAGTGGTCTGCTAGGCAGAGCGGGGGTTACCACAAAGAACTATCTTGGAGTAGCCGGACTCTGGTGGGAGTCCTAGAGGTTGACCCGATTAAATGATATATTATTAATAACCCTTGACTGCCATTTTATCTTCTAGTGGCTTGGTTTAGCAGAACTGACAATTGCCACTTAGAACCCTATCTACCATAGTCCAAGGGGTCTTGTAGATCTTGGCTATGTTCTAATTTATCTTAACTTTATGCCAAGTATCTTTTATCTTTTGTTCCTATCTTATTTTATCTTTTGTTAATTTCTTTTATTAATTTTCAAAGGGGCTCACTCAGCCGTCTTTCGGTGTAACGGGAGTTGGAGTAGTTCACCTTCCTGTAACACATGAGTTAGAGCAGGTTAGGGGAGTGGCTTCTGTGGTGAAGTATTGTTTCTTTTACTTTTATTTGTTTTCTTTTTGTTGTTGTTTTTTCAAAACCTGAGTAATATTAATTCCTTAATTTTGGTAACTAATCTCAACGTAACCAGATTTGTCGGAGCTAGGTTCAGCCGCACCATCTGTAGCTCGGGATTGGTAGATCAGTTAGGGAGATTAGTACCCTTATTATTATTTTATGTTTTAGGTTACAGAGCATATTGGCCATACCTGGTAACCACTTATTATTTGTATATTTTTTTGTTTATTATTCAAGAAATTATATTCTTTAAATAACTACGGTTATTTTCCAGTTAAAGATTTTATTTTATTTGCGACTCCTCCCTTCCTACCAACACACTAGAGATATTCACTTAGGTGAAGCTTACCGTGCTGGACAGCAGAAGCGATTTATCGCCTTAACTGGCTGGTGCTTACACCTAGGCAACTTCTAGTGTGCCTATCCAGGGCACACAGTGTTAAATGTTAACAGTTTAATAATCAATGCAAGAGTATTTTGCCTTCACAAAATATAAATTCCTATATGGCACTCTCCACCTGTCGCTGCTCCCAGAAGGTTGTTTTTCCCTTCCCTAGAACACGGTATCTATTTTTGCCAAGACATGGTCAAATGGATGTGTAAAGTGGCCAATCCCTTCACCCTTTAATAACACAAATATTGTTTCTACCGATACAAACTGGAAACAGATAAAAAATAACGGTACTGTTTTAGTTTAGTACCCCCCCCCCCCTAAAAGGGGTTAACAAAGTAAAATAGGAGACATGAGACAAAACTTTAGATGTGTATTCTGCGTAAGTATTAAAGCAAAAGAATATTTAATGTAGAATACTTTGAGTCAAAGGAATATCACACTAAATATATTATAAAAGTTAAGTTAATTAAAAGTCAAAGACTATTCCTTAGTCTAATTTACTATTAAGACAAAGACTATTCCTTAGTCTAATTAACTATTAAGACAAATACTATTCCTTAGTCTAATTAACTATTAAGACAAAGACTATTCCTTAGTCTAATTAACTATTAAGACAAAGACTATTCCTTAGTCTAATTAACTATTAAGACAAAGACTATTCCTTAGTCTAATTAACTATTAAGACAAAGACTATTCCTTAGTCTAATTAACTATTAAGACAAAGACTATTCCTTAGTCTAATTAACTATTAAGACAAAGACTATTCCTTAGTCTAATTAACTATTAAGACAAAGACTATTCCTTAGTCTAATTAACTATTAAGACAAATACTATTCCAAAAAAAATTAATACAGGAAGAGGAAATCCCCCAAAGAAAGCCTCCGGGATTCCCATGGGGATTTTCGCAGCCGAAACTTCAAAAATCCTTGAGTCTGACTGTGGTCAACTCATTATACGCTGCGTCTGACTGCGTAGTTTCGTCCTGCGTTTCGGCCTCAAGGTGGAAAATAAAAAAATTTGGAGTGCAGTCCACAGGTCCGCCTCTACACGCGCACAGGAATTCCTCCTGGTCTGGACTGTTCAGTCTAAACCTCAAGGATTTCCTCTTTGTTTATGGCCGGCCGCCTTTAGTATTATTAACTATTTAGACAAAGACTAATCCTCAGTCTAATTAAATATTAGGACTGACTACTCCTCTGTCTAATTTGTATACCCACCCAGAAATAGGGGGGTTCCGAACAAAAAGATTGCCATGTTAACTATACTTTTATAATTATGTATTGTTGAAAGTGATAAAATGTAAAATTTATGTGTACCGAATTTTATTTGAAGGAATTACAATTTAATACATTAATTTATTACTTCGTTTTAATATCCATCCCCTAAATATTTCTAATACATTATGAACACATTTCTTTTTTTCTTTTTTCATCATGAAACATTTCAGTCCATTTCCCAATACAGTTTTTCCTTTATACTCTACTTCCATTCTCATTTATTCCAAATCAGAAGAGAGGAAAAAAGTTGTTTTTTTAACAATGGACAAAAGAGAAGGAAATTCATTTCTCTCTTTTTCTTTTTACTTTGGAATTCTTTTTTTTTTTTACCCGCCTCCAGGTCCTTGTGGAAATGGAAACAAGGAGAGGATCTGTGAAAGAATTTTTTTTTTCACATTAAAAGTATGGCGGTGGTTTTACCATTAGAAAGGGTGGTGAAGAGTCAACAGTGTCGTGTTCAATAAACTTAAAAACAAAAGTAAATCTTGGCTTTCGGAACTTTTTTGCCTGAAATTTGAACGCCTTAACAGACCATTTTTCTTGCCTTCTAACACCATACCTACTTGATTAGGCATAGTAGTATTTCTAAGAATACAGCCATGAGTTCATCCTTACTCCCTGGAGACCTGGCATATTAGCATCTTACAATAATTACATAGTCACACTTGCAACAGTGTGAGAACAAGCGAGCTTTGTCGTGAGCACAAGATTACTTTGTCATGAGCACAAGGTAACTTTGTCATATTCACGGACGTCCAACTTCCCCTTGTCTCTATTATACTACTGTTGAATGCACGATGCCATCTCTTCAAAATTAGCTTGATGGAGTCGAGTCTTTCCTTCTGTGAATTACTCTTTTCAAGAATAATGCTAATTTTCAAAATTACCTTTTCATTTGTAATTTCTCGTTTTTATTTCATTTTGACAAAAGATTTTTTTTATTACCCACATCAAAATAATTTATGTAAACGAATATAATGTTTGCCTATATATGTATGTATACATTGTTAAAAAAAAAAGTTATATATTGTATATGCTTATTATGTTTTAAATTAGATATTTTTGTTTTAAACCGAATCTCCTTCAATGGTCTAATTATCTTTGAAGCAAATAATTGAAGCGAGCGTAAGCGAGCTTCTTACATTCAACAAACTATGCATCTTGTCTGTCTGTCTGTCTGTCTGTCTGTCTTTCTGTCAGTAACGTTTACGCGTGTGACGACAACTTGAGTAAAAGTAGACCGATTTAGTTGAAATTTGGTATACATGTTCCTCTTACTAATACTCAGACTAAGTTCGTTGGACAGCGTGATCCGTCCAAGAGTTCGCTCACAACGCTCGCGTAAACGAGAGGTTAAAAAATTAAATTGGAATTTCAGGACGGAAAAAGATTCTATCATCATCTATTCAATGAGACGAACATTTTTTACAAATACCATTTTTTAGTAAAACCAACAGCGACACCGCTATGAATTAATAAAGATCGCTAAAACTATTAAAGCGTACCTAAACGTTTATAATAGAGAAAACAACCTTTTTACCGATATTTTACGTTCTAACGTAACGATTTTAATAAAACTTCATATACACCATCTAATACACAATTGAAACAGGCATGCGAAATTTCAATTTGATACATGCAGTAGTTTTTTGTAGCAAAGAGATACATTTTATAATAATTAAAAATGAGATGTGTGGTTAGAGGAATAGTAAGAATGCGGGGTGGTTCCCTTACTAATAGTCGCTGTACTACTATCATACCCTATATCTATCAATTCATCATGATTCATGATTATCTATTTTTTCAATATTCAATAAATATTTATTACTATACGCTCGCTTTAATGATAGAGCCACTCGATGCCTAATATATATATATATATATATATATATATATATATATATATATATATATATATATATATATATATATATATATATATATATATATATATATATATATATATATATATATACTGCACCTAGTAGATAGATTTCCTATTATCAAGCAGGTCAAGTAATAAAATACGACGACTTTATAGTTAATAGTTGTTTCAAAGGAATAAAATACTCTGCTAATTGCAGTTTGGAAGCTATTTATTACATGCAAAAAATCTCCATTTCATTATTAGGCACGATAGATAACCAATGAAATAAAACCAAATACATATTCTTCATTTACGCCTCAAGAGTACTTATGTAGTAAGAGTAATAAAAACACAATGGTAAATGCAGTCAAATTGGTTCTAAAAAATTGGTCCGAGACATCTCAGACAAACTTTCTCATATACGAATTCATAATTACTCAGCCCAGTGTTATCCGCATTAATAAGTTTTCGTAGGTACATTGAACTATTATTAAACATTTTATCAAAATATACCATACAATCACTTCTCGACTTCTCCGTTCCCGTTTAAAGCTTTTTCTTTCTCAGGCATTTTCACATTTTAGAATTTTTTTATTCATAATCTTAGGAACCGTCTTCAAGAAATAATTTATTTTCACGTTTTTTCAGAGTTTTTGGGGGTAGCGCCCCAAATTTGGAGCTAAAATTCATATTTCGATTTCACCTCGGGGTATGATTTTTCTGAACATGTATGCCAAACTTCGTCAAAATCGGCCCAGTAGTTCAGACTCCACGCGTCTGCACAGACGACAGGTGAAATTATAAAAAAAAACTAACTTGTTTGGACTCATGGGTCCCTCAAAACGTTTAAATCTACCGAAATCTCAAAATCTGAATTCCGCGTCATTACAATATTTCATCATTATATGATAAAGTAAAAAATAAGCTAAGTCTCCCGTAAAAAGTTGTGAGATCATAGGTTTAGTCAAGTCACCCCCTGTCCAAGTAAGTTCTACTTGGCCTAATTTATCCAGTGCAAGTAAATTATGGTTGTCTATCCCCTCCCCCTCTCTATTCTCTCTGTCCTTCACGAACTCAAACATTTTCTTTCCTAAATCACTCTACAAAAATTTTGAGATTTATTTCCTAAATCATGTTTACGTACTTGTTAATAAAACTTCCTACGACAAAATGAAAGCTGTCATTAAGAAGCTTATTTTGAGGTGTAAAAAGACTTTTGTAGACATTAAAATTAAATTTGCTCCGAATTATGTAAAGAAAGCCTGGGAGTTAGTTAAAGGTGGCACCACAAACATGCAAAGATAGGAGTCGTCTATAGTTTTAAAATCGGCTTCACCAAATAGCTCTGACAAATCAACATATTTGACACACCTGTAAGTGGCTGCAAATTTTATTGCTAAATATTTTTGTCAGATATTCCATCTAAACTATAGAAAAATATCTCATCCTCTCCTATATTTACAAATAAATCATTTTTTTACACAAAATTATTTTCTTTTTAATAAAAAAAAATAGTATTGAGGAATTTTCCTGAATTTTAAGGGAGTTAAAAAAATAAAATAAGTAAAGCGGCAGATGGAATCCCTACAACCATCGTAGAAATGAGTTTACTTTATCTGTGGAGAGGTTTACACTCATGTTTTACAACACTTTGGCAGAAGTTAGTTTTTCCCAACAGTTTAAAAGAGTCTCTAGTTCTTCTAATATATAAATCCGGTGATAGAACTGATGTTAGCAACTACAGACTAATATCTTTACTAAGTCTTTTTTAAAAAATAACGTATAATAGAATTTCGGATTTCGTATTAAAATTTTCTATTCTGGCACCTGATCAACATGGCTTCAGACCAGGTTCCTCTGTCAACTCAGCTACCAGGGATTCGGTTGAAGAAATCTTAAGGGGATTAGATCATCTGCTTTTAATGACCAAACTATATAGAATGGGTACTAGATGTAGTAGTTATGATTGGATCAGCTCCTTCCAGTCAGATCGAAACATTAGAGTGTTAGCAAATGGTAATACCTCCACCCTATTTCCTGTTACCTGTGGTGTGCATGAAGGTAACATATTAGGCCCGCTGTTTTTGTTCTTTGTGTTAATGATCTTCCTAAACACTTAAAGGAAAAATGTAGCTAGTGTCAAATTACTATATATGCGGATGACACGTCAGTCATCGTTGTGGGAATGGGTCCGATTACATTAGAATATAATGGTAATACGATCTGTAGCGAATTTTTCCTTTATTTGTACATACTCTCCTATTAACTAAATTTGAAATTTCTAGGACTGCTAGAAGCGGCTTAGAAGTATGATGAGCCAGTGAAAGAATAAAAAAACTTTAGGTAAATATTGACTGATTATTTTATTGTCGTGGGAAATATCATCTGTGGAAGAGGCAGCTTCCTAGGGAGTCGGTAAATGGGTCTAATTTAGATTATAAGATTCGGAGACAAGTAAAATAAAAAGAGTGCAAAAAGACGTATAATTTCCAACAATGTGGATATCTATAAGACTATTTTTCACGATTCCAATACTAGTATTTTCTTCGGCGGATTGTAAAAAAACACCGTTCGTGCCTCTTGGCTACCGTAACATTTTAATTACATTGATTTTATTTGTTTACTTTTTTCGGAAAAAAAAATAAACGAAGAGATATTTTTAAATGGGAATCGTATAGGTTGGAGCTAGGATAAGGGTGGACTATTGTCGGAGAGCTAAGCTAGAGGCTGTTTACGCCCTGTCGAACCACTATAGAGGAATCTGTTTCTGACAAGCTCTGCCTATACTGCAGTGTTTTCAGCTCCGGCATTATGCTTCCCGAGTCCGTAGTCTCTAGGCTCGACTGTCAGTTTATTTTGAACAATCCCCCCTCACTGGCTTTCAAATCTCAAATGCACAATCTCCATACCTATAAACAACAATTCGACCCCCGCCCGCTTGTGCTTCCTAATCTCGCTTTCATATCGACATATTCGTAATTTATTATGTATGCACACGACCATTTAAACATTTTATTTTACTTGAAATCCTGATAAAAAAAGAAAAATATTCTGAAATTCTAAAACGTTTCGAATTACCTCTTTATGTTTTTTAGATTAAATATTCAGTCGATTGTAAATGCAGACTAAAAAATAAAAAATCTGTTATCTTTTTATTTGTGAAGCATCCTCGCGTCCTATTGGCCGAAGAGTCACATGAGATTTGGATCTGATTCGATTCACAGTGGGTTCACAAAAGAGAAAGGAATAATGCGGCACCAAAAACAACCAGATTCTCACATACCATCTGAGTAATCGAAATCAGATGAGTTATTTTGAGATATGTTGGTTTGAAAAAATTGAACGCAAGCAGACAGACACGAGAACTAAAATGATTCCTGATGTCTGAAACGTATTTCTGTCTAGGACTTTGTTAATCGGAGACATTACAAAACTTTGCAAGAGACACCCGCCCTTATAACCTATAACCATTTTTGGAAAAAAATGAAGTGCATTTTTTTTTTCGAAAGGGTAAAAAAAAGAGATTTTTGTTTAGACTTTAAAGCAAATAAAGGCTCGTCGAATCTACAACGAGATGCCTTCTGACGTTAAAAGAGCTCTTTTTGGAAAAACGTTTGGTAACGCTTTTTACCTTTACCGCTTAAAAAAGAAAAATAACATTAAGGTTGAGGGTTGAGACAGGAAACCCTGTTATCACTATTACCAGCTTTTGGTAACCATCTCACCCACACCGAGCAGCTTAACGCCACTAAATTACTTTTTTCTTGATTCCCACCCCTTTTTTTTAAAGAAGAAAAAAGGCCAAGAAAAATTAATAGTAACAGGGTGACAACCAAAAAACCGAAAAAAATTGTAAATAATACTTTAATGCAATTTGAATGATAGGTCCAAATTGGAGGAACAAATGGGTGCAGAAGGTTGAAATTTATGAGCCAACAATAGGCTAATTATGACCTACCATCTAAAGTTCGTTAAAATTAAACTAGTAGTTCTTAAGAACTCAGTGTGGTTGGTTCACAAAAATTAAAGTCAGACGGACACGAGACCAAGAACATTTTGAGCTGTACTACTTTGATGTTTTTTGACTAATTGGTGTGGAAAAGTAAACAATTTTCTTAAGTGTTATATATTTTGTAATATACTCAGAAATACCATTTATTTAATACCCTACCTAAAATTTAAAAAAAAAATAATTCGCGTGACATGAATTATCTGCTATTTTGGATTTTAACGGCTGATAATTTTGAGTTTGCTTTACCAGGCTTCCTTCATTGTGAGTGATGTAGATATAGATTTTTTAATTTCTCTTGGGATAAGACAGAAGAAAAATGTAAGGACAGGAATAAAACTTAAGAAGCATGGAAGGACGTTTTTGTTAATTGTATGCATTTCTTCATAAAAGTATCTTGACGTTGAAGAGAATCTTTTAACCGTCGATGTAAATCATTAAAATATATTGTTGACATCCTAAATTAACACCGGATACACCGTTAACACCGTTTACTGTTGACATTTTAAATTAACACATCCTAATTTTACACCGTCCTTGATTAAATCATTTAAAAAGTCTGTAAAATGCGCCTAACTCTCCTCTTTTAGTAAGAATAGGAAGGACCCAATATATTCTTCTTCGTTTCATTCGTCTGAACAGAACACGCATGGCAATAACATGGTCTTCTCTCCATGCTGAATAGAAAGCGCAACAGGTTGAAATGGGCAGCCTATCGAAAGTAAACCTAATGTAAACCTCGCAAATGTGAAAAGATCGGTGATGTTCCCGCGGCTACCGAACCTAGGCCGAATTTAAACCAAACCTAAAACCGCTCATATTTATCCTGGTTGCATGTCAAAAAGATCTTTAATACTGCCAAATTTGATCTCTTTTGATGAAAAAGTTATTGGGACCGTACTGTACAGAGAGACAGACACACAGGAAAATAACAACATGGGTTTCTTTTTATTTGGTTTTACCAAGGAAACCCTAAAAATGGTTTGCAGTGGGTTTACTTTACTTCCAATGTAGCTCATAGCAGATAAACTGGAAAACGGATTCATACTAATACTATGAGATTAAGGAGACGAAATAAAAATGTGACATGACACGCGGCAGCAGTTTCACATACACGACCGGATATGATAAATGCTCGTAGAGAAGTTAGTCAACTTCCCTCTTTTAGCTGCATTGCTACAGGTTAGAGAGGGAAAATACTCTCCTAAATTAAAAACACTAAATCATTCGTTTGTTGTCAAAAAATTGATCTATTTCTCTTTTCAATTTTTCTCTTGATTTTCTCAAATTCTCATATCAGTAGGAAAAACGATTTGAATTACATATTACACTGTTGACTGCTGTACGTAATAATTCGTAGTACACCGAAAGCCATGGGATTATAACATAATCTTAACCGAATCCCATCATAACCATAATTATCATAAATTATATATAATAATAGAAAGATAGTCAGCGAACATTTTTATCGCAGTTTTAGAAAGTGCTTTGAAAAACCTTGACTGGCGAAACTACGGTATTATGATTGACGGTAGGAGCTTTAGTATCATGAAATTTGTCGACGATATTGTTTTAATAAGTAAGAATGCAGAAGAAGCTGAGATAATGCTACTTGAAATGGCAAGAGAAGTGAAAGCTATCTGATTAAAAATGGATACATCGAAAACAAAAATTATGACAGTGAACACTAAGAGCATAGATAAAATTCGGGTAGATAATAGTCATATTGATAAGGTGGATCAGTACATATTTTTAGGACAACTGATTTCACCCACTGGAGATGAAGACATAGAAGTAAGAAGAAGAATAGCTCTAGGGTGGGCTAGTTTCAATAAATATCGGCATCTTTTTAGATCGGAATCGCCAACTCACTTAAAAACAAAGTTGTGGTTGAAATGCGTTTTGCCGGTGCTAATGTATGGAGTAGAAACGTGGATCTTATCCAACAAAACTATTCACAAAATGCGAATCACTCAAAGGCGAATGGAAAGAAGCATGCTGAAAATATCATGGAAAGATAGGAAAACCAACCAATGGGTGAGAAAAGAATCAGGGCTTGAGGATATTGGCAAGATCATGGCGGAGAGAAAATGGAGATGGGTGGGACACTTAGCAAGAAGGGACGACGAGCGATGGTCTACAAAGATGCTGCAGTGGTATCCCAGAGATAAGAAAAGACGAAGAGGCAGACCTGCGACTACTTGGGATAATGAGATGAGGAAGTGCTGTGGAAACCAGACTTGGCAGAGAGTGGCAAGAGATAGAGAGGAATGGAGCAGAATGATGGCAGTATACAGTCAAGTTTGGCTCTGCAAAGAGTAATATGTACATTAATAATATATAATAATATAAAAAAGACTGCCAATTAGTGTGGCACATAGCTTCCTCACATCCTATCATGAACTTTATTGTTATATTAAGATTCAAATTATTGTTATATTGTTTATTGTGTAAAAACTATTAAATATAGTTTTAGCGATCTTTAACACTTCATACAGGTGTCGCTGTTGGTATTACTAAAAAATTGTAATTGAAAAAAATGTTTGTCTCATTGAATAGATAAAGTTAGATTTTTTTCCCAACCTAAAATTCCAATTTTAAATTTGAAGTTCACGTTTACGCGAGCGTTGCTCGTGAACGCTTGGACGGATAACGCTGTCCAACGAACTCGTCCTGGGCATTAGTAAAATGAACATGTCTACCAAATTTCATCAATATTGGTCTACATTTACTCAAGTTATCGTCGCACGTTTCATAATTCGCGGACACACAGACCGACAGACAGACAGACAGACAGACAGACAGACAGACAGACAGACACGAAACCAAAAATGTTCCATGATGTCTGAAACGGATTTCTGTCTTGGAATTTTTAAAATCGGAGGCATAAAAGTTTTTCGTTCTCAAAAGTGAACACAATGCTTCCGTTACCTTCGGTAAGCTCGGAAGCAAAATAAAAATAAATAAAACTATAGTAATAATAATAATAATAATAAAACAGTAGTATTTTATTGAATAGTTTTTGTTTTTGTATTTATGTTATCAAATTATTTTGTATGTATAGCACCATATATAACATTCATGCCTTATAGGCTGAAAGCCGATTTGCTCTAAAAAAAAAAAAATAAATACATAAATAAAAAAAAAAAAAATACACTGCCATTAGTGTGGCACATAGCTTCCTCCCATCCTATCATGTACTTTATTGTTATATTAACATTAAAGTTGTATTACTTTATTGTTATATTGTCTATTGTGTAAGAACAATTAACATTTTTTAGCGATCTTTAACACTTTATAGGGGTGTCGCTGTAGGTTTTACTAAAACATTGTATTTGAAAAAAATGTTCGTCTCATTGAATAGATAGGGTTTAATTTTTTCCGACCGAAAATTCCAATTTTAAATTTGAAGTTCAAGCGTTGCGCGTGAACGCTTGAACGGATAACGTTGTCCAACGAACTCGACCTGAGCAGTGTTAAAATAAACATGTCTACCAAATTTCATCAAAATCGGGCAACATTTACTCAAGTTATCGTCGCACGTTTCACGATTCGTGGACACACAGACCGACAGACAGACAGACAGACACGGAACCAAAAATGTTCCCTGATGTCTGAAACGGATTTCTGTCTTGGAATTTTTAAAATCGGAGGCATAAAACTTTTTTGTTCTTAAAAGTGAACACAATGCTTCCGTTACCTTCGGTATGCTCGGAAGCAATATATATATATATATATATATATATATATATATATATATATATATATATATATATATATATATATATATATATATATATATATATATATATATATATCTTTATTTTTATTTAATCTTGGGATTTTTTTCGAACTAACTTTCCAGACAGCAAAAGTTACTGAAAATGAATTAAATTCTGCATTAAGATAGCTAAAAGTATTAAAATAATTCATTGCCATCGTGTTCTGAGCTATTCAAGCTAGTCGGGAAGTTAGTTAAAAATGGATTGTAAGATTTGTACTGGACACACAAGCAAACAAACAAACAAGTAAGCAAGCTAATAAAAACGTAGTAAAAAAAATAAAGATTCTTTTGTCAATAATATTAGTTCATCTTAAGAGGGAAGGGGTTAACTTTTCTTTGAACTTCTTCTTCTTCAAAATACTTAGTTAATGAAAAGTCGAAAGTCAGGGAATTTTTTTCTTCTTTTCCTTACGTCGAAGAAGCAAAAATGATTTTGGAAATAAGGAATGATGGGAAGCTTGAAAAAAAGTAGCTTCCCGACAAGCTTTCTATCTCGAGCAGGAGCATCTTGTGAAAACCTCCAGGAAGAAAAAAATCCTTGCGAAAATTTGCATCAAGAGAAAAAACCTCTGGCAGGGCCCTTCCTGGTTTTTGGACCCTTGGCAGTTAATCGAGCAGAAAATAGTGTGTCTGGCTCGGGGGTGTTTAATTCATAGCCTGTTCTCCGAACATCCCTTTAACTCGTCTACTCAATCCTCCCTTCCTCCACCCACAGTAGCTTTTTAATCAAATTTTCAAAAAAATAAAAAAACCCTTGCGTTGTTGAAGGGTTTTCCTTTTCAACCCTAAACCACGTAGGCTTTTAAAACAACTTTTTTTCCCTTGTTATTTCCTCTTTTTTAGAAAGAAAATGCGAGAAAATATGGTCCTAGTAAAAAATAATATCCTTTGACAAGAAACATTTTTTGTCCTTTCCTCGAAATTAAGTTTTAATGGGAAAGTTAAAAAATAAAAACCCTCTTCCCTAAAGAATGTATAGGAAATACATTCTTTAAATTATTCTTTGTGTAGTAAAAGTTAATTTTATCTCTTCATTCTCTTTTATTACAACTGGAGGTTCGAAACGATGTTAGATCCACATATTTGTCCGAAGAAACTTAAATAAATGTGGATAGTAACTCATCTCTGAACATCTAAATTTTGAAGATATTTAGACTTAGATTCTAGACTGGGTGTCATAAGCCTTTCTGGTACATTAATTCCTCTTATCAAATTATAAAATAAATATGTTTGATAGTACAAAAGTTAAATAAATAAAGTAGGTTGTGCCAAGTAAATAAACTATCATATTTAAGTTTACTATTATATTATAATAAAAAAACAAAAAAAAAAAACACTAAAATTTAATCACTAAATTATATAACAAAATTAAATAACTATTACATTTAACTATTATATTAAATCAAATATACATTAGTCATCTGTTTTTGTGGGTCGTGTTAAGGGTATCAAAATGTTTTAAATAACTAAGTTATTAACGAAGCTATTTATTGCACTAAATGTCTTTCGATTCCTCATTAGCTTGAAAACCAAAAAATTGTTGTTTCACTATACCTCAGTAATCTAACTATAAAGTGCCCCTTTATTTGCAAATATACAAAGGAAAAAATATCTTTAAAGCACGAAAACCAATTTTGAGAAAAACTCTAATTAAGTTAATCGATGAATTTAAAAAGAAGATTATTTTCAAGAAAGGCAATGATTTTGAAAAATACGAAAAAAAAATTCTACAACGTGTTAAAAGAATAATTTTAAAAAAATTGAATGCAACAACAATAAATGATTTAAAGAGACATAATGGTACATGTGCGTCGTGCGTGCTGTCAACGGCTTGCTTATGGCACAGCAAATATTGAACCTTAGTGTTTTCATCGAAAAAGCCGGCGTATTGAGAAACTACACCTGATAATCCTACAGATGATGCCTTTGGGTTCATTTTCGACCGAAATGCAAAGAAGAGGTGTTTTCCCTGCAACCTTCACTTGGTTCCTTTCCTTTAAATTATATACATTGCTTCTGACAGGAAATAATTATTTATTTGGAAATTTCGATGATATACGAGTAGACACTTAAAACAACAGGAGCTCATCACTACCGTGTGCGCTTCTCGCCCAGGAGGTCCGGGTTCGATGATACAGACACTTAAAAAAGTCCAGTCATGCACCATGACTTAATGAGCGAATTTTCAAAGAAATCTGCGTTTTATTGGCTTATGATAATATAGGAAAATTTTGGTTTAGAATTTGCTCGGGTGAAAAAAAAAATTGGTACACAGGGGTACGGGGTACAAAAGTCAAAATAGTATTTACCCTTCAAGATGCATGTCGTTGGAAAGCTCTTTAAGAGTACAGTAATTGTTGTTATTTACACTTTTATCATATTTTCACATAAAAGGGGGGTAAAATGGAAAAAAACGTTTTTTGACCCTATATGGTCAAAATTTGACCCCTAAATGTACTCCAAAAATTCTGGCCAACGAACTCATCCTTTCTTTTGATATTATTGACATTTTAAAATTTGTTTGAAATTTTTAAGTGCATCCTAAGGGGAGATATCGTCTGGAGTGACACATATATACATATATACATACATACATAAAAAAAAGTGTTAAATTTTAGGAATCGATTCAGAATGGTCTAAAACGGATTTCCATGGAAAAATTTTTCAAAAATTCGCATTACAAAAATTTTGAAGCCATTGCAATAGCGTAATTTTCTTTGAAAATTCGCTAAAACAAATGATTACTTCGGTCCCCAGGAGCTCATCACTACCATGTGCGCTTCTCACCCAGGAGGTCCGGGTTCGATCATACGGACACTTGAAAACAAATAATTACTTCGGTCCCCAGGAGCTCATCACTTACTTGTCATAATATGTCAGATGTCAGTGAAATGTTTACTTGTTTACTATTGTCTTAACTATGTGTTAATATGTATAAATTATATTCTAATTCTTAAACTATATAATTGCGTACAATTAATATATCAATGGCGACGAGTGAAAACATCAATGTAACTCAGGACAAGGAGATCCTCGAGAAGCAGATGGAACAATGGAAGAAGATGCGTGCATCTTTAAAAGGTAGAATTACAAGATTGTACAATTATTTTAATTCTAATCAAAATGTAAAATTTAATGACGTGACAGCGAGAGTAAAAACATTAGAAGACTGTTGGACACGGGTCCTAAAAGTACAGGATCAAATAGAGCAGTCTTTGGATGATGTCAGTCAGGTTGAAAGTGAAATGACGTACATAGAAGACATAGAAAATAAATATTACGCTATGATAAGTATTGTGGAACAGTTAAAATTAGAGAGAAAAGAACAAGAAGATCTATCATTATCTAATACAGAGTCGAACAAAACTAGATCTAATTCCGGAACAGTAAACACAAATTTAAATTTTAACCCATATAATGAACAAGAATCATTTACAAATTTTACGCGCCGCTTAGAAAATTTTATGATTTTACGAGAAGTGCAAGACCCTAAAATTAAAATACATACATTCTTACATTCCTTACCACCCATACTACATCAAACCATTTATGAGCTATGCGCTCCAGATAACCCGGCTGAGAAAAACTATCAAGACTTAATAGATATGATGAAAGAATATCTCGATCCTCAGCCAAGCGTGTGGGCCTGTCAAAACAAATTCATCAATAGAACACAACACGAAAATGAAACCACGATAGAATATGCAGCGGAGTTAAAAAAGTTAACCGTTGACTGTCAGTTTTATTGCGATTGTAAAAAACCGGTTACCGAACTGCTGTTAAAAATTCAATTTGTGAGAGGGATACGAGATACTGAGATAAGGCAAAGAGTGCTACAGGAACGTAAGAACATGACCTTCAAGGAACTGTTACAGCTTGCTTGTTCAGTTGAACAGGCTAAGAAAGACAGTAACCTGATTGCCACAGATAACACGGGAGAAGTCCATCAAGTAAGAAAAAACTTTAAGAAACCTGCAAGTAGACCAGGCGTTGCTAGTACATCTCCCACCTCACAAAATGAGAAACTTCGCTCCAATTTTGAAAGACTGCGAGGTAAATGCTATCGTTGTGGCAGCAACTCGCATAGAGCAGCAGAATGTGAGTTCATTAATGAAATTTGTAGATTCTGTACTAGAAAAGGACACTTAGCTAAAGTTTGTTGCAGGAAGGGACTCCTAAAACAAACAGAAAGCAAACAGCGTGTGGATCTGGTAGAACGTACAGAGGATGCATACAAAGATAATCCACATGAAATTAATTTGATTGCAGGAAACCACACTGAAAAATTTATGATAATTGCGATAATTGAAGGACGGGAACTAAAGATGGAGTTGGACACAGGTGCTTCGTTAAGCACCATATCATACGAGGATTTTAAAAAGCTGAACCTACAAAACAAAATGTATAAGACCAAAATTGAACTGAGTACCTACACAGGTGAAATTATTAAACCTAAAGGAATGATATTTGTCAAATGTGTCGCGAACGGAGTAGAATTTCACGGGAAACTAATAATTATTGATAAATTGGTAGATCCTATTTTCGGAAGGGACTGGCTAAAGGAAATAAAGTTTAACATTGGAGACCTGAAAGCATTACAAATAAAAGAAACACAGCCAAAGAAATTGGACGAACTATTAAACAACTTTAAAGATATATTTCAACATGATATTGGCGTCATTCCAAATTTTAAAGCAAAATACCAGCTGACAGATAACGCAAGACCAATCTTCCACAAGGCCCGGGCAGTCCCGTTCGCACTAAAAAGTAAAATAGAAGCGGAACTCAACCGTTTAGAGAAAGACGGAATCATTTCAAAAGTAGAGTGCAGTGATTGGGGTACACCAGTTGTTCCTGTGGTTAAACCGAACGGAGCTGTCAGAATATGCGCTGATTTCAAGGTGACGGTAAACAAGCTGATTAAGAACGATGTGTTTCCTATCCCAAGGATTGAAGACATATTTGCAAAGATGACAGGGGGAAAATTGTTTTGCACACTTGATATCAGTAATGCCTACCTTCACATGCTTGTAGATGATGAAAGTGCTGCAATGCAAACTTTAAGTACTCATAAAGGAACTTACAGGGTCAACAGGTTGATGTTTGGAATAAAGGTAGCCCCATCGATATGGAATCGATTTATGGACCAGCTGTTACAAGGACTTGACGGAGTTGCATACTTTTTTGACGACATTATTGTACAAGGACAAAGTGAAACGATGTTACTTCAGCGATTAACATCCGTATTTAAAAGATTGAGGGACAATAACCTACGACTCAACAGGGACAAGTGCAAGTTTCTGAGGAAGAAAATTGAATATTTAGGACACATTGTGGACGAAAACGGACTTCACAAATCACCCGACAAAATTAAAGCTATTAAGGAAGTGAGACCACCAACAAACATTAACGAACTTCGAACATTCCTGGGTCTGGCGAATTATTATATTAAATTTGTACCTCATTTGGCAACAATTTTACAACCTCTAACAAAATTTTTACGCAAAGGATCAAGCTTTACTTGGACAAAAGAAAGTCAAAACTGTTTTGAGCTAGTTAAAAAGGAACTGACATGTGATAAGACTTTAATACATTACAACCCAGAATTAGAACTTGTGTTAGCGACGGATGCGTCTCCAGTCGGGTTAGGTGCTGTATTGAGTCACAGATTTAAGGATGGATCGGAGCGGCCCATTGCTTTTGCATCTCGATCTTTAACAAGAAGTGAGGCCAACTACAGTCAGATAGATAAAGAAGCAACGGCAATAAACTGGGGGCTGAAGAAGTTTTTCCAGTACTGCTATGGACGAAAGTTTATTTTAATCACGGACCATAAACCTCTATTATCAATATTCAATCCAGAAACAACATTACCAACCATATCAGCTACCCGAATATTTAATTATGCTCACTTTTTGGCAGGTTTTGACTATAAAATTGAATTTAGAGACTCAAAGGCGAATGCAAATGCTGATTTTTTATCAAGATTCCCGGTAGAGGAACCAAAGTCAGTTCACATGAAGGATGATAGTGAATGGTATCAACTTAATCAGCTGGAAGTAATGCCGGTGAACCCAGAACGAATTGCGAAAGCTACAGAGCAGGACCACGAGTTGAAGGAAATCTTAAACAGGTTGGAGAAAGGGAAAACAATGAAAGAACTTGGATTCAAAGACAACGAAGTTACGCTACAGGATGGTTGTTTATTTAAGGGACATCGAGTTATTATACCTAGCACCTTACAGAATGAAGTACTAAAAGAATTGCATATTGGACATCTAGGCTTAGATAAAATGAAGAAATTAGCAAGAAGCCATTGTTTTTGGAAAAATCTAGATAGGGACTTATCGGAATTAGTGAGAAAGTGCAGATCATGTAATTTAAAGAGAAATGAACCTAATAAAGAAATAGATCATCCGTGGAGGCCAACTGAAAAACCATGGCAGCGGATTCATATCGATTTCGCTGAACCAAGCAAGGGATCGTTTATTTTCATTCTTGTCGACTCATTTTCAAGATGGGTAGAGGCAATCCCTACCAAGAATGCCTCGTCCAACTGGTGTATAAGAACACTAAGAAAACTGTTTGCCACTTTTGGGTTGCCGATTACTTTAGTATCAGATAATGGACCCCAATTTGTTTCCAAGGAATTTCGTAATTTTTTGGAGCTTAACGGGATACTTCACAGAACTATTGCACCCTACAAACCAAAATCCAATGGACTGGCTGAAAGGAACGTTCAAACCATAAAGAAGCACATAAAAGCAATGTGTGAAGAAGGAGGGGACTTGGAACTAAAACTAGCTAGACTGCTGATGCAGTTGAGAAACGCGAGCAATGTGTCTGGCCAATCTGCTTATCAGAACATGTTTGGAAGGAAGGTGCGTACTCGATTAGACCTCATGCATACTGAAAGGCGTCCCAGTGAGACACTAGATGACTAGGTACCTAGAAGAAATTTAAATATTGGTGATAAAATTCAAGCTAGAAATTATAGGTCAGATGACAAGTGGTACTTTGGAGAGGTTGTTGGATGTGAAGGGAAGTTAATTTACAAATTAAAAATGGAAAACGGTGAAAATTGGAGGAGGCATATAGATCAAATTATTCGCTCTTAATTCGGGGGGGAGATTTGTCATAATATGTCAGATGTCAGTGAAATGTTTACTTGTTTACTATTGTCTTAACTATGTGTTAATATGTATAAATTATATTCTAATTCTTAAACTATATAATTGCGTACAATTAATATATCAACTTACCGTCTGCGCTTCTCACCCAGGAGTTCCGGAGATGATACAGACACTTGAAACAAATTCTTCAATCTTACTTAGTTATATTCCAAACTTTACCATGAAACTTAACTCCTAAGTCCGACAAGTGGCCCCCTGCTCGGGGTTCCCCAGCTTAACCAGATAAATGGGCAGCTGCTTAAGTAAAGTGGCGTCAATCTGGTTGCGCATGTAAATTATAAAAGCGACACGCTACTCATCCATCAATATATAGTTGAGTACTCATTTACCTATAGGTGCCATGAGGCAAAAATTGAAATGGTTACCCACATCCACCTTATATTTGTTAACTACTTATAAGGAATATTCATTTGACTACATAACTGTTAAGACAAAGGGATATTTTGTCCAAAGAACTTTGGGACACAGAAACATCACACTTTTATTTGTAAAAATGGATAATATCACTTAGTCTAAGACAATAGAATATTTGAACATTAAAATAATTTGGAGTAAGTAACAATGTAATAATAATTAGAGAATTAAGACTTAATAATTATTAAATTAATACATTAGCTACATGTATATGTATTTTTACACGGAGTGGGTGAGCGCCCCCAAAAAGCTGATGCTTGAATGGTATTTTAATTATTATAAATAGAAAAACAAATAATTTTTTTCATATACCTTTTCTTTTTTTATTTAAATAAATAAATAGATTAATACATACGATACAAGTAAATGCGAGTGCCTTTTCTGCTTGATTTAATTTAAAAATCGGAGCACTTTTACTATACCAAAAAATTAAATTTAAAACAATACTAGAAACAACTATAATTATAGGTGCTATTTGTATAAGGTTTAAAAATTTAAACTTACCATGGCAAAGACTTCCAAGCCTTTGTTGCAAAACGTGTTGTCTAAGTTTGTAAGACTAACTGAATTATTTAGTTTAGGTATTATAGAGTTAATGGAAAACTTTAAATCCCTGTAGAAGTCTTCTATTAAACCCCTTTTGGACGAGACCTAAAATGATGAAACAGTGATTAAAAGAGCTTTACAAAGGTTTAAAGTATTTGAAACAAGGGCTAAAGTAAACTGCTTCAGACAGGGAAACAATTAACAGAGGTAAAAACTAAAGTAAACCGGTCGAGTTCAGATCAAGATTTACCTGTCTTTAAAAACTAACAACTTGGCCTGAATATACTCCAAGTTATCTATCTCTAGAGCAAACAAACCGATCCTAGATAATCCTCTAAATTATCAATTCCTAAATTTATAACTGTCTTACTCCATTCTCTTCCCTCTCTATTATTTCGTTTCCGAGATTCCCCATTAGAATCAAGGAAATTATTTAGCCAAAAATTATAATAATTAAGTATACTAATCAATAGTATTTAATCAAAGCAGGAACCCAAAATGATTTAAACGCCTCTTGCAATCCTTAGGACTGTAGTTTATTGCCAGGTGATTATAAAGCTAAACATCCGTACTTTGGATATAGAACAAGTTACCCCCAGGGATTTACCTCGCTCCCTCTTGAAATACTATCAAATAATTAACCACGTCCGAGCTCCTTCCGACTACAACTACTGGCCATCAGAGCCACACAAACTTCCCGGCTTATCAACCATCTTAACCATTCGACTTCAGTACACCTATCTTCCAACCGCAGTCCCGTCCTTCAACTTCTAGACCTTAAACCTATTCCTAAACCTTCAAGAGGACCCCTTTGCCTAGAAAATTAACGGATATGTAGACTTGAACATTTTTGGGCAACTATTAATTGGCAAACGACAAAAACACTATTTAGAATTACGTCGTCATACTTATTCTTCATCAATAGATCGCAGAACAAGCGATGAAGACATCGCAATTCCTCTTGAACTCTCCACTCCTCTTAGAGCTTTCCACTTTCCATCCCTTTGATGTTTTATACATAATAAAGCCTTTTTTCAAGTAAATCCCCTGGTTACGATTTAATCACTTGAAATATCCTAAAACAACTTCTCAATAAGGGGAATCCTCTACCTAACCCAAATCAACATCTCTGTTCTTGGAACCATCTACTTTCCTACTCTCTGGAAATTTGCAAAAATAATTATGATCCCTAATCCTTTAAACCCTTCCCACATTTCAAGCTCTTTAAACCTATCAGTCTCCTCTCTGTCATGGGTAAAATTCTGAAAAAATTACTCCTTCGGCGTATTTAGCCGATCGTAGCATTATCAAAAATAACCCTGAATCATCAACTAGGTTTGCGATCCTGTCATTAAGCCATTCAACAAAGACACAGAGTTGTAGATATCATCTCATGTACCCTTGAGTTAATAAAGTAATGCTCTCCGATCTTTTCACTGGGTATGGCAATAGCAACAATCCTCTTATCCAACATCTTCCGTCCCAATCAATTCCTGACAACCCTCCTAGGTGCCTGAAGCTGCAATGGCCCCAAATTCTAATAATAATCTTAAATATTTCAGCGTCCGAACCGGAGAAATTTAACAGAGTCTCAAGGAAATGGAAACTAGACTTCAAAATCAGTCCCTTGAAAGTATCAAGAATAAATGTGATAAACTCCAACAGTACTCGTACTGTTACATTTAATTTGGTAGGTATTCCCGAGGCATTGAATGAGGAGCTTCTAAAGCTACGATTTTACTAAAGCTATCAATGTTCAGTTTAATGAATTAGATATTAGTAAAGCTCACAGAATACCGACTACAAATTAAAGTATTACAATACAACCAAGTAGTTATAAAATTTAACTGTCACGTTGTCAAAGATAACTGTCTACAAAGTTATAAAACAAAATGGCATGGGAAGACACCACTGCTCCAGGCACAACTTTAAGATTAGTGAATAAGAAATTCTGGATAGAAGAGTCTTTCTCTCGGAGCATCTCACAGTGAAGTCTAAGGTACTGCTGGACACTACTAAGCAAAGAGCTTCTGTCATAGGGTACAAGTATACATGGAGAGATAATAATAAAATACTATCGGTGCGGAAAGAGAATGCGGCTTCAGCGATAGTTATCAAAGGCAAATAAGTGTTATTATATGTAATATAATGCCAACACTTATTTGCCTTTGATAACATATTATGTGCTCAAGTGAAGTGAGAAAACTTGCTTCTCAACTTGTTCAGTTGATGTTAAAAGATCCTATCTCGTTGTAATTTAAAATTTTCAAAAAATGGCAATCAACACAAAATAAAGAAATAAAAAATGACCTGCACGCCTATTTATCTGCTCCAACCCAACCCTCACTATTTATCTGCTCCAACCCAACTCTGACTATTTATTTGCCTCCGTCCTAACCCTCACTATTTATCTGCTCCAACCCAACCCTCACTATTTATCTGCTCCAACCCAACTCTGACTATTTATTTGCCTCCGTCCTAACCCTCACTATTTATCTGCTCCAACCCAACTCTCACTATTTATCTGCCTCCGTCCCAACCCTAACTATTTAAGTGTGTTAATCCTATTATTGTAATTACTGCGTTATTAACACATATTTTTATCTCATTAGTGTTATTATTATTATACGATTAACTTCCTGTTTAAACTTCATGATTCAATATATATGATTAATAGCATAGTGAAATTTAAACCTCTTAAAAGTTTAATTTTTTACACTTTTTTATCGATGAAAAATGATTTTCCTCGTGGAAAATTAAAGTATAATCTTTACCGGTAAATCAATCATTAATTTTGAAGAAAACAAAATAAAATATTGACAGATTAAAGAAACAACTATATGATTAATGGCTAATACGCGTGTATAAAAGCTTTTTTTAAAAAATGAAAAAAAAAAAAAAAAAAAACTACAACAACGAAGTAACTTCCTTTATTATACGCTTCTGTATGTATGTATATATAACCAGAATATTAAATACAAAACTCGTGCAACTGTTTTCCAGTTTCAGACCCCCTTTTTGATAAAAAAAAATATATATATATACCTTTTAAAGAAAAAGAGTATAGTTTGTAACTAAGTGCTCCACCCTTTTTAATATCTACATTTTTCTCAAAGTTCCGTGCTTAAATTCCTTTACTGAAACCGATCAGATTAAATACAATTAAATATATTCGTGTGTATTTTTGTATCATACATACTTTTTTATCGAACTACTAATAATACAATTAATAACGGTGCAAACAAAGTCATTAATTTTCTTCTTGAACTTAAACTACTTATTGAATTAAAAGATAAAAGAAATAAAAAGGGATAGAAATAACGGCCTTTTAATTTGCTAACTAATTACTTAAAAAAGAAGTAGGTAGAAGAAAAAAGGAAATACGGTTTTAAACAGTTTTTCAACAAGATTGCTGCTGATTGTGGATTCTGATCCGACCAAGCCTAATTTAAATTTAATGGCCCTCTTTATAGTTCTAAAGCCGTCGATTAGATGGGAATTCCAAATGTTAGATTTTTTTTTTTCTTTTGGGGTTTTCAAGTAGTGAAAAAGTTTGTTTTTTTTTCTTTAAAGTTGGAGTGCGTGCTTGTTTTTGATAAGTCAGGGAAAAGAGGATAAATATTTCACATCACGCTTCCTTCCTCCTTGCTAATTGTCTTCGATAGAATCTATTGAAAGAGTTGTAAATTATAAACAATTTTTTTTATAAGAATTTCTTAAAGTATTTCCATATTGGTTATTAGTTAGTTTTTAATTTGTATATTTTCTATTAAATATACAAATTATCTGTGATTAATGTTGTTTCTGCTAATTTCTTGATTCAAGGGAGCCAGCGTGGCCGTGTGGCTTTATAACTGAGGGCAGCACGAGGTTGTGGGTTCGATCCCGCGCAATGATGCTCTGATTAACTTGACTCATTAATAATAATCAGACCAAACTCGCTTCGGCGGTACATTCTTCGGTGGTATGATGTGAAAAGTGCTTGGAACTCGGGGTGGAGAGTTCATGTTTAGTTGAGGGATGGAGAGTTCATCTCTCTATCCCACAACTAATTGTGGGATAAAGAGTTCATGTTTGGCTGTGGGATTGAGAGTTGATGATTAGTTCTAGGATGGAGAGTTCATGTTTAGTTGAGGGATGGAGAGATCACGTTTAGTTGTGGGATAAAGAGTTCATGTTTAGTTGTGGGATGGAGAGTTCATGTTTAGTTGTGGGATGGAGAGTTCATGTTTAGTTGTGGGATGGAGAGTTCATGTTTAGTTGTGAGATGGAGAGTTCATGTTTAGTTGTGGGATGGATTGTTTGATTCGAACAACCGGTTTCTCCTCCCCGTCAAACTTATTATCACTATTTCCTGTTTACTTCTAACTGAGAGCTTACTCAAGAGATCTCTATCTGATGTGGAACTCAGACCTTCCATGTTGAATACTGCTACCTCAAAAGTTCTCCTCTACGTCATGCTGGGACGCCACCTTTTCCACTTGTGGAAGAATACGTGTTGCCCTGCAACACGTATCCCAGAATGTATTTTATATCTTATCTATCTCTCATTTCATCTTTGCTTTCCATTTTCGGTTTCGCTGTAGTACGCATTCTCCCGCCGATCTTCCACCTTTAAAATGGTATTTCTTTTATGAAATATTCATCCTCCTTCATCAAAATGGTCTTTCTTCATCTAAATATTCACCGTCCTTCAATATTCCTCCGTTTCCAAAATAGTCATAGTCCGGGAGATAGCGTGCATTAAAGTGACTGACTATGACATCAAGCTAGAACTTTGTTAACGGGTAAATGTTTTGGTATCCTCGAAGAATAAATGGTATGCTTGATGTTCGTCAGTCACTGTTATGCAGGTCATCTTATGGACAATCGACGTTTCATTTTCTAACTTATACTTCCAGCCATAATCTATAATTATATGGACAATCGACGTTTCATTTTCTAACTTATACTTCCAGCCATAATCTATAATTATATGGACAATCGACGTTTCATTTTCTAACTTATACTTCCAGCCATAATCTATAATTATATGGACAATCGACGTTTCATTTTCTAACTTATACTTCCAGCCATAATCTATAATTATATGGACAATCGACGTTTCATTTTCTAACTTATACTTCCAGCCATAATCTATAATTATATGGACAATCGACGTTTCATTTTCTAACTTATACTTCCAGCCATAATCTATAATTATAGATCGAACACTAGAAAAAGATCAACAAAACTGTTTTGTATTTATTGATTTTTTATTAAAGAAATTCTAATTTCCGTTGTTAGTAGTCACAGATTCTATTTTACACTTTTTTTTTTTTCTGATCTTATTATTATTTTATTTCAAGCTTCTCACAAACAAGTCAACTTCATAATGCTAAGATTTGGAGAACTGATATGTTATCATTCCTAATATTAGTTTCACTTCACCTATTACCCAACTTATTTTTCTTTCTTGCATAACCTAAGTTCATTTTGCTACCTACTAAACAATATCCCAGGTTATGGAAATACATTTTATAAACGTGTATTTATTTTATATTGTATGAATAATATATTACGAATATTTATTTTGTATGGCTTGGCTGGTATTTTATGGGGAAGGAACGGCGTATTTCAGAGGTAATAACACAATACATTCGAGTTTCATATTAAATGTTTTTTTTTTTTTTTGTTCTTCATCCTCTAGGCTTTCTTCTTTAGCTGCTTGTGCTCGAGTATTACAAGCAAGAACAATGTTTACTATATTTATGAGCTTTTTAACGTATACACAAAAGGCTGAGTGCATAATATAAGGTTTTAAGTCGGTAGATATAGGTTAATAGATTTAAAGGGAGTGAAAAGAAGGTGATCAATACTTCAGATGGGGGCTTTAGTGGCTACTCAGTTCAATCCATTTGGTGTTATTAGTTTTTTTTTCTTTTTAAAACTTTAAAAATATATTTTATGAAATTTTATATATATTTATGGAAAAATGTATAAATACCAGCTAGTCCAGGAAAATAAGGAATAATAGGGGAAATAATTTATAAAGTTTTGAAACTTTGTGCAAACACTCTTAAGGGGTGTAGTAGTAAGAAACAGTAAAGTTCCCCCCTCTTGAGGGGGCGCGTCCACCCTTCTCCCCTCCTTAAAGTCCAACATTTAATTATTTTCCACTTTTTACGCAAAACGGTTTATTTTTTGAAGAGAAGTGTTATTACCAAAATTATTCCTCACATAATTCTGCACAAGAAAGGTCCTATGCATGTTTGAAGGGACACATACCGTTTACGAGATATTGTAGTTGGAAAGAGATAAAACGTATTTTTGCGAACCAAGATATCTAAAAACAACACTTCCGAATTTAATGAAATTGGGATGGTAGGTTATACTTAGCCCATTGTTGATCCCATATAAGTTTCAACCTTCTGCGCCCATTATTTTATCCTCCTCATGCGCACAAACATACATTTATTTAGACCTATATCTTCAAAAGTACTCAACTGATTATTATTAAATTTGAATGGTTTGTCGAAAGTAGTCCGCAGATAGCCCCAAATTAATTTCAACCGTCTGCGCTCTTTACATTTGATAAATTGATACTTTAATTCATAACAGACAGACAAAAATTAATCAACAGACAGACAGAAAAGGAACCAATTTAGAACATACAGTTGTACCCTGCATTAAAGTCAAGAGAGATATCGGTGTGGAGAGCACTCAATTAAAAATATTCATGCCGATTAGTGTGGCACATAGCTTCTTAGCGTGCTATCATCGGTATGGTAGTGCTATCATCGGTTCAATGGTCACATGAGTAAACAATAAATTTGAATGTAAGTAGACCTCAAAATATAGATATAAGGTTAATGTTTGTTATATTTGTTAATAACAACCTGTTCAGCATTGTGGTAAAATAGTTAAAACCTTGTCTTTAATTATGTAATTATTTTATAGGCTTGAAGATGACCTAAGAGAAGGTCGAAATATAGCCAGGACGTATTAAAGGAGATATTGATATTGATATTGAAGGAGAGAGTTGTTTTAATATCCCTGTATGACACTTTTTGAAACACAGTTCTTCTATTAAATAATATGGGATCACTATAATCAGAATTATAAAATATAGATGTTACAAACAACTAGTATTATTATTTATATGGTAATTAATTATTTATATAACCATTAATTAAGAATAAATTATTTTAAATATTAATTAATATTAGTTTTCATTATGAAATAATTATTTTATTTATGCAGCAATGTAAGCATAATGAACTAAAAAAAAAAAAAAAATCTTCATCAATATTTAATACTGTGCGATTAAAAAATCGCACAGATTTTATAAAGACATTTTTATAGAGATATAAAATAAATCGACTGCAGAATCAAAATTGTTAGCGTTAACTTAATGACAATGTTGTCGCGGTTCATCGAAAAAGCACTCGGATCTGCCTCATAAAAAACACAGAATTGCCCGGAGCGAAGAGTTAGCGATAAAATTTATAGTTACCGACGCTGAGTAATTACCCCCCTTCTCCGCTCCACGACTTTAGGGACGTAAATTAAAAAACAGTTTTAAATCAGAAATCAGAATCAACAAATTCTCGTTGTAGCTAGCGGGCCGTAAAGAAAAAATGGTCCACGGAATCACTGAGCCGTCGTTGGCTCCTGAACCGTGCTAACAATAAAAAATAATCACCCGTTTTATAGATATCACGAGTTCTGTTCCAAGTGCTCATAAAATTGAAGTTTAAACATTGTTTCAATGTTTTATGTTTGGTAGTTGATTCAAATGCTATTTTATATTATTATTCGTTCATAATTATAAGAAAAGTAATTTTATTGAAAATTCACTTGAAATAACAACAGTCTGCTATTAATGCTTTTACAAGCTATTTTTGTCAAATTTATTTCATTTCCCTTGTTTTATAAATCTGTTAAAAATGTTTAAATTTTTACATTAATTGAAGTATCAATTAATCAAAATTAAAGGAGAGGAGACGGCTGAAATTAACCAGGAGCGATTTGCGGGCTACTTTCGACAAACCATCTTTCATAACAATGAAATTTCATAAATATCAGATCACGAGTACATTTGAATATAAAGGTGTAAATTAATGTATGTTTGTGCACACGGGGAAGAGAAACAAAGGGGCGCGAGGGTTAAAAAATTTAATTAGAGCAGACGGTTGAAACTTTTATGGGACCGACAATCAGTTAGTTGTTGTGACGTATCATCAAAATTTCATTAAAATTAAAAGTATAGTTCTAAAGATACATTGGTTCGCAAAAATCGACAGGAATTCGCAAGGCAGATCGACAGGAAGGCACCAAAAATGTTCCGTGATGTCTTTATCCAAAATAAATTTAGCCCAAATCTTGGGCTCAAATTAGTATTGTAAAGTAATATTGGCTCCACTCATCTGCACTGATTACAGACATTTAAAAAAAACACTTTTTTGGACTCGGGGACTATGAAACATGTTGCAAATCCATCTAAGTCTCAAAATCGAATTTTCGCAGCATCACTATACTTCGCCTAAAAGGAAGTAAAAGGTACTTATTAATTGTCTCGCGTTCTTTTTTTTTATCTTTATGTTTTGCTACTTTTAGAAGGGGAGTCGTTATTTCTAAACGAAATGTCGGCTGAGACAGAATACATAGATAGAAGAGCAATGCTAGCAACTTCATTTTAGTGCGTCTAGTTTTAAACTTTAGAGAGAATAAAGAACATATATAGCTAGATCTTTATCCTAATCAAATGGTAAACTAGGTCAAATTTTAAATAGAAGACATAAAAGGAGTTATAATACTGGGAACATAAAGTCGAGTGTTGTAGACGGTATTAAAGTTAAGACTGATGAGCTTGCAGTTATTCATCTCCAGCCGGCATTGTCAAACTCTCATATCGAGTCCACTTAGTTTCCTAATTGTTCACATTTCGACTTGGTTTACAAATTGTAACGGGATTCCACTACGGTCCATGGAAAGAGGGTTGTGATGTCGTTCAAACGTTTTCAAGGAGGATCTAAAAGCAAACTCAAGTTTATAGTTCAGTTTGAACTCCGAAAGCTCGAGGATGCTCGACCAATTAAATAGCGAAGTAAAGAAAATTGTCAAATCGAAGCATTTGGCAGTTTGTTTGAACTACTAAATTTGTAATGAAAAATATACATACTTTAAAACTCTAATTCTTATCGATCAGTAAAAAATTCAACATCTTTAACGCATAATGCCATTTTGCTTCCGAGCTTACCGATGGTAACGGAAGCAAAAGTGATCGTTCCGAAGAACAAAAATTTGTTTTTGTCTCCGATTTCAAAAATTCCTGGACAGAAATCGGTTTCAGACATCGACCGTCCAGAGTTTCAGTGACCGACCGTTTGTGCTAGTTGAATAATTTTTCATTTTATTTTGAAAGTGTCGACTGATACTTCAGGAAACTTAGTTAGAGAGTTAAACTAGAGTTAGAGAGTTAAAGCGAAACAAGGTTTTCCTTGATACTTGCCAGAGCATCAATGATCACATGAGTAAAAAAATGGTTTTTATGATTTAGTCGTTCTCAAAAATGATGACATACTAACTCTGAAACTCAATTTTGTCATAAATAATTTCGGTCTTCAGAATTATCACAATTAAAATTATTGATAACATGAAAAAATAGTGTGGCACATAGCTTACTCTTGCTTACTTACTTTTGATTACTTTGGATTACTTCTGTTTTGATTTTACGACCCATTATTATCAAATTTATTTAATTTTTTCCCTCCTTTTTTAAATCTGTTATAATTATTTTGTTTCCAACAGAGAGACAGACACGGCACCACAAATGTTCCCTGAACATTTATGAAACAGATTTTTTAATTCGAAGAAGTTAAAAATCTTTACAATGCTGTGGTTACCTTCGGGGTGAGCTCGAAAGCTATAATAAGTATGATAAAAACTCGGTTAGTTTTCTGTTTTGTTTTTTTAAATAAAATAAAAAGAAGAAAGAATGAATAATAAAAAAATAAAAATGAAAATTTCTGTAGAAGAGATTGTAGGAAGATAAAGAGAAGTGTAGCTCAAGTGTAATGTTTCTGAAATGTTCCAAGTTAGATAAATTTCATGTCCTTACTGCTACCGCTCCAGGGAGCGGAATAATATGGGAGCCTGCCCCGGGGACCCCTCACCCCCGAAGTTAGATATTAGTTTTAAGGTTTGTTCTTGCAGAGATTTTAATTTAACTTTTTGTTCGCTTCTTATTTGACTGTGGCAAGCGGTTACACTCGGTTTAGCTCCCGAGGGAGAATTGGCCGAGGAATCTAAACCGGGGGACAGTTTTTGTAAAAGATTCTAGAGGTATTTTACAAGCGACTCCCCGAGTATTGTAATAATACTAGACTATTTCCCTACATTTTCCTTTTCCCATTTTATTACTCTAATTCTATGACACTTTTAAATTGTAATGGCTGTAATTGGAACGTTAAATAATAATTACAAGACCTAAAGACCTAAACCATTGATATACCCTCGTAATTATTATCTCTATAATAGTTCATGATTTTATTTCCTGTTCAATTTGAGATCTTAAGAGGTTTCATATGTTTGTACGTGTGTATGACATAAGGCGTTGTAGCTTGTACGTCGGTATGACATCTAATCAGGCGTTGAAGCGTAGGTATGACATCAGGCGTTGAAGCGTAGGTATGACATCAGGCGTTGAAGCTTGTACGTCGGTATGATATCAGGCGTTGCAGCTTGAACGTCGGTATGGCATTAGGCGTTGCAGCTTGTATATCGGTATATATCAGGTGTTGCAGCTTGAAAGTCGGTATGGCATTAGGCGTTGCAGCTTGTATATCGGTATATATGAGGCGTTGCAGCTTGAACGTCGGTATGACATCAGGCGTTGCAGCTTTTACATCGGTATAACATCAGGCGTTGCAGCTTGAACGTCGGTATGGCATTAGGCGTTGCAGCTTGTATATCGGTATATATCAGGTGTTGCAGCTTGTACGTCGGTATGACATGAGGTGTTGCATCTTGTACGTCGGTATGATATGCGGTGTTACAGCTTGTATGTCGGTGTGATATCAGGCGTTGCAGCTTTTACATCGGTATAACATCAGGCGTTGCAGCTTGAACGTCGGTATGGCATTAGGCGTTGCAGCTTGTATATCGGTATATATCAGGTGTTGCAGCTTGTACGTCGGTATGACATGAGGTGTTGCAGCTTGTACGTCGGTATGATATGCGGTGTTGCAGCTTGTATGTCGGTGTGACATGAGGTTTTGCAGCTTTTACATCAATATGTCATTAGGCATTGTAGCATCTACGTCAGTGTTGCTCTTCTTAACTTGTGGTCCTTAGCATTCCTTGTGCTCCTGTGATTCCTCGTATATTCTTCTTTGACTTTATAAGCGTTTGCGGTAGGCGATTTACCTTAATGTAACACTTCCTCAGAGATAAAGCAGGACCACGAAAAAAGAAAATTAAAAGTGAATAGAGGATGAGACAAGGTGACCTGTCAAGCTGGCCATATCACACAAGCTGGGGTTTACCTGACAGATAAACCGAAGCATACTTGCTATCATTACTGTGCAGTTATGTCATAACTTGATTGCATGCTCCGGTTTACCTGACCCCAGCTTGTGTGGTATAGCTTGAGACGTCACCTTGTCTTATCCTCTATTCACTTTTATCTCTCTTTTCTCCTGGTCCAGCTTTATCTCTGACAGGTAAACCAGAGCGAGCTTGCTATCATTACAGTGCAGTTATGTCATAACTTGATAGCACGCACCGGTTTACCTGTCGGGTATAACGAAAAGAGTATGGCTGCCATTAACTGGAAATGATTTGTGGAAGTGCTAGTGAGTATCTGCAACTAACTGGAATGGAATAACGGCTCAACTTTTCAAATTCGCAGATAACCTTGTGCTAATCAGTAACAGTTTAGTAAAAGAAAGATAATGCTAAATGAGTTGACGAAAATGACGAGTGAGGTTGGACGGGAAGTAAATATAAGTAAAAGTAAAGGATGGAAATCTTTGAGAGAGTACATTATACATCTTGGCTTATCGATATGTGATAAATAAATTGATCAGGACAAAGAAGTAAGTAAACGAATCACGCGAGGTTGGGTAGCTTTCAACATTTACCTTCTTGTTTTAAAGAAATTTCAATTATTTTTAAATTTTAGGGACAATTCTTCCGAGTTTAAGACATTGTCAGTTTATATTTTTAAAGTTGTATCACAGTTGTCCAGTATTTATTAGGCATCACTATTTTATATTGTAGTAATCGTCGGGCTTTGTAAAACAATACATCACACACCCGCGCACTTTCACGAGCTATGTTTTAATTTTGCTGCGTTGTGAACCGGTAATTAGTCACTCAAACTTGATGGCCATCTTTAAATCTGTAAAGGAAATGTTGAATTTCCTTTTCTTGCTGAGAGCTAAGCTTCTTTAACATGATTCATCCTTTAGAATTATTATTTATATTAAAAATATGTCGGCTTGAAAAGGTGATGTATTATTTGGTAAAGCTTTCCCGACGAGAAGAAAATATGCCTACAATTATTTTGAAATATAATTGAAGAATCTCTCCTCTCTCGGTTTACGAGAGCTTTCCTAAAAACATCAATATCAGATTTTAATTATATCCATTTAGTATAACGGACGAAAGGAAAGTAATGGAAATGCAAGCGATGTCTGCGAGTAAACCCCAATCTTCCTTAGAAACTTGAAACTCTCGTCCTTATAAATATTCAGACATGTAAATATTCCTCCACCAAGTTTCCAATGTACAAAATGTATTAATCACTAAAAAAAAATCGTCAAAAGTATTAATTCTACAGAGGGAATTTAACACCTTGAGGAAAATATCTTTCCGAAAATGTGTAACTGCGTACAAAACTTTGTCAGTTAAGTAAATCAATGAAATGTGTCTCAAGTTGAGTTTTCAGCAAGAATTAGTTTCTTTAGAATCTCATTTTAATAATCTTAATCAATAATTTAAAAAATACTATATACATACTTGTAGTGACATGAGTAATACAAGTCATGTCACTCAGATTTAATTTTGTTTTTTGTCAAACTTCAAATTCAAATTTAATTCAGTTTTTGGTTTTTCGTTCTTCCTTGGATTTTATAGTGTACTCATTTCTTTGTGAAATAAAATAGTTTTCATACAAAGTGTAGTGCCTATAAGTGGTGACCCTCCGACTTACGAAGCGATGACGCGTACGGGTACGACCGCAATATAAGTACAAAACGGATATTTTCTTTTATCTGACTACCTGTCAAATAAATTCGTAATTTTATATATTTTTTACGGAACTCAACAATTTCTATGGTCTTGTCGAGCAAATCCAAGATGCCAAACAATTCAAAGTTAGTTCCAAGTTCAAATCCAGGAAATGACGATACACCTCCGGCAGACAACCCACTGCTATCAATAGAGGGGCAATCAAAATACCGCCATTCTGGAAAACCAAACCTCATCTTTGGTTTATCCAACTTGAGGCACAGTTTGTGACGGCCAATGTAACTGTTGACCAAACAAAATTGTATTATATTGTTGGAGCTCTCGAGATGGATATTTTAGATCACGTCTCTGATCTAGTAGCTTCCCCGCCCCCGCACGGAGCATACAAGCTTTAAAGAAGAGGATTATCGACGCCTTTTCTGACTCCGAAGAGAGGCAGATAAGACAACTCTTGACAGCAATAGAACTCGGTGACAGTAAACCTAGCCACCTATTAAGGCGGATGCGAGAACTGGCAAAATCTAGAGTCAACGACCAGTTTCTTAGATCCCTGTGGCTTCAACGCATGTCATCTAAAGTGCAAGCCATATTGTCAGTGTCTGACGAAGCTGACCTGTCGAAGCTTTCTCTTCTTGCAGATAAAATTATGGAAGTGACAGATAATCAAATTTCCACCACAAACGTAGCCTCGACGTCAGAAAGAACTACATCAAGCGACCTGCGAGTTGCGAGCCAAAGATTCCGCACTCACCCAGCAGGTTAACCAACTGGCAAAACTCGTTCACGGTCGCCAGGTAGTTTCAAACAAAATAACTGGACAAACTCGCAGAGACTCGAAAGTAAACCGGGCATTTGCAGGTTTCATCAAAAATTTTGCAAAGAAGCTAGAAGTTCCACCATGTACCATGTCGGGAAACTAGGAAGCTCTGCAGTCGCGGCGGTGAAGGAACAGGGCTCGACATCAAGCCACCTCTGGATAACCGACAAAACCACAGGCTGGAGGTACCTTATCGACACAGGTGCTGACCTTTCGGTAATTTCAGCGAACAGGACGCAAAAGAAAAAACCCGACCCTGCTTACAGACTCTTCGCTGTAAATGGCACTGGTATTCGTACCTTCGGTGAAACGATCCTCACGGTAAACCTTGGTATGCGTCGAAACTACTCGTGGAGTTTCATCGTTGCGGACGTGTCCTCTCCTATCGTCGGAGCTGATTTCTTATCTCACCACAACCTGCTCATAGATATGAAGTCTCGTCAACTCATCGATGGACATACCAAGATGAAATCTCTTTGTGCGTTGTCAGGACAGCGTGTGGTGATCCGAGCGATGCAAGACGAACCCGTTTATGCGCACCTGCTAAGAACATCATTCCCTCAGATTAGTAAGGATTTCTCTCCTGCTGAGGTCAAACACCCGACGACCCATCACATCAACACTACCGGTCCTCCAGTGTTTGCTAAGGCACGAAGACTCGACCCTAAGAAGCTTCGTGATGCAAAGGCCGAGTTCAACTCTATGATCACACGGGGATTCTGTCGACCATCAGACAGCAACTGGGCCAGCCCACTTCATATGGTCCAAAAGAAGGATAATACCTGGCGACCCTGTGGGGATTAAAGAGCTTTGAACGCAGCGACAGTGCCGGACCGATATCCATTGCCACATATACATGACTTGACACATGGACTCAACGGTAAGACTATTTTTTCAACTCTTGACCTGACCAAAGCGTACCACCAAATTCCTGTGGAGCCGTCTGACGTTGCTAAGACTGCAGTAATAACACCATTTGGCCTCTTCGAATTCATTCGAATGCCGTTTGGTCTCCGCAACGCCTGTCAGACGTTCCAACGCTTCATACACGAACTTCTACGAGGACTAGATTATGTTTTTGTCTATATTGATGACGCCCTTATAGCCTCCAGTTCACCAGAGGAACATATCGTGCACCTACGAGGAGTTTTTCAGTGACTGGAGGACTACGGTATAGCTCTGAATCCTTCAAAATGTGTTTTTGGCAAAGATTCAGTAAAGTTCCTTGGGTACAACCTTTCCAAAGATGGTCTTAAACCATTGCCTGAAAGGATAGAGACAATCCAAAATTTCAAAAAAACCAGTTAACGTTTCGGAACTTAGACGCATTTTGGCTGTAATTAATTTTTATCATCGTTTCGTCCCGAATACCTCGATCCTTCAAGCACCCCTTACAGCTCTAATCATCAGCCGTAAGAAAAAAGATATGACACCGGTTCTCTGGACAGAAGAAGCAGAAAAATCTTTCACAGCCTGTAAACAAGCTCTCTGCAGTGCTACATCGCTTGTTTTTCCAAAACCTTACACCTAGTTACGGACGCGTCACAGAAAGGAGTGGGAGCAGCTCTTCGACAGCTTGAGGACAACACCGCTCGCATGAGCTCTTAGCAATTTACAGCGCTGTGAAACATTTCCGACACCTTCTGGAAGGAAGACATTTTACGATCTTTACTCACCATAAACCTCTGACCTTTGCCTTCCGACAAAAACAGGACAAGTGTTCACCCAGACAACTGCGATGGTTAGATTTCATTGGACAATTCACGACTGACTTACGACACATTAATGGAAAAGACAACCTCGTTGCCGACTTACTGTCAAGGATTGAAGGTGTTACAACAGACTTAACTATAGACCTTAACAAAATAGTTGACGAACAAGAAGACGAGGAGTTACAGACTTTACTTGCAGATAAGACGAAAATTGCACTGAAAAAACTCACACTTCCAAACCTCAAGAAGCCAGTATACTGCGCCGTGGAGGATGGCAATATACGAACTTACATAACGAAAAAGTATTGCAGATCTATTTTTCATAGTGTGCATAACCTTTCTCATCCCAGCAGTCGTACAACGTCATGCCTGGTACGCCAACGATTCATCTGGCCCGGGATTGGGTAAAGACTGTTCAAACTGGTCTCGCATCTGTGTAGCATGCCAACGTTCGAAAATTCATCGACACACAAAATCCTGAATACAGAACTTTCCACTGGAAGCAAACCGGTTCGGGCATGTACAAATCGATCTCGTGGGACCCCTTCCGCCAAGCCGTGGGTTTTCCTACCTTTTAACAATGGTAGATAGATTCACGCGCTGGATGGAGATCATACCTATCTCAGACATGTCAGCAGAAACAGTGGCTTATGCGTTTTACGCAAATTGGATTGCTCGTTATAGAGTACCCGACGCCATCACTACCGACCAAGAGCGTCAATTCGAGTCCCAGTTATTCAAATCCCTAACGCGAATGACCGGGGCGAAGAGGTACCGAACCACTGGTACCATACCACCCTGCAGCCAATGGCCTAGTGGAAAGACTTCACAGACAACTCAAGGCTGCCTTGAAATGCCATGAAGACAAAGCCTGGATGGTAGCACTACCATCAGTGCATCTTGGCAGCCTACAAAGCCGATCTCAACGCCAGCGCTGCGGAACTTGTATTCGGCACATCCCTCAAGCTTCCTGGGGAGTTCTTCTCTCCACAAGACCGGGATATAAATACGCATGACTTCGTCAAAACGCTGACTAAGGCGATGAATAACATCCGACCTACACCCGTCAACCACCACGGGGAACCAAAAGTGTTTGTTCACAAGGACTTGGCTACCTGCTCCCACGTTTTTCTTCGCGATGACACAGTAAGGAAACCTTTGCAACAACCTTACACAGGTCCACACGCCGTCATCGCAAGGAAACCCAAGACATTTACCATTAACTTTAAGGGAAAGAAGAAGGTAGTCTCGACGGACCGACTGAAACCAGCATATCTCGAACATGACTGCTCTGAGACTTACAATGACAAAGACAAGACCTACAGAAACACTACTGATAGCAACCCCTGTAAACGGAAAGTCGTCCGCTTTAACTTGCCTTAAGCAGTCGACTTGAAGAGGAGGGGGAATCCTGTAGTGACATGAGTAATACAAGTCATGTCACTCAGATTTAATTTTGTTTTTTGTCAAACTTCAAATTCAAATTTAATTTAATTTAATTCAGTTTTTGGTTTTTCGTTCTTCCTTGGATTTTATAGTGTACTCATTTCTTTGTGAAATAAAATAGTTGTCATACAAAGTGTAGTGCCTATATACTTAAAAATTTCGAGTTTTTTGACAAAATGGCATGAAAAATTAAATACTTTCCACAAGTGTTATATATTTTTGTAATCTACTCTTCAATGCCTTTTTATATACCTTTCAATACTTTTCAATACCTTTCAAATTTGAGATCGCTATATTATTCCTGTGTGAGCGTTAAAACGATCTTTAATACTGGAAAGTTTAATGTTTTTATATCTTTTGATTCAAGAGAATTGCCACTTGTGGCTCTGGTGTTTGGTGTAACTCTTAAATAAAAACAATAAAATACTGCTGCTCTTTCTCTTTCCAACACTCGACTTGTAACTGGCCGTTGTTATTCTCAATAGGCTGATTGAGGGACGTTTCAGTTTCCGCTTTTCTTTCAGGAGTGTCTTAGGAGGATTTCTATACCGTTCTATTGAAATACTGCCGGAACAAAAGGAATAACTCTGGCCTAGGATCTGCTCAGTTTATTTGAAAAGTCAACTTTGAGCAGAACAAAGAGCCCTCCACGAGCTGTTGCACGTCGGATTATTATTATTATTGGTTTCATGATCCCTCGGCATTCAAATACTTATAGAACACGTGTTTATCGATATGATTTGAAATTCGTTGTAGGGAATTTAATTAATGTATGTTGGTTGGTTTGCTCACAATTATTAAGTTGTGTTGGTTGGTTTGCTCACCATTATTAAGGTATGTTGGTTGGTTTGCTCACAATTATTAAGTTGTGTTGGTTGGTTTGCTCGCCATTATTAAGGTATGTTGGTTGGTTTGCGCACCATTAAGGTATGTGTATTGGTTTGCGCACCATTATTAAGGTATGTTGGTTGGTTTGCGCACCATTATTAAGGTATGTTGGTTGGTTTGCTCACCATTAATAAGGTATGTTGGTTGGTTTGCGCACCATTAAGGTATGTTTATTGGTTTGCGCACCATTATTAAGGTATGCTGGTTGGTGTGCGCCCCATTATTAAGGTATGCTCGTTGGTTTGTACCCCATAGTTTTAGTTACCTCATTGTTTCAAGATGTTCAAGCAGGTCCTGGTCCACATAGCAAGTAGAGGACTAAGGTCGATTTGTCACTAATTTGATCGATTTCGATTGTTTTGTCACACTTGATACTTGCCAGTATTTTTGTTAATGTACATACATCAACAAACAAAAAAAAAATTAAAGAAAACATTGAAAGTAAATACAATACATGTTACTAGAACATTATCAAAAGATGATATTGAAGCATGTGCTTTCCCGATAACATGTCTTTCTTCATAAACTCAATAATGTCCTCAAAATGAAAAGAAAAAATTGGTTGGATGAAAAAAAAAAAACAAAAATAAAAACGTTATATATTTATGAAGAAAGGCTCCTTATAGATTGAAGAGCGGGACGTCGGAGAATCACTTTGTATCGGAAAATTGAGGGTAAAAACAATCTCTTACATAGGCGAAGGGTTAGACGCTCCTCCTTAACGGAAAACGGCCCTTTAAGTCCTCAAGGCGAGATGTCTGAACTAGCAACCTTCCGCAATATTGCAACAGAACCGCCCTTCTAACCTATAACAATTTTCGTAAAAAAAAATACCCGATATTTTTTTCGTAAAAAAAAGAGATTTTTGTTCAGACTTTATAGTAAAGAGAGGCTCGTCCAATCTACAACGAGATGCCTTCCAACGTTAAGAGGGCTCTTTTTTGGAGAAAACAATTTTTCATTACGTTCTTTACCTTTTAGCGTGTAACCGTGAGCAAAGGAATAACGTTAATGTTAAGGGTCGAGACAGGAAACCCTGTTATCACTATTACCAGCTTAGTGTTGGTAACCAACCCACCGACACCGAGCAGCTTGATATCACCAAATTACATTTTTACTTTCTCGTATAAAGAGAAAGTATTGTGATGGAGCGAGCATTCGATTTTGAGATTTTGATGGATTTACACGTTTTGAGGTTCCTTGAATCCAAAAAAGTTGTTTTTTAAAAAATATCTGTCTATCGTCTGTCTGTGCAGACCCCTGGAGAATAGCCATAAAGAATGGCTATGACATCAACAAAAAGGAATGGTTCCACACACGAGCTAATTCATTTACTGCCACTATAAATAAGGTAACACTAAGTACTGCCCCTTGTGAGACACCGTTTTCTTGGATCTTTGTGCTCGATAATTTGTCTGCCAGGATTTTCTGCCAAATGGATCCTCTACTTTAAATTAAGATTATTAAGGGTACCCTAAAATCAACTTACATGTCTGCCAGGAAGTTTTTGATGAGAAAATAATGCTTCCACGAGGGAGTGCGTGGACCTGCGCTTTCAATATTCTTGGAGGTAATGTTCTGTTAAGATGCAAATTGGGCACTTATTTACTTTAGTAAAAAAGTACCGAAAATTGGTAGGTTTCCCTTAAATCCAAAATTTTCTAGTTGTTTTAAAATTAGATGCCTCCAGGTTTTGTCGTAAGCCTTTTCACATTCGTAGAATACTCTAAATGTCTACATCCCTTGTACAAATCCATTCTGGATGTAGGTTGTCAGCCAAGTTAAGTTGTCCAGTGCATACTGAATCCACTATGATATTTTGAAAGTCTCTCGATTCTAGCTCCTACATTAGTCTTGTATTTACCATTTTTTTAAGTAGTTTGTCTAGTGTGTTAGTCATAGCTTTAGGCCTATATGACTCTGGCGGTATCGTCTTTTCATGGTTTAGGAAAGGGAATAGCATCGCATCTCTCCAGCTGTCTGTATATCTATGTGTCTTCCAAAGTAAATGATAAAGTTCAAGTAAATATAGTTTAAAGAATATTGGTAATTTTTTGATCATTGAATTATGAATTTGTTCTAGTCCCGGATATGTTAATATTAACGAGCTGATGGCAGCATTTAATTCCCAAAGACGTAACTCCATATTGTACAGTACATTGACTTCATTAGTATTATATAGTATATCTTTTTTTCTCCGCTTATTTTCCTTATTATATATCCAGGGGATATGATTCGGAAAAATGTGCTGCTAACATGTCTGCAACATGTTGATGCAACATGAACTGGTTTCCTTGAGAATCTTAACCTTTCTCTATATTTCTGATAACGGTGAAAATTGATTCATTCATGGAGGTTCCTCCATGCCGACTTTTTGGCCTCATTAATTATATATTTGCATCTCGCTCTCGCTTTTATATAGTAAATAAAATTTTCTTGATTTGAATTTTTCTTGAAAGTCTGAGGGCTTTGCGTCATTCTTTTAATACTGATTTTCAGTTGTTATTTCACCACGGCATTAACGGTCGATTTCTCTCTTAGGACACCAAAGGACTAGGAATGGCGAAGTGAGCTGCTGACAATATTGATGAGGTTATAAAATTCAGCAGTTCATTTGCTTGACCAATCTCGGTTCGTACAAATAGAGGTACTTCAGATAGCCATTTGCTAAATGCTATTCAGTCAGCTTTTTTTTCATGTTCAGCTTTGTTATCAAAGTTTAGTTCTTTTGTTTGAAAGTTAAAATTTTGGTTAAATCCATGGGATTTTTGGTCTCGTCAATTTTGTTAAGGTCTTCCATTGGTTTTTTGCACTATGGGAATTTGAGGTAAAAATTTTGCTTCAATATTAATTACGTTTTGAGTTTTGATGGAAGTAGTAGTTTTAGCTTATTAATTTTCTTGATGTCTGAAGGGTCGTTGCATTGTACTCCCTGGTCTTCAGTTACTTCTTTTGCCTTACATACTTGACAGTGATTTTTATTCTGTGTTAGTGTTAAATAATTGGGAAAAAGGTAGACTTAATGCTGATTTAGTTGAGATGACCTTTTTCTTGGCATCAGCAAATGAGAGTTTCTCCAATACATTTGTTTCAATTTATTTTTTTCTAATAACAAACGAGGGCAATTTTTATTCTTGGCCGAATGTGGTCCTTTGCAATTCACACATTGGATTGGTTTGAAACAAGGTTTACCTTCATGAAATTGCTCGCTACATTGTGGGAAAACCAGCCCTCTCATACAGAAAGCCTGTCCGTGGTTACATTTATCCGTGGACACATAGTGTTCAAGCACCATTGAACACTAGACCAACAATACAGGCTAGTTCATAGGTTTTAGTCTGCAAGCTTCTGAAGGGGCCCCCTAGTTCTTCAATTAGAAGCTTACTATTGGCAAACCTGCTGTCATGGGGCTTTCCCACCAATTTGTGGCAACTCAAAAGAGAGGCAAGTGTGAGTTTAGCCCTCTTCAGGTGTAGTGGCCATTTTGGATGCCTTAAGCATTTACTTTAGGATATAGTGTGTAAATTCAGATTCACCTATCCTTGGATCTTAGGATCACCATTTCTTCACTGGCAGTCAGGAAAATGCATATCATTTTAACTCCTAGACTCCAGACTCTGCCACCACCAACAGGAAACACCAACATATAAGCCACCACACTTCACCTCACCTCTACACACTCTATCAGCTAACCATATTTAAATTTATATCTATCTATATACTAATCTGTTCAATTCATTTACTTCAAATACACAAACTACAGTCCGCTTAATCATTTACATATTGTTTTTATTTATTATCATTATTATTATTACTATTACCTTTACCAGTCCGTGGCCAGGTCAAGCCAAGAGCTCCCTGGCGCGAACACATAGTGTAAAGAAAAATGGGAATAAAAAAATTGTAATCAGGGCGTCCTCCGCTTTTATTTAAAAACACACGAGAAATTTCCGTTAAAAACATATGTTAACCCCGTAAACTTTTAACCTCCCCCCAAACCAAATTTAAAATTCGATTCCTTAGTCGCACATCACGCACTAACTTTACGAGCTTTGTAATTATGTTTTAAACATTTAAATTTTCTTGTGTTTTTATCCGAAGGTTAAGGTAAAAAGGGGTTAGGACGTGAATAGAGGAAGCGGCGGGAAAACATGATAAATATTGCGGGTATTAACATGTTGAGGTTGGTAGGAATGCGTTTATCACTGTCACAGAGATAGCACGGAACAAGACATCAGATATTCATGAGCACACTGTCCGAAAGAATAACACCACCTGTCTCCTCTACTCTTTAACCTAGAAAAATAAACAAGACCTTTTCAAGCATGTACTTGCCGCGGGAAATTTCTTCCCACACCCATCAACCCACCCTAAAATTCAACAATAAATTCTTATTCAAGAATAAATTGTCCCATTCCTATACATGAGAGAGAAAAAAACTGTATTCTAAATGTATTTTTTTGTGGTATGAAAATGTTGACTCAATTTGTATGCATTATATCATTATTATAAGTGAATGTATTATACAATGACTAGATTTAACTAGCAACCAATGTACTTACTATTATACGTACATAAACTATTATCTAATAATAAATAAATAAATTAGGCTTACTTCAACTTTTCATGGTGAATTGAACTAAATAATACATAGTTGTGTTTTATTTGTCATTTCTTTCAGATTTGATCACATTTGTTGGTCATTTTTTCCGTGATCTATTGTCAAAACCGGTCTGTACTAATTTTAAACTATTCTTGTTTCTTTTATAATCCACCAAATTTGCTGTGAATTTTATTTGTTAGAGAAAGAGAGAGAGAGAGAGAAAGACAGAGAGAGAGAGAGAGGGAGGGAGAGAGAGAGAGAGAGAGAGAGAGAGAGAGAGAGAGAGAGAGAGAGAGCGAGAGAGGGAGGGAGAGAGAGAGAGGGAGGGAGAGAGAGAGAGAGAGAGAGAGAAAGAGAGAGAGAGAGAGAAAGAGAGAGAGAGAGAGAGTGGTTTCCAAATAAAAAGTTCAAAAAGGGGGGGGGATTGGTCTCTTGTTACCCCTACTACTTAAAATTACTAAGTAATTACTATAAATAAAATGAGTAAGTGGGCATCGAGGAAATGGCTTTACGTTTACACCAACAAAACCCCATACTATACTATTCTCTAGGAAACCCCCACATCTGTTACCATTGACTCTGGGTGGACAAATTATCCCAACAGTACAGCTAATTTGGACAAGAACTTCAATTGGCAAGCCCATTTAGTCGTAACAAGAACGATATGTGTCAATGATCTCAACCTACCCACATAGATGGGGAGCTGACAGGACAACCCTCCTTCGTATATACCATTAAGTTATAAGGAGTAAAATTGACCATGGTTGTGCTATATATGGATTAACAAGGGAGGTCTATTTAAAGAACCTTGCTACGGTCCACAACACCTTTATAAGACTGGCCACGGGAGCCTTTAGAACCAGCCCAATCGACAGTCTACTTATAGATGCCAATGAGCCACCACTGGCCTCTAGGCGAGATCTATTTCTATTTTGACCCGGTCTTAAATTTTACCCAGAAAAAAAAATTATTTGACATCAAGGATTTAGAAAATCTAAACGGTTTTCTAGGGCTCAATATCAAAAGAAGGAAAAGGACTTCAATTAAGTCAAAGCAAATTATTATGCTAAAGAAATCAATTAGAAAAAGGACCAAATGATACTAGTCAAGCTGAGAAGGTAGATAAAATTCAATATCAAAGTCTAATTGGTTCATTACTTTACCCAGCAACAGAAACTAGACCAGATTAGGCTTAGGCTGTAAACAAGCTGTCAATTTAATAAAGATCCAAGAAAACAGCTCTGGGACGCAACCAAAACACTAGGCTATCTCAAGGGAAAGACAAATTACGCTCTTGTATTTAAGAAAACTGGAGAAAAATTAGATGAATGCTCCGATGCAGATTGGGGCGGTGATGTAGATGACCGAAAATCTAAAACAGGATTCGTCTTCATACTGGCTGGGGGGGGGGGGGGGGCAATATCTTGGCAATCTAAGAAACAAAAACTCGTTTCCCTATCCAGTATGGAAGCCGAATATATTGCTTTGAACGAAGCAAGAAAGAGAGAAAGAGCGCAAAGCCAACTCGCTAATAACCTTGTCTTCCATAGAAGAAGCAAGTGTATAGATATTAAATATCACCACTTCAAGGAACTGGTCGAAAATTAAATAATCGATCTAGAATGAATACGTACCAACTGGAGACATGTATGCCGATATGTTAACGAAAGCGGTAGAAAAAATAAAGTTGACAAAATTTTCCCTCGGACTGGGGTTGAATGATAAAACCTATCAGCCAAATGAGGGTGTTTGTCAGAAATGACCGCATCTATCAAAATAGATATGACATAAAATTATATATTTTTTTATAGATTTTATCAGTTTTTTTGGGGGGGGGGGGGGGGGCAGAAAGTTTTTTGTGTTAAAAAAAATATGTTTGTTGTTATCAATGTTAATGTTGATAATTTATTATATAATCTGTTCTTATAGGACTTCCACACTATCATAGAGGTTCCCTTTAGATGTTGGCAGAGCCTATTCCAAAAAAAGATCCTTGCCTGGAATTTCTGGCAGTTGCAGGTATGTTGGGTGGATCGAAGGAAAAGATTTTGGTAGTGTCTTGACATTCAATATTTGTTATGAGCTATAATATAATTATGAGTATCTACTAACACACACACACACACATATATATATATATATAAATATATAGGGGTTTCAATCGCGTTCAACATTATATATATAAGTTACCTCCCTTAGGTGCTGACCATTCATGCTGACTATGCATCAGGCCCCTGAGGCTATATTATACAGGAGGACTTGCCGCCACGCGCCAGTCTCCAGTCTACGTTACACTTGTTATGTATTAATTTCTTAATACCCTTCCCCAAATTTGATTAAAAAGCTCCAATCCCTTACAAAAATATCAAAATTATAAAAAGGCACAAAATAACCCCTCTCAAAATAACATTATGGCTCCGGTAAACACAAATATTTTTTTGTTACTTATGCCAATAAAGAATTTGTTAAAAAAAACAAAAAAAAACTTCTTAAAGTATTTGTCCATTCTGTTTGACTCCAACGTAATGTTGAAAAAGTAAATTCAATCTTAAACTTAATATAGATGTAATTGTGTTTAATGAAATAAAATTGTTTTTAAAAACTTTTAAAACTTCACTATTCAGTAGAATAGTGAAGTTAATATATATAGTGAAGTAATAGTTATATATATATCCCGACGTTTCGGTTTTTACTTAAAACCTTCTTCAGGGGCCTAAAAAACAAACGAAATACAAAAAACCCATGAAACAAACACTCATGACTATCAAAACGGAAAAAACTAAGAAGCTACTACACAATAAATATTAACCCAAGACCTAAACTCACCGTAAAACTAAACAACGACAGTCGACGATGTCGTTGTTTTGATGTTTTCTGACCGACGATGATTTTTGTGACCGAAACCTGAGTTTTGTTTGTTTCTGTTAATTTACGGTCGAGAATATATATATATATATATATATATATATATATATATATATATATATATATATATATATATATATATATATATATATATATATATATATATATTGTGTGTGTGTCTATGTTTTTTTGGAAAGAGATAAAATCAATACTTTTCCGTTCAGTAATCGCGAGATTGTAGTAAACAAGTTAATAAAAATATGCGAACTGAAAAGAAGGAACAAACTGCTAACAGGATTTACACAAAGATAGGAGAAGGGAGGAAGGGGAAGGGGAAGGGGCACAAAAAAGTGTCATACTTTACCAGTCTTGGGCATTTCATCATCCCAAGACTTTTCCTTACAATTCTTAGCCTCAAAACAACATTGGAAGATAAGAGGAGGGGATAAAAACTGATTTCCTTGAAAGGGAAGTTTTCAAGGAAGTAGTCTCAAAGATACCAGGATAAAATTGTTTCGAGTTAGTAAAGAAAACAAACATAGCAGTTTATACTGTTTTTATAATCTTTTTGTTTAGACAACTTACCGTGCATTTCGTTTTTAAGGAACTTTGACAACTAAATACAAACAAGAACCAAAAAAAAGTACACGAAAACTCACATAAGACTTCTACTAAAGATTAGATCATCGATTCCGAACAAATTCTCCCTTATTCTACCACTTAGTCTTAGATAACAGTAAAAGAGGGAGGAAGAACAAACACAGATAAACAGTCTGACAACCCTACACCCAGTTAGACTATTCCAATAGAAATAGGGGTCTCGCCAAACATCATTTACCATCTATTGGGTAATAACAGAACTTCCACTTCTACATTTATATATATATATATATATATATATATATATATATATATATATATATATATATATATATATATATATATATATATATATATATATATCCTTAGACTATTTATTAGCTTAAAGACCCATGAATATATGTAATAAAAAGAAACTGGACGGGGCTATCACTGTCTCGTTTAATTTGATCTAAGTTTATTAATCTTATTTTCCTGCTAAATGTTATTTAAGATTATCTCCTATTTCCATTGCTCCTTTGAGAAGGGAAGGTAGAAAAGTGTAATAATAATATCATTATTTTTTTTATATATTCAATTATAATTAAATGCGAGAAAAAAGAACTAGAAAATTTAATGAATACGGTAAAAATGGAAAAAGGTTTCAAAACATCTTTTCACTAATGTCATTTTGCTGAAAGCTCTTCTATCTAATATAATGAAATGAAAAAAAAAATATATATATTAAGTAATATTAAATGAAGATGAGAAGGAAAACCTCCGGAATATTTTATGGAAAATATTAACTTTGGATTATCGCTAAGCCCTCCAACAACATTAAGTTAATAAAATCATAAAACTAAAAACTAAAAAAAAACATTTGATTATAATAAGTTCAACATAGTTTTCTTATTATGAGAGGAAAAGATAAAAATAGCAATTTAATTCTTGGATGCACAACTATAATTGTAGAACACTGTAACTAGATAGCAAAAATAAATTATAAAAATATAATAGGATAGTGTAAGCAAACTAAATCAAATATTTGAAGAGAATTTGTAGCAAATATATAAATTAATTATTTATTGTAACTAGGTAATTATTTATTAACCAACGAGGTTAATTAGGTTTATTCTATGCATATAATGAAGACAATTAATTAATTCAAAGATAAAAAGAATATTTAATGTAAATTAAGAATGCGTCTATTAAATCAGAAAAAATGAAGTATTTTTTTTAAAAAAAGACAATAATTCAATGATATTGAAAAATTATTTGCAGCATATTAATAACGCAATTGAATTATATAACAATAGGTTATTAGGCATATACGTTATTATATGCTGAAATAACATTTTATTTCCCCATCCCGCCCTATATGGAAGTAAAAAATAAAATAAGCATAATACATATTATTTACATAGTAAATAATACTTGGATGGGTGACCGTTTTGAAAAAATCTCAAAATAAATGTTATACGTTATTGTTGTCTATTATATTTCATTATTTAATTATTTGAATTTTGGTGGTATTTTGACAGATGTAAACAAACTTTGACATTTAACAAAATGATCGCACTAATAATTAATTATGTTCGCTTATAACATTTAAACTAACTAACTAACTACTAATAGAATTTATCGGATTTTTTTATTTGTTCCTTATTTTTTACCGGTTACAACGATATGCTATATGTCAAAAAGTATTTATACTTTCCATATTATTAACCGTCTCATAATTCAAATTTCGATGACTTCAAAATGACGGCCAATATCAAAATTCAATTTAGTGGACTTTTTTTATCATACATAGAGGTTCATTCGTGCCAAATTTTAACTCAATCGGACCACTTTTTTTATTTTTTACTATTTTTCTTTTTAATTTCTGACATGGTAAACTGGGTTCAAGATGGCGGAAAATGTTGATTTTCCGGGCGGCACAACTAGAAATAAGGACTGATTTTTCTGCCATGTTTCAACCCTCAAGGTTAAATAAGCTGGGCGCAACAATGATAACACAAATACACACATACATACATTCATACGGCATGCAGAAAGCCACTTAAGAGGTCATAAAAACTCCCAAAACGGATAATCTCGAAAAAAAAAATGTTTGGGGGAAAACATAACTTTTCCTACCATAGGTGAGGAAATTTAAACAATGGATGGCCCCAACAAAATATATACAAAAAAAAAAATAGTGTAGAGTAAGGAAAGTAGAGTAGATGTCCCTGGTTCAATTCCCCAGGGGGTCACGATGTTATTTATCGGTAATAGCATAAAGTTGAATTAATTTAACTGGCAATTTTCATTACCCTACTATAAATATTAGCATGAATTATTTCATAACTTAAGGACTAACCGTTATAAGGTTGGGGGGGGGGACTTTTTTGGGGTAAAATTTTGGCGCTAATAACGCAATTGTGGTGTTAATAACCACAATAGTCGTAAAATGTCATATATATTTCTAATCTACTTTTCAGTAGCTTTTATTTGATACCTCACTCAAAATTTAAAAAAAATATATTATGTCTCTCTGCTCATATGCACACACAAAATTTGCAATTCATAAAAATTCGAAATTCCCCCCGTTATTTTCATCGCCCCACCATAAGGTATTAGCATGAATTATTTCCTAATTTTAGGACTAGCCGTTATTGGGTGATTGGGAGGGGACATTTTTTTGTGTGACATTTTGGCGCTAATAACGCAATAGTGGCGGTAAAAAGCACAATAGTTATAATCCAGTTAAAATTGTAATCCACTCTTCAAGCACAATACGCAAGTGCTCGAAGATTGTAAACTTGCACTTCCCGCTTGTGCGCACTCGTACACCAGATAATTGTTTAGTTCAATTAGAACACCCCACGCGTTACATACTTTACCACTTTGTCTTTTTAATGCTATTTAATATTATTTGAATAGTTTATAATGTTTGATATTGAATTCTACTCACGTAAAATTAACCCTAAAATACCTGCATCGATGTATCGGGGTCTGCAACGCACTTCTTCTGCCGATTCCTTACCCCTTTCAAACAGCTTTTAAGGTGTTCATGCTTTTCGAAGAAAATAACCTATCTTTAACTAAATCCTTTCACTTACTTCTCGAAGAGAATTAACTTCTCGAGAGAAAATTAACTTCTTTAATATAAAATTTGATTGATTGGATTTATAATTATGTCAAAAAATAGACCGCCAATTGGTGTGGCACATAGCTTCCTCGCATGCTATCACATACTTTTGGATTTTATGCTTTTACAAGCCATTATTGTCTAATTTGTTTAATTTTACTACGTTTGTATTAGCTTGCTTTCTTGTTTGTTTGTTTGTCCGGTACAAATCTGGCAATCGTTTTCTAACTAACTCCCCAAATAGCTAGACATTAGAAACTTTTAGCATAGCTCAGAACACGTTGACAATGCATTATTTTAATACTTTTAGCCATCCTTCAGCAGAATTTAATTGGTTTTCAGCAAATTTTGCTGTACGTTAGTTCGGAAAAAATCCACAAGTTATTTTATTTGTTTTGACATATCCCATAGTATTTGCAATCATCATTTTGACGGGTCTCAAATTTGTGATAGATAAACATTGAATGACAGCAAAACAGGAAATATCGATTATATTATTTATCAATTATATTATTTATATTATTTCAAATATATCGATGGCACGCTTATATATAAAGATTTGGTGTTGGGAAGATCCGTTGTACAAAGATTTATCCTTTTATAGGTTTAAGATCAGCTCTCTATATGGTTGTCATTTATGTGAAGTAAAAAAATTCGGAACTATTTTTTTTTTTTTTTTTTTCACTAACATTATACATTATACAACAATCACAATTATATTATCAACATTACATACGATTCAACAGAAAATTTAAAAACGTAGTATATAAAAAGTTATTTTTATCTTGAAATTATTTTCCCCTGTTTTTTTAATCTGTCAAAATTGTTTTGGTTTCTTACTTGAATTAAAGAATCAATTAAGCAAAAGTTAAAGAGCTCAGCCGGTTCAAAGTAATCTGGGGCTATCTGCGGGCTACTTTCGATAAACTATATAAAAGTTTCATACAAATCAGATAAGTACTTTTGAAGCTATAGGTGTAAATTAATGTAAGTTTGTGCGCATGTGGAAGAGAAACAAATGAGCGTAGACAGTTGAAACGTATATGGGACCAACAATGGGCTACTTATGACCTACCACCCAAATTTCATTAAAATTGGACGTGTAGTTTTTAAGATACGTTGGTTCGCAAAAATTGAACGACAGACCGACAAACAGACACGGAACCAAAAATTATCGCTGATGTCTGAAATAAATTTCTGCCTTGGAATTTTTGAAATCGGAGACCTAAAAATTTTTCGTTCTTCAGAACGATCACATAGCTTCCGTTACCTTCGGTAAGCTCGAAAGCAAAAATATTTTTCAATGAGATTTTAAGTCATTTAATTAATACAGTGGCTGTTAACAATTAATTTCACCTTTTTATTGCATGCTTTATGAAAGCGTGATTTTAATGTTATATTATTTTATTTCAAGTTGAGTTAGTGTAAATGGAACATTACTCAATTTGATAAAAAACATTTATTATAAGTTATTTAAGCATAAAATTATAACATTTGTACTATATTGCTAAAGTCGTATCAATATCTTTTCCATCTTTTATTGGTTAAAAGTTCTAAAATATATACTTTAATATATATATATATATATATATATATATATATATATATATATATATATATATATATATATATTCCTTACTTTATAGATGCTTAAAAAAAGTAGAAAATGGGGCTCTTGGGAATCGGTGGGTGGAGAACTCGAAAATTTATAACTGTTTTAGTTCAAACCATTTGATCCTTTGCGAAGCGATTAAATTCATAATAAAAAGCCACCGTCCCGTGAAATAACAACCCTAGAATGAATCATATTCACTTCTTACTCTTTTGTACTGCGCGGCATATAGCTGCCAACTAGAACTGCTTTCATTGTTCACTCTTACCCTCCTTCTATGAGGGCACAGAATTCACTTTTTATTATTAAGGCAAGTTTAAATTAGTTTGTCATAATAGATATTCAGTTAGGTATTCATTTTCTCTTTTTTTCGACCATAAACTTGTTGGGTTAGACTAGGGAGAAATAACAGAAGAAAGAATATTTGTTATTTTTTTTAAAATAACATGTAATTTATCTTAAAGTCTCTAATATCATCTAAGTATTCATTTTTAATATATGACTATTTTAAAATTGAGTATTTTATGAATTATAAATATATATATATTTAACTTCTGTTTCACTTCTTTACTGATATTTATGTCTGAAATGTTTTTTTATTTCATGCTTGAAGTTTAAATTTCAAAATGGTTTTTTAAACTTCCATGAAATTAGTTAAGAGATAAACTTCAAAGTATTATATGAAATTTCAAGGTCGGATACTTAACATCGGTTAGGAAAATTATAAATTCTGACAAGTTTGTGTTCTTATTTTAGTGGAAATTAAGTGACACTTATTTTATCTATTTCTACGGTTATAAAATTATTATTTTGAAATTTATCTATTACTATAATTTATTTTGAGAGAACCGAAATAAACGACATGATTGACGACTGAGTATTTAGCTTTGTTCTACTTGTGATGATTTATATTTTTCTACTTGTGATCGTGATCATTTATTTTTGTTCCGCTTGTGATGATTTATCTTGGTTCGACCTGTGATAATTTATCTTTGTTCTACTTGTGATAATTTATCTTTGTTCTACTTGTGAGAATTTATCTTTGTTCTACTTGTGATATTTTTTTTTTGCTTGTGATGGTTTAACTTGGTTCGACCTGTGATAATTTATCTTTGTTCTACTTGTGATAATTTATCTTTGTTCTACTTGTGATAATTTATCTTTGTTCCGCTTATGAGAATTTATCTTTGTTCTACTTGTGATATATTTTTTTTTTTTTGTTTGTGATGGTTTAACTTGGTTCGACCTGTGATAATTTATCATTATTCTACTTGTGGAAATTTATCTTTGTTAATGTTTATTGATATTAGGTAAAAAAAAAAAATGTTATTTACTAGCTTATATTGTTTGTCAGGGACAAATCTTCTAATCTATATTAACCCACTTCCCGTCACTTATAAAGCTGAAGCTTGCACAGGTTATATACTTCCGATGCCAATTCAATAAACAACCAGTAGTGTTACCAAATCTTTTGTATTAGCCGATTAATCAATAAATTTTCAGATTTATATGGAAACAGGTAGGCGGTAAAATACCCTTTTGTTTTAATTTTCTCTTATTTGTTGTATAGGTCAAGAGAAAGCCTTGTGATACCGAGCAAATGTGATCTTGATGGATTTGCACGTTTTGAAGTCCTCTGACTTTAAAATAGTGGTTTTAAACAAAGTCTTTCCGTCGTCTGTGGTCTGTAGACTAAGCTATCTTTCTGATTGTTCTTGTGGTTACACAATTATAGGTTATTACCAGTGTGTTTTATTTAAGGGTGTACTAATTATTATCATTATAAATGGAACAATACAACCAACATAACTCCAGGTATATAAGCATCTGTTTTTATTGTTGTTTCCTTAAGGAAGTTGAAAAGTAAATTACGCATTTTCCTTTAAATATATTAAATATTCAATCAAATTTGAACCTGGGACTGATATTATGGGGTTTTAAGATAACAAATAGCACGAAGAGTAGAAAGAAATAGCGCGGGTAAAGCTGCCTCCTGGAATGCGGCCAGAAACCGCAACTTAGGCCCAAGTATCTGGAAAGCTTTAAGCTTACATTCTTCGAATCCTAGGTATTCTCAGCCTCTTTGTAAAGATGATCGACTTTTACCTCAGGTAAATTGCCAAAATTACTCCACTAATTTGTTGATTGTTAAAATATTAATTTTTCTTTTCCATTAAAAGTTAGTTTATACAATTTCAAGATAAAAATAACTTTTTATATACTACGTTTTTAAATTTTCTGTTGAATCGTATGTAATGTTAAAATAATGCATTGTCATCGTGTTCTGAACTATGCTAAAAGTTTCAAATGTCTAGCTATTCGGGAAGTTAGTTAGAAATCGATTGCCAGATTTGTACCGGACAAACAAACAAACAAACAAACAAACAAACAAACAATCAAACAAACAATCAAACAAACAATCAAACAAACAAACAAGAAAGCAAGCTAATAAAAACGTAGGAATATACGATATCGGTCGATCCCAGACAACTTGGAACATACTACTTTCTTTTATAGATATTGCTTCCACGCTTACCGACAGTAACAGAAGCTATGTGATCGTTTTGAAGAACGAAAATTTTTTATGCCTCCGACTACAAAAATATCAAGAAAGAAACCAGTTTCAGACACACGTCTCTCTGTCAGTCTATCTATTGCTCAATTTTTGCGAACCAACATATCTTCAAGACTACTCGTCCGATTTAATTGATATTTGGATGGCAGGTGATAATTAGCCTATTGTTGGTTCCATATAAGTTTCAACCTTATGCTCTCATTTATTTTTCTTGTACATGCACACAAATAAACATTTATCATACCTATATCTTCAACAGTACTCATCGGATTATTATGAAATTTTGATGGTTGGTCGATAGTAGCCCTTAGGTAACCCCAGATTAATTTCAACCGTTTGCGCTCTTAAAATTTTGCTCAGTAGATACTTTAATTCATGTACAATATACTGTCAATTAGTGTGAAACATATCTTCCTTGCAATCTAACATATATATATATATATATATATATATATATATATATATATATATATATATATATATATATATATATATTATATATTATATATATATATATAAATTCAAATTGATAATTCAATTGATTTTAAGTAAATAATTACTTTCTTGGCAAGTTAAATTTGAATTATTCCATTAAAGGGAATGGGAATTTTAATATTTTATTTAGGCTATTGTACTCGTAATAGCTAAATTTTAATGGGTATTAAACGTTTTCTTTCCTAAAGTTAATTTTGTTTGTTACTTTTTTAGTTTAAAACCACTTATTTCTTTCTGAATTACACGAAATAAAAAAAAAATTTAAATATAAGAGTGAATAATTGCATAAAAAAGAGACTTGTTTAGACTGGAGGGAATATAATTTATAATGTTGGTGATGAATGCCAGCCAAGAGAAATGAATGTCGATTAATGTAAAGTCGAGTAATGTATTATATAACCCCAGATAATAATGAATGCCGGAGCAAGAAATTCCCTAGAGTAGCAATTACTTCACTTAGCAATTGTTTCTTGGAAGAGTTTCCGAGTCTAGCAATTGCTAATTTTGCCTCTGAATGGATTGTTTACGTTGTTGAGGTGTTTAATTTGCCGGGGTCTAGCTAATAAGAGTTATTCTGAAGCGAAGCTTCAAGAGTATTAACTGCCCTAATAAACTTGCCCTTGCCACTTCTTTCCCACTTTAAATTATTTTAGCTTCCTTGAGTTTCAACAAAACAAAAGACTTTAAAAATTGTTTAACCCCCCCCCCCCCCCCCCCCCCCCCATTTTTTCACTCTAAGTATTAAGGTAAGAGTAAATGAAACTTTTTGGAAAAGGTAATTAAGGGTTACATTTTAAAATTTGTTTTAATTAGGTAATATATTACTTGACATTAATCCTTGCATGTCTTCAACTTCAAAAATTATTTCTTTAAACGTCATTAGTATATATTTCCTACCTAACCTTTAAGGATGATTCACACTACTCCATAATGACTCAGGGCTGGTGTAGTGTGAATGACTCCTTTGCAACCGTTCCGTATGAATTACGCTTAAAGATAATATTAGATTTGTATTTCCGTTTCATTAACCACGAACTAAGCTTTTGCTCAGCCCTCGCACCCCGGCACGGTGTTGTATGAATGAGTCCATTGAAGCCTCATTACATAATACCTCAACGTCTCCCGACCGTGCGTCAGCTCGACCCCGGCACGGTGTTGTATGAATGACTCCATTGGAACCTCATTACTTAATACCTCACTGTTTCCCGACCGTGCGTTAGCTCGACCCCGGCACGGTGTTGTATGAATGACTCCATTGAAGCCTCATTACATAATACCTCAACGTCTCCCGACCGTGCGTTAGCTCGACCCCGGCACGGTGTTGTATGAATGACTCCATTGGAACCTCATTACTTAATACCTCACTGTTTCCCGACCGTGCGTTTGCTCGATCCCGGCACGGTGTGCATGAATGACTCCATCGGAACCTCATTACATAATACCTCACTGTTTCCCGACCGTGCGTTTGCTCGACCTGATAACTACGGCCAGTAAAGTACTTAAAGGGCCTAGTTATTCGGAAGTTAGTTCCAAGTTATGTTTAAAACGGGTTATGGTTAGATTGCCCTTAACATTTAGGCCTAGATGGGTCTCATACATAAAATATAAAGATGGCAACGAAACCATTGCAGATCTGGTGGGTTTCGTTTCCGATATGGTTAAGGAATATAATCATCCAGTGTATAGTTATTTGGAAACTGGATTCCAAAATCCCAAAAGAGCTACTCGTGTGCTTCTTCAGAGAAAACACACGGGGCTAAAGGCCGACGTGTAATGTCGGAAGAAGCAACCACAGACGATGATAAAAAGTCAAAAATTTCACATATGACAGATATTTGTTTTTTCTGTCAATCTAAGCACAATTTAGAAGATTGCTCAAAATTCGGAAACCAAAACTTGGATATAAACTAATAGAAAAAAATAAATTATGTTATTCCTGCCTGAAGCCTTTCCACGTTGCTAAAGGTTGTAAAAATAGATTTCAATGTAAATTTAATGGATGTATTAAACGTCACCTGACGTGTTTACATCGACCCAATTTAGATACTGTAAATAAAAAGGAAGAATCAGATCGCACAGAACAAGAATCAGATCGCACAGAACAAGCATCAGCTAGAATAGTAAATTCTGACACTCTTTTAAATCCAGAGGGTACTACTTATTTTATTGTTCCAGTTTAGGTATATCATATAAGTAACCCTAAATTGAAAATAATTACGTATGCCGTCTTAGATGAGGGCAGTGACGCACGCTTTATTACTGACAGTTAGAAACCAGATCTAATAGTAAATGGGTCTCAGCACTAAATTAGATTTACTTACTGTTCACCAAAGAAGTTACGTTACGACTATTAGAGTATCAGACTTAGTAGTGACTAGTCTCGACAGTGCGTCAGCAATCGAGTTACCAGTAACGTACACTAGAGAGGTGATTCCAGCGTCACTAAATGAAGTACCTACTTCCTCAATCGCTGAGTTGCATCCTCATCTAAAAGCTATATAGAACCAGCTTTGTCCTTTAACGGAAGATGTGGAGATAAGAATGTTAATTGGAAGTAACTGCCCTAAGGCGCTATGTTTGCTTGAGGTAGTCAGCGGACAGAGTAATGAGGCTTATGGTGTAAGGTCAGAGTTAGGATGGAGGATAATAGGACCAAAGTTATCAGGGGTAAACTCAGTCATTAATAGTCATAGGGTTAATCATATTTCAATAAGAGATATTTTAAATAAGTTTGCCGACTCCACTAAAGGAGATAATAGTTACGAGCTACGGCTTTCGGTTAGTGCTAACTTATTTATTACACAGATTGAAAATGGACTTAAGCATGGGTCAGATTGCCACTTTCAGATGCCTTTGCCGTTTAAGGCTGATGACCCAACTCTCCCTAACAATAGGAAACTAGTAAAAGGTAGACTTTTACAATTAAAATTATTAGATAATACGTATAAAACGGGTTACGTGAAACTTGTGGAAGACATACTAATAAAAGGTCACGCGGAAGAAGCTTATCAGGATGACATAATAAACTGAGGTATTTGCCACACCATGGTGTTTATCACCCTAAGAAGAAGAAGATCAAGGTAGTCTTCGCCGCGTGCGAATGCACAATAAATAGTCGACCTCTGTGTGGTGACAATATGAATGATCCCTTGTTTCAAGAACCCTTATCACCTTATAGCCTTTTAACAGGTAAAGCTAAATCGCCCTTACCGGCTCCGGGAAAATTTGCAGAGGACTGCCTCCATAGAAGAAAGAGATGGAGACTCATTCAACACCTAGCCAACAGGTTTTGGGCACGATGGAAAAAAAGAGTATCACCTTAATCTACAACGAAGACCAAAACGGGAACATACGAAGCGAAGTATTAATGCAGGCAGTGGCGTAACTATGGGCCCGCGCGGGCCCGCATTGTGGGGGGCCCCTAGTGCCAGGGGGCCCCCAAATCCAGAAATAACTAGAATTACTATCCTTGTACCAACGTCGAGGGGGACCCCCAATCCTGAACGCAAGAGGTTTTTTTTTTTTTGCTCATCGATTTTCTTTGGTGAGGGGCCCCCAATGGTCTAGCTACGCCACTGAATGCAGGTGATATCGTGATAGTAAAAGACGAACTTGCACCACGAAACACATGGCCTTCAGCAAGAATCAGAAAAAAGTATCCCGGCAATGATGGAGTAATTCGAAAGGTTCAGATCGTATACGCTGATAAGAAAACCCTGGATAGGCCTACTCATAAACTTGTGCTGTTAATTCCAAACAACAGTCAGGGTACGGCCCCCCAAAGAGCCAAGGGTAGAAAAATTAAAAATTTTGAGGAGCCATGTCGCTGCTTGCGATTTAATTTTGTTATTTTGTTTTATTACTTGTATTTTGTTTACCAGTTTCGGAGTAGTGTCAAAATTTGATTAGATGGCATTTTACTTTCTTTACGGAAAATATAAGATAAAAAATGTGTTGTAATATTGTTAAATGTAATTAGCTTCCAATAAAGAAGTGTTGACTACTTTTTTAGCGTGGCCGCTACGACAGGCCATACCAATGTAAAAACAATTTTATACGAAGACAATCAGAGGGCTATCTCCATGGTGAAGGCGTCAGAGAATTCAAAGCGAAATAAACATATAGACATTAGATATAATTTTATTAAAGATCTATTAGAGAAACATATTTTTAAATTATTGCATATTAAATCTGATGATAATTTGGCAGATATATAACTCAAAAATCATATGGGTAGTGGGACTTGCGGTCTTTTGAGTATGTAAACAATTCAAGTTATTACCGACTTCAAGGTATAATTCAATAATGGGGATTGTAGAGCATTCTTGATTATACCTAGAAGTTAGAATTTTATAAGTTCCAAGGGTCGTTAAATGAACAATTTTTATTTTGACTTTTGGCTAATCTTCTCAATTATCAGTTTTTATTTTATAAAAATAAAATTGATTCATCGTGTTCAGCAGAGATCGATATCACCATTCTGGAGAAAGAATAGTTTTTCATAATATGCAAATTAACTAATAAAAACTATGGACACTGGTATATTTTAGATAGCATGAAAATCGTTTCTTTGCTGTTCTTTGAATGCCAGGTGAGTCAAAAGCCGAGTCAATTGTATCTTTTAACACGTGAGTTGAAATGGTTGCTGTCAGTCTATAAGCTCGCTCGAGACCTCAGAGTACTAAATAACGTTTCCCACAAGACTGATTGAGTTGAGGAAAACATCTAGTTTGTAACGTTTGAAAGGTTGTTTTTGTGAGGCTGTTAGATCTGTGTTGTGGAAGAGCCTGAGAGAGCTTAGTGCAGACAGCGGAGTTCCAGGGATACCAGCCGGCCCCGTTCTCTTTCCTCTATGCTCTTCTCTTAGCCAGACTCCCCGTCCACGGCTTCAGTAGTGGAAACCCTTCTCAGCAACTATTCCAATATCCACCCTCATCGAATCCTTTGACTTTGAAAACAAAAATCAATTGAAATACTCTCTATTCAACAAACACATTCACATCTTTTTATTTTTATCGTATTTTATTCATTTCTATAATCTCCGTTTTAAATATTTTAATTCATTCTTTTTTTAAATCCGGTTTTATTGTGTTGAAATATATATATATAGCCACTTCTTTAAATTGTAATTTCCCTTTTTATAAAATCCCGTCAATTACTTGCCAGCAAGCTACTAAAAAGGTTTCTTCGGTCATAAAATGTCCTACTTTTTTTCTTTACGTAAATATTATGAGTAAAAAGTTTCACTTTGGAGGTTTAAGTTGTGCATATTATGCTTTAGCATCATAGGTATGCACTTATTTGGTTCTTTGGGGGTAAAATAGCCTCCATTTTGAAATTGCGATGTATATTTATAATCTACATTTTAACTATAGTAGGTACCTATACATACCTTTACTTTATAATACTCCACTAAACATTTTAAAATTGGTTACAGTCACCTACAGTTTCATTTTTTTTATATATATATATATATATATATATATATATATATATATATATATATATATATATATATATATATGATATGAACTCCCAGAAATATCTTTGGCCAACAGAGAAGTATATTTATGTATTTTTTCCTTATTTTTAGAGCCTTTCCTTATGGGGTAACGGGAGGGGACATTTTTGTTTGCGTTTTAATTTAATTATTTCGGGGGTAAAATAGTGTATCTTACAAAGGGGGAAAATTTTAAACAATTTAAATATGAATGATTGAAAAGGAGCGAAAACACCAATGGAATCAATCTCAGAAATTAGTAACACTGAGGAAGTAATCGATGTCCTGTTCAGAGAACTAATTGATAGTTTGATAGCTTTAGGGGTTATCAAACTAAACTATGCATATAGAAACGTCTCTTTTAGTGTGGTACCCCACTATCTTTTTTCTTTTCTTTCTATCCCCTTTTTCAACCCCACACAAAAGCCCCAATGCTTTTGAAAATTCCCTTATTATGATAGTTAATTTTTTTATGTATATAAAATACCGTATCAACATGTATTTTAATCAAAATAAACGGAGAGTACCAAACTAAAGTGTTGCCACATGGCGCCTTTTTTAGTTTGGTACCCCCCTATGGGGGTGGGGGGTGATCGGGTTTTTTTATATTTGTTCCTTACTTGTTTCCGGTTCTAACGATATGCTATATGTCAAAAACCTATTTATACTTTTGGTATTATTAACCGTCAAAGTTTCAAAATTCAAAAATTTATAACTTCAAAATGGCGGCCAATATCAAAATTAAATTTGGTGGGCTTGTTTTTTCATACAGAGAGGTATATTCGTGCAAAATTTCAACTCGATCAGGACCATTTTTCGATTTATTACTATTTTTTTTTAATTTTGGCTGACTCAGCAAACTGGGTTCAAGATGGCGGAAAAAGTTGATTTTTCCGGGCGGTACCACTGCAGGTAAGGACTGATTTTTCTGCCAAGTTTCAACTCTCTAGGTTAAATAGGTTGAGTGCTACGATGATAACACACATACATACATACATACAGACGTCATGCTGAAAACCACTCAGGAGGTCTTAAAAACACCCAAAACGGATAATTTCGTTGAAATCTCAAAAACAAAAATTTGTGAAAACAATACTTTTCCTACTATAGGTAGTGAAGAAAAGTAAGAAGATGAACGGCTTGAATTTACTCATAGTTATACTGTTACACTGCACTAGGGTTAGCAGTACTGCCAGCTAAGCTAAAAATTGGGTACTATTCAGTCCCTATAAGACGGTACAAACCGCTACCAATTAGGTGTTTTAAGTGCCATAGGTTTAACCACATGCAGACAAACTGCAAATTAATAGATCTGCTTTGTCCTAAATGTGAAGCTGTTATTCATAAATCTACTGATAGCCAGAAAGAGAAAGCTTAAGTGAACAGTAAAGGATCCCACCCGTCTTCAGATAGGGGTAGTCCAGAATGGAATCTTGAAATGAAAATTAATGAAGTTAAAGCTACAGAGAAAATATCATATTTGGAAGCTAAGAAAAAGGTAAGCCCAGCACCACTATTACTGGTGAATTCAATCTCTAGTACTATACAATCTGGAAAGAAAGAGGGTAGAGAGATCGCCATTCAGTGTGGAAGTAAAGCCTTCAAGACGAGCAAGAAAACACCGACTCCGAAAGAACAGGTAGCAAAAAAAAGAAGAAAATTACTAAAACTGAAGAGGAGAAAGACCAACAAGTTGCGAAGAAACTACCAACTCCAATCAATAATAAACATTGTGACCGCGGTTCACACTCCACCCTGATATAGATAGGCAGGTCAATTAATAATGAGAAAGCTAATAAGGCCCAGTATTGGGCTGCTGAATGGAAAGAAGAACCAGTACCTGAGGATGGAATCACCTTCCAGCAGAGTATACATTGATATAAGACATACAGGTTAGGTCCTTCACGAGGAAAGGAGGCCTAGCAATCTTAGTAAATAGCAACATACCGAGCCACTATATTGCGGTGACTTGTAGAAACTTAGAAGTAATGGGTTGTCGAGTAGGGACCTCCTACCCGATTACACTCTGCAATATATAAGCTGATAGGACCAAATAATTAGCATATTAATGACTTTCTTTTCTGTGAAATATTATGAAAAAAAAAATCTTAATTTTTATCTACGGTCGTGATTTAAACATATGTAAAAGTTCCAAACTGAAATTACCATAATTATTAAGTCGATAATTATTTGTAAGATTTCTTCTTTCTCGTTTTACCTTTTAATTATTATATTTAGTTGCCTTAAGGAAGTTTATTTTTTAAACATATGTTTATTGCTCTTGTGTTTTACGCACATTTAAAATACATGTTAGATGCTATAAAGATAAGGTGTTTTTTATTCAATTTTTTTTTTTTTTTTTTTTGGCAAGAGATAAGGTGTTTCTTTGACAAATTGTTTTGATTATACAAATTATGACTGCGATTATGTCCCGATTACTTTTTTTTCAATTTTATGGTCACAATGCAATATCTTGTTATTTTTACTTTCTCAAATACGAATGTATAGTATATTATGAGAAACATTGTGGTGATAGAATGAATTTTGTTTCTTCTCTTTCTTTATTGTTTAACACAACCACAATTTTACTTCTAATGAGAGGAACAGTTAATATTTTTTATATGAGTAGTATGAATTGGAGAGTTCTGGATATAGGATATCGATTCGATAATATATTGATTTTGTATTGCATGTTTAGTCTAACCACCTGCCGTCTACTTGTACGACCGTGTGGAACCACCTCCGATCACCCCCACCCTTCCGATATGTTTTCGATAGCCTCACCTGTCCGGTCACCTGTACACGTGTAACGATGTATGTTGAAGAAGTCGAAGCTCGTTCTTGTGAAACGTTGTACGCGGGGCGTTTCGAGAGGAGCCTATAAAAAATCTCGTGTTCCGACTGGTATTCGAACCCCCAATGTCTCGAGCGTGAATACTTTGACTAAACGATCTCGGACACAGAGCCAATATGGAGGGGGAGGTCGAGAGTCGGTACATAAGCCTCGGTCATGAATAATATATTTTTTAAATAATTCTAAAAATTTGTTTCGGCCCCCTTTGTCGGGGCTATTTCTCCCCCCTCCCATCGGGGGGCTCTGTTTGTCGCCCCCTCCCCTCGGGGGGCTCTGTTTGTTGTAAAAAAATATTTCGGGCCCCCTTTATAAAATAATATTCTCTAAATACTTACTTCTCCGGAATTCGCCTCCCGCCGCCCACATTATTACGAAAAAATATTTCGCAGCCCCCCTTTGTCGAGAAAATTAAAATGGGGCTCGGGGGGCCCTCTTGACTACGTCATCTGGATAATATTTTGTGTGTCTCTATGTTGGGAAATAATTACCTCTAAAAAATTTATTTCGGGGGCTGCCCCCTTTCTCGAAAAATTAAACTCCGATAACGCTGTCGGTTGCGTCATCGGGTAGGATAACATATGTCCGCCCCCTACCACCGGTACCTGGGGCCGCCTGACGCTGGGCGAAGTCATAGGCTGTCTGCGAAACGTTAGCGGTGACGCCCGGTGATTCGGCCCCCCTTCTTCGAAAAGCGTAACCCCGAATTAAAATAGCCCCCCTTTGTCGAGAGCAGTATCTGTTATTTTCAAAGTTCCCCGCTTATATTATAGACCCATCCACGCTCTTTTGAATTCCACATGTAAATTATATTATAACTAATGTCGTATATGAGCTTATGTTTATAAAAATAATCCCTTACCCTTCTGGTATTCGAACTCGTAATCTCCTCTGGCGGTGCCCACATAAAATTCCTACGAGTTGTAGTTCATTATAGTAAAACATTCTTTTCATTTGTAAAAGCTTACAACTCTGTAATATTCTGTTAGTGTTACAGGAAAAAGGAAATTGATAAGCGATAAAAAGAACAAAATATAATACGAATAGTTTATATATAATATATATATATATTTTTATTTTTAAATGCATTTTTAACATATTATTACAATAATATAGTACTATGATTTTAATCATTATTAAAAATGAATCAAATATAAACAAAATTTAATATTTAATTTTATAAACATGTATAGTTGGCAATTTGAAATGATTATCATCACGATTAAAAGTATACAATCATATATACTTATTTTAATCGAATAAGAAATACTAAATACATATAATTATATTATTATAGAAATTTCTTTCAATTAACAAGTTAGTTTAAATTAACTGGTACACTAGGTATACCTGCAATACCTATCCTGGTAATATGAGAAGGTAAATCACGCAATAAGCGCCTACGTCTCGTAGGACAGTTTTTAGGATATTGTACGCTTCCTATTATATCTATGACATAAAGCGATCCACAAATCATCATGTCAAAGCAAGAAATACCTAAGATGCGATTCGCTTCGATTTCATCAGACATCCTCTGCTGAAACTGCCACCAACCGCCATTCTTTCCCTGGTAGAACCAACAGTGCGTATTTTTATCTTCATTTTCTTCACTAACATCGGTACAAGGTGTATTAGAAGTCACAAGTTGCGGACGCTCAGCATAGTTATGAGGTATTGGAGACCTACACATAGGACAAGGTTGACCAATGCGTGTTATTCCCTTGATGCACAAGTAGCAAAATACATGACAGCATGGTAACTTAGCTGGATGATCACATGGATGAAGACAAACAGGACAATCGTTTTCAATATTTCTTTTGCATTGATCCTCTGAAGTAACAGTCTTTGATATCATGTTACAATTTTTTAATTTAATAAATGATCTTCTACTTTGAACTTATACAACAGTAGCGATAGACTCAAATATGCTGAGGGTAAAGTCACCTAACAGAACCTCTAACTTAGTCGAAGGTTGATCAAGGACTGTAGACTGAGGTGAAAGAGGACGAATGGCTTCAACAACAGGATGTTCTGCGGTCGCAGACTTCCTTTGATAAATGAAAAAGGAATTTATGCAAACATTTATTTTTTAAAACTATGAAATATTCGAAATACAAGATATTTATCTATTTATATACTAATTTTCAAACTTATTTAAGGGGCAGCTCGAAGAAGACCACGAGTGATGAGATGAAATGTTATCACAATTTTCCCAGTCATTGATGAGGGTTTTACAATAAATACACCTCGTATATCCTCTATGCCAATGAGTTAGTCCGAATTCCGCCATTTTCTCTGGGGATATGTTTTGTATGGTCCAATTCCTAAAAGTCAAGAGTCTAGTGCTATAATCGTATAGACTTAAACTAATGTCTTTACACCAGTAACTGAGTACCATAGCTCTGGACGCGGCAGATTTATTTTGACCGATATTATATTTCTTGATCAAACTGGTGATAGGAGGACATCTTAACTCATCCAACAGGTAAATTTGATGCGATGTATACAGTTGTTTCATATATGATCCTTTGCCGAAACCTTTCATGAAAATGAAATCGTATCGCGAAAGGAAAATATCCACTAGTTGATAGAGGAGATTCTTCATATATTCTTGATTATATGTGCAAGGAGACCACCGTGAACGAACTTCGGGTAACCGGATCTGTTGTGCACTCGAAAAGGAATTTTGGTACACGATTTTCAATTCATTTACGTCTACTATGGCAATCTCACGTACATTTTTGGTGTCATGATAAAACTGAATATCTAATACGGCGGCACAACTTTCTCTCGTGCAGTTATTATTTTCGGTGTATGAAGACGACATGTTGCTTGAATAAACTCTTGACATAAACTGGTTGCCCGCCCCTCCGTCTCTGACCATTTTATACCACTTGATAGATCATTCCGTCAGAGGACGTGTACAGTATGATTCGGTCGTGTAGAACTAAACAAAGATTGTTTGCGCAAACATATTAACTTTAAATGGGGCTGTTTGATGTTTGCGCAAACAAATGGGCAATCATCCTAACTATGAATATGGCTGTTTGATGTTTGCGCAAACACCTAAACAAAGATTGTTTGCGCAAACATATTAACTTTAAATGGAGCTGTTTGATGTTTGCGCAAACAAATGGGCAATCATCCTAACTATGATTGGGGCTGTTTGATGTTTGCGCAACGCAAACATTAGCGCAAACATATTAACTATAAATGGGGCTGTTTGATGTTTGCGCAAACAAATGGGCAATCATCCTAACTATGAATATGGCTGTTTGATGTTTGCGCAAACAAATGGGCAATCATCCTAACTATGATTGGGGCTGTTTGATGTTTGCGCAACGCAAACATTAGCGCAAACATATTAACTATAAATGGGGCTGTTTGATGTTTGCGCAAACAAATGGGCAATCATCCTAACTATGAATATGGCTGTTTGATGTTTGCGCAAACAAATGGGCAATCATCCTAACTATGAATAGGGCTGTTTGAAGTTTGCGCAAACACCTAAACAAAGATTGTTTGAGCAAACATATTAACTTTAAATGGAGCTGTTTGATGTTTGCGCAAACAAATGGACAATCATCCTAACTATGAATATGGCTGTTTGATGTTTGCGCAAACAAATGGGCAATCATTCTAACTATGAATAGGGCTGTTTGATGTTTGCGCAAACAAATGGGCAATCATCCTAACTATGAATGGGGCTGTTTGATGTTTGCGCAAACAAATGGGCAATCATCCTAACTATGAATGGGGCTGTTTGATGTTTGCGCAAACAAATGGGTAATTATCCTAACTATGAATGGGGCTGTTTGATGTTTGCGCAAACAAATGGGCAATCATCCTAACTATGAATGGGGCTGTTTGATGTTTGCGCAAACAAATGGGCAATCATCCTAACTATAAATGGAGCTGTTTGATGTTTGCGCAAACAAATGGGTAATTATCCTAACTATGAATGGGGCTGTTTGATGTTTGCGCAAACAAATGGGCAATCATCCTAACTATGAATGGGGCTGTTTGATGTTTGCGCAAACACTAGCACAATCATATTAATTTTAAATGGGGCTGTTTGATGTTTGCGCAAACATTAGCGCAATCAAATCATCCTAACTATGAATGGGACTGTTTGATGTTTGCGGAAACATCAAAGCCTTATATTACACATGTAGTCAATTAAGTTAACATTTCCGAGCAAATAGTATTATATGTGTCATGTTTTGTGCAAACTAATTGTATAAAAGGGATTTTTCCCAATCTTTTTTTGACAGTGTTTGACGATAGTTGATCGAGGAAAGACCTTATCCTGTTCATTCTCTCACTGTGTTTTAATTTTTATTATTATGACATTACCAAAGAGTAATAAGAAATTCTGGCGTGAGTTTATAATTTTATACCACAACTTACCAGCACTGTGGGACATAAAAAGTAAAGCATATAAAAATAGGAATAAGAAGGACATGGCGTACGAAAAACTGGTGGAAAAGATGAAAGAAATTGAACCCAAAGCTGATAGGGGTCTGGTACGTAGAAAAATTAATATTCTGCGTACTGCGTACCGTAGGCAACTGAAGAAAATTAATACCAAAGAAAAAACGTATAAAGACACTGTAGATCTTCATACTCCTAGTTTGTGGTATTTCACCGATATAGATTTTCTGCGAGGTCCAGAGGTTCTAACACAGCAAGCTTCCGCAATAGACGGTGTTGAATTTAAAACTTTAACTAAGCAAAAAGAAGCTATAGATAACCAGAATCCACCGATAAAAGAACCAATGGATTCTTTTACAACTGAAACTGTATCAAAATGTTTTAATCTCCAGCAACCACTGGAAGTAATTAAGCAACCAGGTGGTAAATTTAATAAACATGTTGAAGAAAGCAAGCAAGAAGAGTTGGATAAGGAGCCAGATCTGGGTTCTTGTAAAGACACAGAAACCAGTCCAGGAAAGACAAACCTAACTATTGATGTTGATTCTGAAGATTCATCAATCTCCGAAATTGAGGGGATAAATTTAGGAGATTCACACTCAAAGAATTATCTAAAAATTGATAATTCTAATTATGACTTAAATAAAACATGCAGTTTTGATACAAAAATTAATTCAAATAGGAGCTATGATTCCTCTAAGGCTCCGAAATATAATCACCCACAGTTAACATTTCTAAATAGTGTTATTTCTGATAATTCATCACTCCCCGACATGGATGAGGTAGAGTCAGGAGACATATACCAAAATAAATGTCAAAAAATTGTTAATTCTAAATATGATTTTAACAACTATAAAACATGTAGCGTTGATAAATCTCCTATGAGCTACGAATCCTCTAAGGCTCCGAAATATAGTCACGCTCAGTTAACATTTTTAAATAGATATATTTCTGATGATTCCGATATGGATAAAGTACAGTCACGAGATTTACACAAAAAGAAATATGACTTAAACAACTATAAAACATGTAGCGTTGATGAATCACCTAATTCAATTGGGAGTTACGACTCCTCTGAGGTTACCAAATATAGACTTCCAGGTTTAAGAGAAAACGAACCATGCTCAATCAATTATATAGCCATGCTAAATAAGCTTAGACGGAGTTGGGAAACTAAAAGACAAAGCAGATACAATAAATTAATTCATAAGATGTAAATATGATTACTTCTTTGAGACTGTCATATATTATTAAAATCCTTTATATATGTTTGCTGCAATGGTAATTGTAAATTAATAAACCATATACTAGGTTATAGTTGTGGTCATAGAATTGTGAGTAGTGAAAACAACTAAGATTTTTGTATTCTATTTTTATTATCTTAAAGATTTCTTTTGTAAAGCAGATGTTTGTACTTTTAACTTTATTAGTTCTTAAAGCGTCAAAATGTGGACATTTTTGTACAAAATAAACGTAACTAAAAAACTTTGTATTATTTGTTAATAAACATTCTACAGAGAAAAAAATAATAAATTCTATGTAAATTATTTCGGGCTGAATGAAAAGAGCAAGTGGATAAATAACAAAAAGACATTTAATTTTTTTTTTAAATTTGTTTATTTTGTAAAATAAAAATTGTACAAAAAATTACAAATCTGTGTTTTTATTTTTATTCCTCGGAAAATGTTTGGTTCATTCGTATTTCCTTGAGGCGCTCATCTACGTCAAAGTAAACTTCAGGAAGTTCAGCTCCTTCGTTGGTGTCTATAAAATAAATAATTGAAATTAACTAATAAGAAGAACGATAAATAATAAAATAAAATTATTTAAAAAAAAAAAAAAAAAAAAAAAACAACAAAAAAAACAACAAAAAAAAAAACTTACTCCATATTTTCTTTAAAGTTTCGATGTATTCTTCGATCTTGTGAAGGTTTGAAAGAAGTTGAATAACCTCTTTCTTGTGTAGTTTTATGCTTTGTAAAACGTTATCTGTTACTAACTGCCATGCATTCAATTCTGAGAAAATTAAAGCGGTTTTCTTCTTTTTTTGTTTCTCCAAGTACACATCATTAGTTGTTTTCCTGTCCAAGTATAACGTCTCTTCACTGTTCTTTTCCATAAAAAAATTGTTTATCGTCTGTTGATTAATCTTTATTACTTTCAAGATGTATTCACCGACGTCTACACTAACTCTGCCTTGTTGGATTCTCAATGTAGGTTCGCCGTCGATAGCATTCAATCCGACGATAATACATTTCTTCGAACTGAAACGTGTAATGACTGATTGATATATCAAATCCATAACGATCCGTACCTCACTAAGGTCTGAAAGCGACTGATATTTCCGTTAAACTCGGTGTCAATATAATCAATGCGGATGTTAGAAACGTTTCTATTGGTCGGTAATAGATATAAAAGTACAATGCGGTTCGCCTTGAGTGTACGGTCAGTTGTGTTTGGACCATGGTGCTATTTACACTGATTGAGTTTGAGGCGTTTAGGAGTACAACCGACTTTATTGTGAAAGAATTATCCTTGTGTAATTCTTCGCCGACGGCATCGATACATTATTATTACTTCAAACCACCGTCGTCAAATGTCAAATTGGACATTGTCACCAACAGGTGGTTAACCGATCGATTACATGGTCTCAAGTATAACAGCGGCGAAGTGGACTACAGTCGACTTGGTGACATCGTCGAGAGAGAAACTCGCGACAGCAGATTGGTCTTCGCCAAAGGTAAGACGAAATGTTCTTTTATAAGTGACCTAATCGGTAAACCCATATTCAACTTGGAAGATTTTGGATGCGATACGACATTAAACAAATTGGTGGAGGAATTCTACCCGTTACACAAGGAAATCAGTTGTATCAATCATAAATATGGATTTAAAGACAGATGTTCAAACGTTAAACTTTACGCTCTCCTCCAGTGGTCTACTTTGAACATAAGTCGGATAAACCTGATGGACACTATACCTAGGTTGCACACGTTTAAGAATATATTCTCAGGGCCGTCCCTAGGGGTTTAGGCGCCCGGGTCAAAAGCACATGTGGCGCCCCCCTTTATTACCAAATTCACCTATAGTATTTTAAGACGGGGGCCTGGCGACGCACCCCTAGACGTGGCGCCCGGGTCAGCTTGACCCGGTTGACCCCCCCTAGGGACGGCCCTGTATATTCTCTCAAAAGAAAGCCGGACTAGCCTTGAATGGTTTCTTCAAACCCACCGATAGCCGTCATAACCTTATGTGTGTATACTGTTTTACATTAGTAAAACCTTACCATTGTCCCGATCACAAGTGTTCATATTATATGCAAGACATTAAAAAATAATGATACCGCTCAATTTATATAATAAGTCATGATATAGACGCAAATCTAGAATGGTTAGTTTCCCCGAGTTTGCTTCAGTGGACGATAGGATCAATTCTTTTTTCTCATGGACTGGCTCAGTCGAACCGAAACTTCTCAGTGAAGCAGGATTTTATTACACCGGAAAAGAAGATAAAACTATATGTTTTTACTGCGGCGGTGGACACAAAGATTGGGAGAAAGACGACAATCCCTGGGTGGAGCATGCAAAGTGGTTCTCAACGTGTAACTATCTTCTTATGAAGAAAGGATGTTATTTCATCGAAAAAGTCAGATATGGAACGTGTAAAAATTACAACTCGTCTGAACTACAATCTACCGGTGTAACAGAAGCTTCGATCTGTAAAATATGTTTAGAACAACCTCTAGAAGTAGCTTTCCTCCCTTGCGGTCATCTTATTTCATGCATAGACTGTTCAGTCAAACTTAACAAATGTGGAATATGTAGACAAGACATCGAAGAAGTTGTTAGAATATTTATTTCATAGTTGTTATTTTGATTTAAAACATATGTTAACATAAATTCCTTTTTTCAATCGGATGTGATAATTGTATTGATATTATTATAATAAATTATGTTTAAATAAATTGTATTTCTTTTTTAATCTACCCGTATACAAAAATAATTATAGATTACATTTTTTAGAGGGAAGTCTGCGACCGCAGAGAACATCCTGTTCTCGTTATCAGCCTTCAAAACAATACGCTAAAAGAAATAATAATATTAAATACAAGTCTGGGAGAGGATCGACCCAGATAACGACTCCCGATTAAATTTTTTCGCAAAGGCGGGCTGCGAAATATTTTTTCGTAATAATTGGGCGGCGGGGGCCGAATCACCGGGCGTCACCGCTAACGTTTCGCAGACAGCCTATGACTTCGCCCAGCGTCAGGCGGCCCCAGGTACCGGTGGTAGGGGGCGGACATATGTTATCCTACCCGATGACGCAACCGACAGCGTTATCGGAGTTTAATTTTTCGAGAAAGGGGGCAGCCCCCGAAATAAATTTTTTAGAGGTAATTATTTCCCAACATAGAGACACACAAAAATATTATCCAGATGACGTAGTCAAGAGGGCCCCCCGAGCCCCGATTTAATTTTCTCGACAAAGGGGGGCTGCGAAATATTTTTTCGTAATAATGTGGGCGGCGGGAGGCGAATACCGGAGAAGTAAGTATTTAGAGAATATTATTTTATAAAGGGGGCCCGAAATATTTTTTTACAACAAACAGAGCCCACCGAGGGGAGGGGGGCGACAAACAGAGCCCCCCGATGGGAGGGGGGTGAAATAGCCCCGACAAAGGGGGCCGAAACAAATTTTTAGAATTATTTAAAAAATTATTATTCATGACCGAGGCTTATGTACCGACTCTCGACCTCCCCCTCCATATAGGCTCTGTGTCCGAGATCGTTTAGTCAAAGTATTCACGCTCGAGACATTGGGGGTTCGAATACCAGTCGGAACACGAGATTTTTTATAGGCTCCTCTCGAAACGCCCCGCGTACAACGTTTCACAAGAACGAGCTTCGACTTCTTCAACATACATCGTTACAGGTGTACAGGTGAGGCTATCGAAAACATATCGGAAGGGTGGGGGTGATCGGAGGTGGTTCCACACGGTCGTACAAGTAGACGACAGGTGGTTAGACTAAACATGCAATACAAAATCAATATATTATCGAATCGATATCCTATCTCCAGAACCCCCCAATTCATACTACTTATATGACTGGGTACAACGTGAAAAAGAAGTAGTCCAGCGACATATTTTTTGGTGAGAGGATCGAATGATATTGGAATAAATGAATAAAAATGAACAAATAAAATAATAAGTGTAGATAAAGTAATGCAATTCAGATATTGGAACCGGCGTCGAGGAGGCTTATCTGATGTAGATTCAGAAGGAAGGAGTTGCACAGGAGGATTAGGATGATCTAATATGGATTCATGGAATGCGTGATACGGGATATGAATAGATCTCGAACGAAGAGAACGTTGAGATCGTTGTTTGGAATGTGGAATATACTTACGGTTGTTGAGGAATACCTTGGTTATAGAGGGAATAAAAGAGGGGTCCTAGAATACTGCCCTGAGGCACACCAGTACCAACAGGACAGATGGTTGAAAAGGAGGATCCTAGACTTATAAGGAAATTGCCATCATGTTGCATTATAGCCACCATCTTACATTTTACCAACCTATTATCTCAGCTTTCAGTGGACCTAGAGATGAAATTTTATGCATACACTTACGGCTCGAGTTCGTTAAATAAAACTAAGTTTAGCCCCACTGGGAATCGAAACATGTGAATTTCAACCTCATTTAAAAGCCCACGTATTCGTGTAATAATAGCACGAAATTGTGTACCCCATTAAGCATGTAAACTACTTTTTATAAATGCATTAATTAATGTATTTGCAAAATCTCAATAATACTTAGAGTAAAGAAATGTTACAGGTGGTTAAAGGCTTTATTTTTTTTTTTTTTTTTTTAAAGTCCGATGTTTATGTATTTAATTTCATGTAATTATTTGCATAGAGGAGCCATTTTGTACATTCCTATAAAATTATGAAGTTTTAAGCACACACACACTTATATACTATATATTATTTAAACAGTTTTAAGGTCACTTGAGTCCAAAAATACTTCTTTCAAAAAGCCGTCTCTGTGATCTGGGGTCTTGGCAGACGCGAGAGCTATTTACTGTGATGACATGTGGTAATAGTGCATGTTGACAGGTTCCCACGCCGTCTTAATGCTTAAGTTTTAGCTTCGATATTTTTCCCAATTGATTTTGTAGAGATTAGAACTAGCCTTAACTATTTAAACACTACAACTGTCTTCACTTGATATAACATAGTATAAAATGAAGTTTCCAATTAAAGTCTAGTTTTAGTATAAAGGGTAGCCGGCTAGTTGGTGAGTTAAAATTTAATTTATACCGAGTTTTACTTAAATTAATTTATTATTATTTGATTTAAACTAAAACTTAGATTTGTTGCTTGAAGGTCCCTAGTCGAAGTTTACAGCTAGGTGGACTTGTTTATACAAAAACTTACCCGCATTAATATTCCCTCTAAATTTAACTTTTGAACAAAATGAAACTCCTAATTTGCAATTCACTTATTTAAGTCTTATTTTAAATTTTCAAATCGAAACAGTATTACTTTCTCATATACACTGTAAATAAAAAGAAAGTATTGCGTTAGCATAGAAAAGTTATTTATATCCCAAAAAGTTGATTTTAATGAGCATAGCTCAACGCGAAATCAACTTTAATCCGTAATTGCACTGATCCTCCAAAATAATAAAATGATCATACAAGAAACAACTAATACATGCTTATCCCCCCCCCCCTTAATTATTAATTCTGTTGTGTTACCTACAATAATAATTAATAATATGCTTTATTATTCCGTTTCAGGTGTGTCAATGTGTACTTAAAACGATTGCTTTAAAGTATGATTGGTTTGTGAACTTTCCATACAATTTAATGGAAGCATAATAAATTATTGGTTTTTTGTTTAGGATTTTGTGGTTCCACTACATAATTTTTACTGGATGGGTTGATTGATAAACAAGTAGCACGACAATATTGTCACCACAATTATAAAATTAACAAGTACAATTCGAAATTATATAATCTTAAGTATAACACAGAAAAAGTGATCAAATAATTTAATATTTAAATGAGCTATGGTTTGAATGTTTATTACGTTTGTATAATTTATTTTTTAGGTTCTGTAGGCAAAACCAAGGACCCTTATATTTTCCTGCGTGTGTCTGTCCGTCCGTCCTGTCGCGTGCTCTTACGGCTACACCTTTCGTCCGATCACTTTGAAATTTGGCATGTATGTGTCTTGTACCTACCCACATATTTTAAAATTTAGCGACTTAAAAATGATATTTTTCAAAAAAATTAGGGTAAAAAAACTTAAGGGTTTATTTTTTTTTTTTTTCGACACCGCGAGGGGTATCATATGAAAGGGTACGTCGAGCTGATTACAAATATATATAATTATTTGGATATAACTTTGATAGGGCGAGCGTAGCCAAGTTTGAAGTGGGTGTGAAACGTGTCCCCCCCCCCCCTCTATCTCGCTAATGTGAAGTGCAAAAAATCTGAAAAAAAACCAGAACATTCTTCGACCAAAAGTAAAGATACCACTTTTTGGAAATTTCGAAAAAAATATTATTTTATTTTTTATTGACAAAATACGTTTTTTTATAATTATGGTCTTTTCGATGTATTTATATGGTTGTAGTCCGGTTCAGTGGCAAAAAAATACTTTATCAGAGTGTGTTTTAAGAATATCAGATCCTTAGAATAGTTCAAAGTAAGTTTTTTAGCATTATAAAAAAACACTGTTTATACACTTTATAGTTAAACACTATATAGTGTGGCCTACGACGGACCCTCGCTGTGTGCTGACTAGCACACACTTGACCTGTTTATTAATATTCTTGATATTATATATCTTCAGTGTTTAAATTATATTAAAACCAATTTTATGAATTTCTTTCACGAAATATTATATGTTTTTTTTTAATGGAAGCGTTATTCGTTTAACTATAATGAGTAATGAGTCATAAGGAATTGTTTTATAAGACCTCTTGTAGCCTGTAGCCTCCATTACAATTTGGTATATTTGGTATAGATTAATTTGAGTTTACATTTAATTAGTTGGTGGGTCTAGGTAAATCCAGCCTGCCAACCAATCATGGATAATTGGGTGACGCTGACGCTGTTACAGAAGCTGGGCTGCATTATTTGGCAAATCTGCGATCGTTTAATATTTTCTTGGAATTCTATTACTTCTGTTTTGTCCACATTCCTGCTAGCGCCTAATTATTGTAATTATTTTTCACTTTCTGTATGGTACTTTCATAGGAGCGTCATAGTTTACGTGTAATATTTTACCTTCTCTGGTACCTCTTCCTAGCTGGCTTTTTATGAGTTACCATCATTAATAGCTTTGTAGTTTACTTTTACATGTTACCTTCACTATTTGCTTCTTAGTTTACTTTCAGTGTTATAATTAACATTCAGTATGTTCCCTTTATCATTGCATAGGCGCTTTCGGACTGTTGCAATTTGTATGAGTCTTCCAAATTTTGTTTCCTAGTGCAGTAATGTTACTTTACTGCACTATCACGATCTGTTTGCAGCGCGTTAATAGACTTGGGATGCGCATTGCTTAAAACATTGTAGCATAAATTTGCTCGCATTGTACGTTGAGCATCAGTAAACTTATAATATTACTGACAATTTACAAAGAACTAAATAGTAATTATAGTTAAAATAATTTAAATTAATTGTTTTACCATTACCAGTAGTTTTAAATCGTTTTCTTTCAGTTTGTTACCTTCACTAGTAGCTTTATAATTTTCTTTCAGTTTGTTACCTTCACTAGTAGCTTAATAGTTTTCTTTCAGTTTGTTGCTTTCACTAGTAGTATTATAGTTTTCTTTCAGTTTGTTACCTTGAGTTTTCTTTAGTAAGTTGGAAAAGTTAAAGGCCGGTACGTCGTGAGCCTCGGGAGAATTGGAGGGGGGTCCTAGGCCTCACTATGGAGGCACCCGACTTGCGCACTTCACGCTCCCCTCCATGGGGGTAGGGAGGCTGCCCCTTCTTCTCTCCCGGGGTCTATATATACCGGTGTACCTGGATGAGGAATTCATTTTATTCTATTCTGTTCGTTCCTTACATCTTGGCTTGACTTGATAGTTACCTCTTTACTTCTTACTCACCTCTCACCTCTCCCCTTCCTATCCTTGCCTCGATGTACCACTGAACCCACCGGGGGCTAGCAATACACCACGGTGCCTACGGCATTCCTTTCCTCTCGCTGTTCCCTCCGAGGGATAGATTATAAACCACGGCACGAACAGCATTACTTCCTCAAACCTTGAACACGCAATCTAGTTCGGGCCCTTCTGGTAATACTAATCTAACTGCTAGAGCCCGACACCTTCACTAGTAGCTTTCAAATTTACTGAGTGTTTTAAATTTATTTTTTGTTCTACCCCTCTGAAAATGGTAATTTGTATAAACGGAAACGTCGAGAACTTATGATTTTGTGAAATTGTATGTTATAAATAACATTTTTTAGAAGACAAATATATAAAGCGATAGTGGGTAATCATGTAAAATAGCGTCATAAGACTAACTTGTTGATTCTTTTATGCTTTAGAATGAAGCTTACGTAATCTACAAGCATTGTAATAGATTCCAGTGAAAAATACCTACTAACTACTATTGAGCAAATCAGTGAATCGATACTGAATTGGTTGAAATTGCTTGAAAAGTCTAAAAAAGGGTACTACAAGAGACAAGCTACTCGTGTGCCCTGAATAAATAGCCTTGTGCAAATTGCTTCTTGTCCATTTCCCGTCCTACCTCTAGATTGCTTTTCAAACCATTGTATAATTGTTCCAAATTGAATAGTCTCTATTCTACACCGTTACTAAGCAAAATTGTTTTAAATTTTCCCCTTGCATGTCCGATACAACCATTTTTTATATTTGTGTGCGTTGGAAATATTTTATATTATATTGTTTTATTTTTATTTAATTGCTTGTATTGTGTAAACTGCATTTATTTTTAACGTCTGGGCGTGTTCCCTCAAGAAGTATCATAGATCCTGGTTTCTTGCTCTATAACCTTTGTAATTCCAAAAACAAATTATAATCGGACGCATGATTTTTTTTTTAAGAAAAAAAATTACTTTTTATTTTTAAGATTTTCCTTTTTAGTTGTTGTTAAATTATTGTGTTTTCACTAAATTCAAGGGTAGATGCTGAATCTGTGGAGTCAGGATCCCATTGATTGACCCAAAACCTTTCATATTCTGATTAATCTAATTGTGGTTGTTTCGACGAAGTAGCAATTGGGATAGGTTCAAATGTGTTAATGGCTTTGGTGTTTCTGTCTAGGTCTATTATGGTCTTGCGGGGCTGTAAAGAGGTCTTTTTTATGGCTACTTTAGGCTTTACAATTCTTTCTTTTTAAGATGTTTGGGTGGAAATGATTCTATTGTTAGTAATAATTGTTGTAATGTATAATGGGTCCATACTGCACTCCCTTATCCGTAGAGATTATTTGTCTAGTTTTACAAATTTGGCAGTCGTTCGGCTTTAGCTGGTTCTGATTAAATAGTTTTGAGAAGGGTAGGGTGAAGACCGGTTGGGTAGATGCTCACCACATTGAGGGCCTGACTTGAGAGCTTGACTTTATGGTTGAATTTATGGCACAAAAAGCATCTCATAGGGGAGAGTGTGAATATAAGGTCTCATTGGAACTAATAGGTTCAATTTAGCCGGTAGAGGTAGACTAGATGTACTAATATAACTGTTTGTCAGTATTAGTTCTTGATTTACTTTTCTTTATATCCTGTATATGTCAGTCACACCTTGGTCTTTCAGTGTCCCTGAATATCCTCTACGGGCAAGTCCAGGTCTGAACAAGTTATTACTCCCTTAACGGTATTAAGTGTCTTATAGGGCTCGACGGTGAGGGGGGGGGGCATAAAATGGTTTAGAGAGGTGGTGAATAATTTATTCTGCCTGCTTGTTTGTAAAAGTTTCGACTAACGGGAAGCCGTCTGTCAGTTTTTTGGAGTTTTGAACATTACCGGTTACCGTGGCCTGAGATAAAAGTTTGCGAATCAAAAAAAGGGAGACTTTTTCCATTGACTCTGAATTCGGACGTTTTACAATCAAAAAATTGAAACAGGTTTTCGGTGGGTCGTAATCTAGGATTAAAGGTGAATCGATTTTTGTCGTTTTTGTTTAGGCCAGTCCCTGATATCTTCTAAATCGAATCTCGGGTTTCGTGTGACATTTGTTGACAATCTGTCATGTTTCTCAGTTAAACTTTTCCGTTTGTCTTGAAATAATCTCCTCCTGTCATCACTTCAATAAAACCGTGGTGTTAGGTATGACGGCCAAAACAACACTGATCAATATTAATATTAATCCGTTTTATTAGTTAAAATTTAAATGTTACAACCGTTTGTATTTGTTGACAGATTTTGTTAAGAACATTTAAATAACAATAAATTTACTACTTCGTTCGTTGAAAACCGACTCCACAAATTCATCTGAAAATCTTGTTTTGTTTTCTTTGCACTTGTTCAAGTAATTTTTTTTATCGAAATTCTTCAAAGAAATATCCCTAAATCGGAACATTCTCCCCCAGGACTACCTGGGGTTTACACCAGGTTTCTTCAGGCATCTTCAAAATTCAAATTAAATCAAAATTCTTAAAAAGAAAAAAAACAACAACATAGTACAGTCAATCTGTCGTGATAAAAGGTTGTCAGCGGAAAAAATTCGAAAATTTTCTTGCAAAAATTCAAGACTAAATTTTTTTCGTGGATCGCTTGGGACATATGAGAAAAGCTTAACTCCAACTTTTCGGAAACATCCGGACGGCGGAAGTACAGGGTACGGGGTACAAAATCCAAAAAGTATATTATTAGTATTAGTCCAATCAATGAAGGCTCAAAAGAGGGGTGTAGAGTGCATGAAATATGCTACAGTATTTGACCTCAGGGCTTTGTTAGGAGTAGTTAGGAGGTAAACATACTATTAGTCCCCGCCCCTGGGGGGTGAGCATAGGGTGGGAGGGGGGGGGGGGGTAGAAGGTCCCAAAATTGGGGTTTTCGATTATATCTTGGAAACGGTGGACTCTAGAAAAATATGTTTCAAATAAACATTAAAGCTTATTAAAGTTTCTACAAAATTGTATCTATATATTTGTCGAAAACCCAACGGTTTTTGAGATATATGTATCGATCATTTTCGAAAAATATAATTTTTATCTCAGATATATTATCTCAAGTGTTCAAAGAATGAAATATTATTCTTTCCTAGACAAGATACAGTTCCTTTCAATTTTTCTTTACAAATTTTATTAACGTTATTTAGTTCTAGGGGACAATATCTCTCAGGTTAGCCATTGTGTCCTTGCCATCTAAGTTTTGTTAACTGTTTTATAGAAGATCCTCTACTAATTAAATCAACAGGATTAAAAATCCCTGCTATGTGTCACTAATCTAAAGGATTCGTTGACATTTCTTATATGTATACCCCAATTTTCTTCTCTTTTGATCCTCGCTGCACCTTAGCGGAGTCTGTCCAAATGTATTTCCTTAAGTTAGGGATTTTTAGATCTGATTCTATATGGAATAAAGCCTAGCTCCTATTGTGGCCGCTATAGTTGTTTTAATCGTGGAATAGCTAATCCAGAAATCGGCGCTACTCAATTTGTAGCATATACACACTTAATAAATGTTATCGCTTTGCTGGAGGTCCTGAAGCATAAGCTTGTGCACTTGGGTCGGTAAAAATTTGTACCGAATAGGAAGTTGCGTCCGTTTTAGGTCCTAGTATCCACCTTCTACGCCTAATTCAATTAATTCTTTGAACCAAGGCCAGTTTTGAATGCACGATAAGGCATTCGTAATAATATCTCGATCCAAAGCCGAAAAATCACCAGAATAAGAACCGTCAAGTTTAGCCAGTCTAACTTTATAGACTTGGTGCATTTGTTTCTCAGAGTGACTTCCACCAAAAAGTGGATGGATTAAGTCTTCTGACCCTAAGGAATTATATCCCATTTCCTTGGCTACTCACTTTTATACATACGATCTCTGAGATGCCGTATCTATCATAGCCCCCCCCCCCCCCCCCCCTCTTACCCTCAACTCTCCTCTAACTTTTACTGCTGAAGTCTGTAACAAATATTGTTTCTACTATGTTATTTAAACGTTCTATTTAAACAACAATAAATTCTGACTTCTTTAAACTTGTTCAAGTATTTTTTCGGTTGAAATTCTTCAAAGCAATATCCCTTAATCGGAACTATATCAATAACATTTTTCCGTTTTCTGTTGTTTGCTAGTATTGTTTAGTACATAAAAATCTTAATAATGTGTTTTTAATTTACTCTAAATTACTAAAGTATAAAGTTTATTATGAAACCGTATAATTTAAACTTTTAGTTTGCAGACTAAATTATAAAGTCTTAAAGTTGAAACTTTGTGAAGATCAAATTTATAATTCTTATTATCATAATAACTTTTCTTTGTCGTTGTGTCAGTGGATTAGTTAGGAGTTATAAGCTTATAAAAGTTATAACTCGGTTCTTTTTATTATTGAATTTTCTTGATTTAAAGAGGCTTATTTGATATAAAAATGACATTAGCCTTATCTAAGCCTTAAAACAAGCGGCCGGGCATTGAGTTTTCTAACCCAATTATCAGAGAAACTATTTCTCTATAGTAGATCAATGAGCAGAGCAAGAAATTAATGAAAATGAAAAATGATAAGCCTGCGAGTTTTTTTCACTGATAACACATTGTACTCGAAGGTCAACAAGATCCTGAAATACAAGGGACCTTCACTTTTATTACTTTAACGGTTTCGTCTACTTCACTTAGATATTATGTTGGACATAAGCAACAAGATTAGTTCACGTTTCCGATCGAGTTAAAAGTATTCAAGCAAAAGTAAAAATTCATTTTCTTATTTTTCTGGTAAATGATACTGGAAATTTTCGATATTTAAAGAATCGTTTGCTTGCCATCAATAATTAATATATTTTATACCCCACAAAAATCATAGCAACATATTGCTCCACATAGAGAAATATTAACTCTGTCAATGTCCAACTTTTACGATTTGATGACATGATCAAATCCCTATCAGTTTTATCAGTAGGAAAAAAAAATAAATTTCTCCCCCCCCCCCCCTTCACCCACTGAGTTAGAGATTATTAGATAGTGCCAATGTGGTATATTACTTAGAAGTATAAAGGTCAATGTGCACATAGCATGAACTCGTAAAATTTGGACATTAGCTCTTTTACGATTAAGATACAGAAATAAAAAATAAAAAAATCGGGTAAGGGATACCTCGGAACTTTTCCTCACTTCGGACTTTTAAATAGTGGCCTCTTTTAATAATGTTTATACATTATTTTTATTTATTTTATTTCATTTATTTAATTATTTGAATTTTGGCGGTATTTTGACAGGTATGTAAACAAACTTTGACGTCATCCAAATTGTCGCACTAATACATAATTATATTCGCTTATAACGTTTAAACTAATTAATGGAATTTCATCGGGTTTTTCATATTAGTTCCTTAATTTTTTCAGGTTCCAACGATATTGAAAAGTCTTATTGATATAATATATTAAATGTAACACAATTCTTTAAACCATTTTATATTCATTAAATTCATTTGACAAAATGACAATCAATAAATAAAATAACAACTGTACTAACGGTATTATTAACCATCAAATTTTCAATATTCAAAAATTGATAACTTCAAAATGGCGGACAATATCAAAATGTAATTTGGTGGGCTTGTTTTTCATGCAGAGAGATACATTCGTGTCAAATTTCTATTCGATCAGGACCATTTTCGATTTTTTAAATATTTGCTGACTCAGCAAACTGGGTTCAAGATGGCGGAAAAAGTTGATTTTACGGGCGGCACCGCTACAGAGGTAAGGAATTATTTCTCTGCCAAGTTTCACCTCTCAAGGTTAAATACCTTGGGCACTACGATGATAACATACTCACACACTTACATACAGACGTCATGCTGAAAACCACTAAGGAGGTCTTAAAACACCCTAAACGAGTAATTCCGTTGAAATCCCCAAAAAAAGTTTTTGGTGAAAACAATACTAGTGAAAGTAAAAAAAGTGAAAAGTAAAAATTATTAATATTTCACCCTATAAATTATTATAAAAATTCCCTAGAGGCTGTCATAGTTGTAGTAGGTCCGGAGATACTTCAAGATGCGATGGACGGACATTTGCGACGGACGAACGACCAAAAGAAGAAAAAAAGAGAAACCCTTATGCTTCTTGGATGACCTTTTTTCCTTTATAGTTTCGTTCCTGTATCTGTCTGTCTGTCTGTCACTCTGCACGGTTCCAATAACCATAACTTATCGAGAAATTAATTTGCTTACATTAGATGATAAAGGTATATGAAATAATAATAATTCCTAACTGTGTGGTGGATGAAATGTCAAATGATGAATTGTGGTTTGAGATTTGGTAACTGTGCTCTTGTAGAAGTCTCTCGGTGCAACTGCAAGATAATAAGAGTATGGCTGTAATAAAGTGTGGCATACCCAAAAGTAATGTGTGAATGAAATAAAGTAATGTATGAATGAAACAAAGTAATGTATGAATGAAATAAAGTAATCTATGAATGAAACAAAGTAATGTATGAATGAAATAAAGTAATGTATGAATGAAATAAAGTAATGTATGAATGAAACAAAGTAATGTGTGAATGAAATAAAGTAATGTATGAATGAAATAAAGTAATGTATGAATGAAACAAAGTAATGTATGAATGAAACAAAGTAATGTATGAATGAAATAAATTAATGTATGAATGAAACAAAGTAATGTCCGTGAGCAATTGTGGACTTTCACTTGTAGCGTGTGATACATGTGTCATAATCTTTTCAGCGTGTTCTTGCGTTTGAATCTAAAGGTTTCCTGAGGTTTGTAAGTGCAGACGTTGTTCTAAATCAAGACATGTATGAATATAGCCCCCTACTCTTGGGCTATAGATGGCAGAATCAGGTGAAACTAGAGGAAAGGTTGCGGGTTCGTCTACGAAGCACTGATTTGCCTGTCTGATTGCATACGAGGACATTATAGAAAAATGAAATATGTTCACAGCATATGTCTTTAGAATCTGATTTATAATGTATGGTATTGCTTTTCATGGCAAAATAAGCGACTTCTAAGTATTTTCGTTTAGATTAATTTTTTTCCCGTGTCAAATATTACATTGTGATTATTATTTTTTTTTGTGGGTGACAAGGGCAAATTTATCATTGTTGGCGTTTATGACATAATATTGTTAGGGTTTCGCACACCATCTTATAAAACTCTTATGGCGAGGGTGATTTGGTCTGTCTGTCCGTCGTACTTTTGCTTGATCACAACATTAGAAGATCTACGATTGAGAAGGTACTCTACAAGATTCGAAATTCTGGAGAGTGGCGATGAAACAAGGGGTGGACAAACTGGTTAGCGAATCAATATGGACAGCTATTTTTTAACAGAGAAACATACAAGTATGGCAAAGTAACGTTTATGAGGGCATTTCGTCGCGAATTTTCTTTCATAGTAAAAGGGCTGGTTTCCGAATTAAAGATCCGGATACAGGCTGAAAGAAAGAAAAATTCCTTTTAAATTAAGAAAGTTGTTTTTCGTATTTTTTGTTGAGTCTAGTGTAAGGTGAGTATAAAAGAATGAATTGCTGTGCTGAAGAGAGAAATCTGCAGGATTCCAGGATATCTTTTAGTAGCGGAGAATCAGCTTACTTCTTCCTCTACGAGTTAAGTTTCAAGGCCTTGTTTTCCCCCGAGCAAAGTAAGAAAACTCGAGCCATTTCCTTACTATAAGAGAGTAAAAGGAGACAAAACTCAGTAAGAGGGAAGGAGAAGAAAATTTACAAGTGTCGGATGACGTCACACATGCTGTTTTCAGTTTTCCTCGTCCTTTCCTGTCTCCGCCTCTGCTTTTCTATTCGACCCTTTCTTGGAGTTTTCCAGCTACTCGACGCCGAATAAACAACTTAATAAAACAAGTCCTACATGTTATTTTCTTTTCATCTAGTCCTCTAACTAGACACACACTCTTACTCTAAAGTAAATGGATCTCCCTTATATTTTTTCTATATTTCGGCTTTAGTAGGTCCTTTTTTATGTTGTTTTAGTTAAAATAGGTTTAGTAGTGCTATTAATTTCGTTGCAAAAAAAAAAAAATTACTCGGGCACTCATGTATCGGGTATCCAACCCTCATTTCATGTATCCCACCCAAATTACTTTAATGTATTAATTCCCATGTCTTAAAAGTTAATTAGACTAAGTGACATTATCACAATTTAATACAGAAGTATGAGGTTACTTTGTACCAAAATTTTTGGGACTAAATTGCCCTGTGTCTCAATAGTTATTTTGACAAAAGAATTCCTTATAAATGGTAAACAAGTATAGGGTGGGTAACTAATTAAATGACTATCTGTCAGCCGCATGGCACCTGATTTACTTGGTTACCCACCTATGAGTTGGTCTGCCCATTGATGTGGCTCCTAGCTTCCTTGCGTCCTATCTCTTACTATAAATATGTTGTATTGCTATTATGTCCCGTCATAGTCTAATTAATTTATATCTTCCTTCCCATTTTTACAACAAAAAAAATTGCCGCAATTGTTTTTTTTTCTTTACAACCTAAAAATTACTAATCCCAATTACCTCTAAAAGTTTTAAAATAATAGCGGTGGGTTTGTTTGGAGCTTTGCCGAAAACTGCTAAAACAAAAACCAAAAAAACACTTTTTATGTTATTTTTTGTTTAAAACACTGTCAAGGTGGGTTGAACTGTTTCCTCTTAAACAAGTGTTCACGTGTGTGATGTGAAGATTCTAATAGATGTAATATTTATGCGATACGGCTTCCACGGAGACTGACCTGTTATAACGGGCCACAGTTCATGTGTAGATTCATTTAACAGGTGTGTTTTGTGATGGGAAGCAAATTTGGTATAAAACTCGAGACTTGAAGGTTCATCTACCGATACAGGTTGAAGAAAAACGAAGAACTTGCCGGTACTGATTTACTTGTTTACCAAGTAAAGTAGGTGCAAACATTTGGCAAACCTTTACCATGTGAACCTTACCACCATGTGGCAAACATTTACTTGGTCTTCTAAATTGTGTATTCGGAGACATAAAGAAGTAATTTGCCAATTGGTGTGGCTCATAGCTTCCTCGCGTCCTATTTGTTGATGTTGCTCCCCGTTTTTTTAATCTGTCGAAAATGTTTTAATTTTTTACATGAATTCTAGTATCTATTTAGCCTAATGTGAAGAGCTCAGACGATTGAAATTAAACTTGGGCTATCTGAGGGTAACTTTCAACAAACCATAAGTTTCATAAAAATCATGTTAGTACTTTTGAAGTTACAGGTGTAATTACATGTATGTTTGTGCGCATGTGAATGAAAAACAAATGGGCGTAGAAGGTTGAAACTTATGTGGGACCAACAATGGGCTAATTATGACCTACCATTTATAAATATCAATAAAGTCAGTAGTTTTTCAGATATATTGGTCAAGATGAAGAGGGGGAATAAATTAAATTAATAAAACAATAATGGGTCGTAAAAGCAAAGCATGATTATAGTATGCGAAAGGACGCGAGCTATGTGCTACACTGATTTGCAGGATATTTTCAATTGTTATCCAAAGCTATTGTTTAATATCTGTAAGTTAAGCATTTAGCTAGAGGTTTAGTGATGTAATCTTAAATAAATACTAAAAAGTAAAATAAAGTTTCACTCTTCTGCCTCCAATATGAATATATAAGCTACGCGTCCACTCTATGTGGCTTTCCTTAAGCTTTCATTCGCGCCTACTCAAGATGAAATTTGATACTGTGGGAATTGGGTAAACAGATTTAAATCTATTTTTACCTTTTGGGTATACATTTTTTTTTTTTCTTCGACATTCATCAGTAAAAAGGGGAGGGAGGGTCGGATGAGGTAAAGAAAAGAAGAAATCCGAGGATCAAGAGCTTGAGGAGATATTCTCCTAGGTAAAGCCTCCACCGTCTTCAGAGTTCCTCTTTCTAAAAAGGGCTTTAGTCCGGAGGACTTTACCATCCTCCAGCCCGGGGGGGGGGGGGGGGGCTTGGGAAAATGACGCTTTTCCTCTGCCGAGAAGAATTGAAAAGGCGAAATGATTTCTCTCGAGGATTCTAAAAAGGGAGTGGATGAATTCAGAATATGGAAGAATGCTTGATGAAATTCTATCAAATAAAATACACTTTTAAATAAAAAATAATAAATCTTATAGAGTTCATTATTTAAATCTATTATAAAAAAGTGAATTATTTCCTTTTAGTATAGAGGTTATAGTATATAAAACACGGTGCATAAAAAAGCAAAATTGATTACTCAAAGACATCAAAAAGATTTTGATTAAAACTAGTCTGTGAGCTTCTTTCGACAATCCATTCGAACATCTTTAAAATTGGATGTGTAGTTTATTCATATCTTTGGGCATACATGCTGTCTAGAGTTCTAAAAAGTATCATGTATAGAATAAAGTTTTTTAAGGGGGTGGTAATTGAACGAGCGAAATGGGTTTTTCATTTCAGAGACTTTTAAATGTTAAGAAGAATATTAAAAGTTTGTTTGGTTCCTTATGTGTTTAACGCTAACAGGCGTTAAAATGCACAAAAGTGGATCTCAACATTTTTGACAACGATATTGTTTTTGGAAGAAAGTAAAGGAAAAAGGACAGTAGCATTTTGCATGCGAGTGTGGAGTTTGCACCCTCCACACTCTATAAGCAAGTATAAGGTGGGTAAGTAATTGAATGTTTTCCGCATGGCACCTGATTTACTTGGTTACCCATATATGGGTGGGTCTGTCCATTGATGTGGCTGATGAACCACACGAGCAAAGCAAAATGCAGTTTTCACACGAGTTGCGTACCGTACTTTATCTACGATTGTTGGATTTTAATAATAAATACAGAAAAAACAGTTACTTTAACAACACGCTAATCGTGCGATTAGGTGAAGAATTCTTCTTCATTTCCGCACTAGTGTGGAAATAAAGAAGTATTGTGAAATGCGCATGCGCAATGAATTCAACTATGAAAAGAGTCACTTTTTACGCTTTTAAACAGATATAAAATGTTTATATTTCGTATCAATCGTAGACAAAAGAGTTTATACTCATATGGCAAGTTGCATATAATTTTAAAGCTCTTTTCTGCCAGATTAAAAATATTTAAGTTTTTCCTACAAATATGTTTGTTTGTCTACTTGTTCTTTATGCGTCACGTGACTAGTATAAATAGCCTATTTATTTGTTCCAACCCTATTTAAAATAGGGTTGGAACATTTGATCTGCTGTGGTTTTAAATAGCAAGATTAATTTATAAATAAGTTAGGTTATTTTGCTGTATTTAAAAGTAAGCCATCGCTGATAATTACAACTGAAAGGAATGAAACTTTAAGTTAAGCAGTAACAAGTTTTTTTCTTGAATTAGCTTTTATTCTTTGGGGATTTTTATCGGACGAGGACCTCGTCCACTTGAATTAATGTAATTAAGCAGGACAATGTAACCCTTAGGCCTTGGGAAATCTGCGGGCAGGCTCTGTAATTAGATTGAACTAGGAGACACTTGGTGCAGGCTCTCCGGACGAGGGGGTGCACTCTCTCCGCAAGCCACTTTCAACCCCTGACTTTTCTTAATCTCTTACCGAGATTACAAATGATACAAAGCTCGTTTCTATACGTTATATAATACTACATCCTACTTTTACTCTGAAGATGATTTGTTTTTGTATAAATTTAAAAAGTTGCTTTTCTTATAACAATTTTTATCATACCTGACACCCCCTGAAAACACAAAAAGAATAAATATATTAAAGAATGTAACGCAGTAAAATGGACAACTTTTATGTTTTCCTAGCAATAAATGGATTATTTTTAATTATTATTATTACTAGGTATTACCCAATTTTCTCTCATTGTCATTGTAGTACAGAAAGATACTTTGTTAAGATTTAAATTTAAAGAAATAGACCAATATATAGGTACCCTGAGAGGGGTCCAGCTTGCATTAATTAGGGTAAACGATTTTTTTTTTTTTTAGGATTGTTTTGTATAGTAAGAGGAGCATAAAACTAAGTTTGCGACCTCGAAAGCCCTGAGGACAACTTTTGGTAGGCGAAAAACCTCGCAATTTTAGCACTTTTTTCAGTTTTTTTTAATATAACACATAAACGACGCCGAAATCAGGAAATTGTATCCTTTCCGAAATAAAAGTAGACAAAATTCTATACAAAATGCACTAGTCAAACTTAATTTTATGTTATCCTAAACTATTTCTATAAGGCTTTGAAGTTTGACAAAATTATTTAAAAAAAAAAAAAAAAAAAAAAAACCAGGATTTGACTAATTTTTTTTACATTTATAAAGTCGTTTATGGTGCCCATTATATATTTTTATGATGTTATATTGATATGTATATATATATACCTACATACATACATAAATATATATATATGTGTATAATGGGCACTATAAACGACTATATAAATGTCAAAAAAAAAATGAGTAAACTCCTGGTTTTTTTTTTTGGTTTTTTTTAAATAATTTTGTCAAACTTCAAAGCCCTGTAGAAATGGTTTAGGATAACATCAAATTAAGTTCGACTAGTGCATTTTGTAGAGACTTTTGTCTACTTTTATTTCGGAGAGAATACAATTTCCTGATTTCGGCGTCGTTTATGAGTTATATTAAAAAAACTGAAAAAGTGCCAAAATTGCGAGGTTTTTCGCCTGCCAAAAGTTGTCCCCAGGGCTTTCGAGGTCGCAAACTTAGTTTTATGCTCCTCTTACTATACAAAACAATCCTAAAAAAAAAAATCGTTTACCCTAATTAATGCAAGCTTGACCCTACAAATGATGATGATGTACTGGAAATACAAATGATAATTATTTTGTATTTTCTTTCTTATTCAGAAAAATGTTTTTTTTTATATATAATGAATTACTTTTTTATATAAAATTAAAATTTAGCTAAAAATAATTATTATTTTACCAAAACAAACTTAGCAATTATTTACAATTTATATTTACCTTTTTTATTTATTTTTCCTTCCACTCTCCCCCCTCCCCCTCCCTTAATTCAAGGAAGTTTAATTTCTTTTTCTCTCATTTTGATTACTTAAAATCAAATATTGATGTAATAATATTTGAATTGAAGAGTTAATATATATGTTTTGTTTTTTGTTTTTTGTTTCTTTTTATGGTTGCGCTATTTACCTTTTTGGCTTTTCATTTTTATTCTGTTTTTGGTTGTAGCAAGTCGAAGTGAATACAAGTCTGGTTAAATTAAATATTGACTCCTATTTAAGAGAACTCTCCCTTAGTTTTCTTTTGACATTCACAAACAGAATGGCTGACAAGAGATGTTTTCTAAAGAAAAAAGTAAATAATTAAAACACTTTTCATTAATTTATTCTCGCTTTACTTTTTCTTAACTGATGAAAAATTATTTTCACCCAAAAAATCCGAAACTGAGATTTCAACAGAATAAACCGTTTTTGTTGTTTTCATGGCGATTTGAGTGGTTTTTAGCTGGATGTTTGTATGTCTGACAAATTTGGTAAATACCCGAAACATGTCGCTGAAATTTGCACCAATTATATCTTTCTAAAGGATAAATAAGTCCTCCATATTTCAACTTGATGTCTGCCGTAAGGAACAAGGTGCTAGAAGGTTTCCACAAGTTTACGAGCGGTTTATACTCCTCATTGTGGACGACCTTGTCCTTTTACCTGATTCATGGCATGACGTCCAAACAAATATTAAAATACTGCGCACTTAACTCTCCGTTAGTCAACATCGATAAAACTTAATATCCTCCCGTTTCACAGATCGCCTTACCAGTGTTACCTCAATCCATCTTACATGGAAGAGAAAAAAGTATACTTACGTTAGAGTTAAATTTTCAAGTTCAACTAAATTCTTTCAATGGTGCAAAGATATAAAAAGAAGGGAAACAATACTGCAATCATCTCAATACGATGCATTTACCACAAAGCAGCAGATATTCTCTTCATCGTCAGCTCTACATGGATCAGAGGTGAGGGCGCACAGATATCTACACAACATTGATCTGCGCAGACAACATTATTATAAACGCTTATTTCAGCTTCTGAGCAATACTCCAAATCACTTCATGCGCCTTGAATCCAATCTCACTTGATTAAGCACAGCTGTTCTCAAGAGGACACTGAGCTGGCTACAGCTGGCAGATTGCACTAACCTCAAGACGATATCACCAGACTGTGTCTGACTACCTTTACAAAACTAGATAAAAGTGCTATCAATAAAGCTGAATACAACTGATATACTCAATTTAAACAGCATCTAGCAACACTTGGTCTAGCAATCAATCTTGATGAAGAAAACAGCAGCGTCGCAGATACTTTTATTAGGACTGCCATGGCAGCTCGGTCTAACCATAGTCTCTCTCGATGTGGAATCGTGTTTATTATCTTCCTATAACCCTTCGTAGAGACTTATAACATCGCTTGGCATGGGTCAGAAATATTTCCTAAAAAGAATATCCATCGACAAGATGAGGATAATATGTCAATTAAGATTATGTAACAAGGAAAAAATAGTCTACCAATTAGGGGCACAGCTCCTTGTGTCCTATTTCGTATACTTAAATGATTTTCTGTCAAATTTATTTAATTTTCCCCCGAACTTTAAATCTGTCAAAATTTTTTAATTTTGCTTTTGAGCTTACCGAAGGCAAGAGAAGCTATGTGATTGCCCTGAAGAATGAAAAAAAATTTACGTCTCTGATTTCAAAAATTCCAAAACAGAAATCCGTTACAGACATCAGGGAAGATTTTCGGTTCCGTGTCTGTCGGTTTGTCGCTCAATTCATGCGAACTTACATATCTTAAAAACTAATCTTCTGATTTTAATGAAATTCGGATGGTAGATCATAATTAGTCCATTGTTGGTCCCATCTAGATTTCTAGATGGGACCAACTGTTCTGTGTCAGATGCGCGCGAACATACTTTTATTTACAAACAATCTTATAAGAAACCATCTGATTTTATGTAATTTGGATGGTTTGTTGAAACTAGCCCGCTGATAGATCCCTATTAATTTCAAGCATCTGTACTCTTTAAATTTTGCTAAATTGATACCTTACTTCATGTAAAAAAAAAAAGTCAGATTTAAAAAGGGGGAAAATTAAATAAACTTTACAATAATAGGTTGTAGAACCATAAAATAAATAATGTATACGAAATAGGAAGCGAGGAAGCTATGTGCCACGCTAATTGGCAGACTATTTGTCTGTGTTCTTTAGTTCCCCAATATTGTTTCATAAAAATCATTTTAGAATTATCAAAATTCTCTACATTATTTGAAAACATGTACCGTCATTCCACCTTTTCCTTTTAACTTTATCCTATAAAAACATTCTCTCTTCCTCGAGCAGAGAGAGTAATATATCTCTAAATAATTGATAAACAACGTTGGGTTTTTTGATTTCCGACCCGTAAATAAAGGAAGTTTCGAATATTTATATCAGGATGATATAAATATTCAATATCAGGGATGATATTGCAGCTTCGCTATGGAGAGTGTTTTAATCAAATGCCTATTGCCTAGCTATGCAGACCAACTTAGTCCACCACATATTCACTAAAAGATTGACTTTTACACAAAATTCTAGCTTGATGTTGGACACTCTTTTGCGTGCTATCTCTTGGACTAACTAAATTATATTTATTTTTATAATAAATTATAAAGGTGAATAAAAAATGAAGGAAAAACAAATTAATAAATATTTAATTAATTTTAATGAAAATTAATTTAAATTAAACATAAATCGTGTTAATTAAATCCCCAGCAAAAACCTAACCGTGAAAGAAGGGCCAAGTTCCAATCCCCTCCAAAAAGTCAGGCTATTAAGTAGTGTTATCTACATTGTGACCAAATCTGCTCTTTTTTTAGTCCATAAGCTCACTTTACTCCTACTTTCATAAGCATGACATCTTTAATTTTTATCGCTTAAACACTTGGCCATTTCTGAATGATGATAGCCTGACTCTTTTGGGTCTGTAACAGTCTTCTTTTCTTTTGAGTTCTCTCCTAAGTGACTGACTACACATGGTACTGATGTTTAATAACTCATTCAGAAACGAGCCAAGCGTTAATAAATATAAATAAAAGATTAGTGAGGGTATATTAAAACTTTTCTTTCATTTTTATCCTTAATTTTAACCTGACCTCCTTACTGTAGCTTTTTTTTTAGAAAAATATCACTTCCATTATTAAACTTTCAAAGTAGTAATTTAAAATGATTCATTTTAGGAAATCTAGGTGAAATAGTGTTAAGAATTTCTAAAGAAAGCAACCTACTTTCTTGTACTTCTTGTAAAAAAATAATTAAAAAAATATCGTTTCATTGCAGTCAATAGAAACAAAGAGGACACTGCCTCACACATAACAACAGAAAACAAAAGCTTTCATTTAAAAAGAGAACAAAAAAAATAGAACTATTGAAACTACTGTGAACGTCATTAGCTATTCGAAAGTCATTTGCAACTATATCCCGATTCTTTTATAAAATCCAGACTTACTTAGAACTGCCTTTCACTAAGCATAGAGGACTTAGATTAAAGCATATCAAAGTAATTTTGAATGGACTTGAATTATACTGATAGATAGAAATAAGTAAGCTTTTAGCGTTTCTGCCTTTTTCTTCTCTTTGACCTTATAATTATGGCTGCTAAGTAAAGTGAAATGGCAGCAGAGCTATGAGGATGGATTAATGAATGCCCTAACCTCAACATTCAGTCTTTGTTTTTTTTATGTTATATTCTAAGTAGGTTTACAGGTTAATTATTTAGATGCCCTCATCAGCAGTTAAAAACATAAACATTTTACGGAACGAAATGATGGAATGAAATGTTTGGTTTTTATAAATATTCTACCAATTAGTGTGGCACATAACTTCATATCTTTCACTTTAATAAAGTTATGTTTTTAAAGACCACTATTGTCTAATATATTTAATTTCCCCCTTCTTGCTTCCAAACTTCAAAAAGCTTCTATATTTCATCATGGAACCAAGGTACCATGATGAAATCGATTGAATGAAACATGAACTAGGACAAAACAAAAACTTTACATCGTAGATTATATTGATTTTCTAGCAGCGTTTCATCGTAGATTTATTGATTTTTTTTAGCAGCGTTTTATTGTAGACTTACTGGATAAGGAAATTAACATTTTTAAAGATAAAATCAGAAGAAACTGATTGTATAATGGGATAATTTCTGACCCATCATTTTAAGTTTTAAAGTGGAAATAAATGTTCTTATTACACTAAAACCAGCAGTCTATATTAGCATTGCGTGTTTAGTCTGGTTTCTTTTCTTAAGAGAATTAATTTCCAAACTTTTCAACTTGATTATAAAGGTTTTTTTTATTTATCATTTGCTGAAGTACCCGTATGTATGAAAATAAAAATATTAGTGAGTAAGAAAAACTAAAAAACAAATAAATAAATAAAGTAATAGTAGTAGTAGTGGTTAGACGGGAAGGACGAACCACTTGTTCGAACCTAGCAATCAGGCCACACTGGGCCCATTTTACTAACCCCGTGGTGGAGAGTCCAGCCACTTCCTACATCATACCTGTACATTGTACCGTCGAAGCGGGTATGGTGTGGTCATTAGTAAGGTATGTAAGCGTGCGTCAAAGTGAGGGGGAAGATAACCCCTCAGGGGGTGTCCCTCGCCCTGCTCCGTCCGCGATTCATAGATACAATTCAGAGTAACATGACACGGGATCGAACCCACGACCAATAAATAAAGTAAATGCATGTTGTACAAAAAGCAATTGAACAGAAAATACAAATGTACGTACTCGTATTGAACATTGTGTTGCAAGAAAACAATGTTAAAATTATATAAATATATCGTATTTATATATATAATAGCTATATTATGCTTACATATTATTATGACAATTATTGTTATGTGTTGTATCATAGTTCCAGTTGTTTGGACTACTATTTCCCATACCTTTATATCTACTCTTAATGAATGGGCTTCATAGGTTTTTAAGCAGAGCTTAGCTCCCTTCACACCTCTAAAATTTTCAAATCCGTAACCTCTTTTCCTCCCCTCTACTCACTTTACCCCCTGGAAGTTATTGGTCGTAAAAAAGGAGTAGCTTTTTATAAAATATGAACTTCCTAGTAAGAATGGTTCAGGCTGGGCTTGATCCCCCTCTTTTCTACTTCTCCTCCCCTTGATTATACCCCTTAAGGGCCAGATTTCAAAAATCGAACATCTTTATATCATAATAAGTGATGTACAGAAGTTTAAAGGTTCTAGTTTAAATGGCTCTAAACATAAATTCACCCGGATCAAAAAAACCTTGCTTCATAGACTTATGAATCATCAAAGGAAACGGGTCATTTCAAAATTTCGGTACAATTCGTGTCACAGGGTCATAAAAAGAAAAGTGTTTATCATAAAGTTTGAATTCTTTTTTAAATATTACTTAAGAACTTAAGGGAACACAACCACTAAATTTTTGACAGGCTGGGGTCCACTACTAAGGAATTAAAAATATACATAATATATGCTATTTTCTCACTCCCTAGCCTGTCACAAGCATGGGGTGGCCAAGTTCACCTAATTTTGAAACCAAAATTTAATTAAACAATACGAGAGGTTGTGAGAGTTCACCTGTATTTTCCATACAGTGATCCAAAATGGTTCATTTCTGCTTATTAGCTTACTAAAAAGCACATTTTATATGTGTCACAAGGTTTGTACCTCACTCCCTAGAATTTTTTACAATGACCACCAAACTTGTAGAGAAGCAATATTTGTTGCTCTAGCTTCATAAATAGGCAACACTAATTCAACATGCTGGATAGAATTAAGTTTTATTAGGTTACAATCCAGGGCTTCTTATCTTTTATGGTGGTTTAGTACTGAAAGTTAACGAGTATTTTTATTCAACCTCACTCCCTAGACCATTATAATTAAATGAAGGAAAGTGATTTTTGAGTATTGCTTTTAAATTATAGTTCAGTTTGTAGAATACAGTCTTGGACATAAGCTGGATCAACCTGGAGTCATCCCTGTTCACATTATATCTCATTTGGCACTAAAACCTCACTCCCTAGCCTCTCACTCCCTAGTCTAATAGACAAATTCCATTCACCTAGAGAGTGAGAATCTTGATGAAACAATCAGATTTTACATTTTATTTCAACTATTTTTGCCTTTTTTAAGTTGATTTACTTCAAGCCGTGACCACTCCTTATCACATTCCTCTAAATGTTCACTTGTAAGGTACTTAAAATAATTATTTTTCTAAGCAAGATTTTTAATTTTTTAAACGGCCCAAATGTGATTTTGCTTCCTAAGAGCTCAATTAAATTAGTTTTTAAACAAATATTTTATAAAGCTATAATATTATTAATGTTATTAATAATATTTTATTAATAAATTTATTACGCTTCTCATTAACAAGACTTGAATCTCCCTCCCTAGATTCAATCGATTTTTTAAAAATCAATATTAATGGAAATGTTGGTGATTGTGCGTGTATACAAAGAATATGGCATACAAGAAATACTTGGGTATGAAGTAGGTTTCATATAGACGCGTTCTTTGACATTAATAACACTCTCGATGGACCAGCTGCTCCAGTTATTTCGTGAGAGAAGCTCCAAGTTGACAGGATTTAATAAAGTTTACTTTTGTATACGTATAATTTTCTCTAAGAGTGCGAATGTTTCAAACTGTAAAGCCTGGTTTACACGATCCAAGTATACTTGGTCCAAGTCACTTTGATCAAATCCACTTGGTCTAAGTGTTTGTGGAACTTTGAAGTAAGGTTTACATGATCAAAGCTTACTTAGTCCAAGTAGTGGAACTTTGATACAATATAAGGTAGAGGTTAAGAGGGATTGTATGAAATGTTTTTCCCTCTAGCATTTTCCAGTTAAATTGTACTTATCAAGTTTTAAAACAGTGATGATATATCACCTTCTGGTTAATAAAACCCAGCTCAACCTCATAGCTGTCATTTATTGACTGCTCGTTATCATAATTTGTCAGGTGGGCGCCAGTTTTGTTTTCATCAAAGTATACTTTGATGGAACCCATCCAACTCAACTTGGACGACCAAGTTGACTTTGATACACTGTTTACACAATTCAAGTAGAGTCAAAACTGACTTGGTCCAAGTATTATACTTGGATCGTGTAAACCCGACTTAAGCGAGAATCTGAAAAAATTGCATTATTCTCAGAACGCACCATTTTTACAAGGCGACAAAGTTGAAATTCGGATTCAGCACCCCAAAAACCATAAAAAGAAAAATTAAAAAACTACTGCGGTATTTTTCCCCCCGTCAAAAATGCCATTTGACTGGACTAAGAATAGATTATCTATATTTATATTTTATATTCATAATATTATATGACGTAGCAAGTTAAATCATAAAGGGTTTACGATTCCCTAGATATATTATTAAATTGGGGAGTGAGGGGGGACTTTGCTTTGAAATAAGTAATATTTCCATTTTAAATTGAAAGAAATGAAAAAATACCTTTATAAAGCATGTCTGTCCTAATAATTTCCAAATTTCAAGGTGCTAGATCAAGTAATTCTCAAGATATTACAATCTAAAAAATTACTTAAGAAAGTCCGCCATTTTGAATTAAATGGTGGATCACAAAAACCTTGCTAAGTGGATGTCTAAATCAATAAAAGAATTAATAAATCAAGTTTGGCTATTTCAATATTTCCGTGACATAGTGATAAAATATATTATTAAGGGGAATTTTGCATAAAAAACATTTATTTGCCGCCATTTTAAATTTGAAAGTCACATTGCAAAATCCTTTTATAGAATAATGTTTATGTCATAAAAAGTGAGTCAGAAATCGTTTTAAGATCCGCCATCTTGATTCAAGATGGCGTCCATTAATATTTATGACAGTAGCTCCCATCTCTAGGACGGCAATAGCTGGAGAGCTAAAGACTTAAATCCAATTTGAATTTCACGAAAGAATAAGTTGTGACACTTCTTATACATTATTACTAGTACTAAGGTCTAAACAATTTTCAAGAGAAATAATGGGAAACTTTGAAGAAGCGGTAGAAAGTATATGAAAATGATATATGAGTGAATAATATGTCAAGAAAAATAATATTTATCTATGTTATGTTGTGCATGGCATCGTCGTTTACCACTAGGTCGGGAGGAATCATATTAAACATTATGTTACTCTTCAATGTAATAATATGAAATATCTGCTTCTTGAATAAGTCACCAGGATAAATTTGATTTTGTTCTGTTTATGGCACAAAGAGAAATGAAAAGAAGAAAAACTTTTTCTACTATATAAAATAAATATAAGATATATTTATAAGGACAAAAGAATATTCAATAAGCATATTTTCTTTATTATTAAAAAAACATTATATTTGGGTTAAATGGGTATATTTTGTCCAGCAGACAATCCAGGTTATATTTTTTTTTTTAAAAAAGTACGACCAACTCAAACAAAACTTCTCATATTTCGAAGTGAGACTGAATTTAAATCCTCAATTTCACCTCTGGGTATAATTGTTTTAAACATGTACGCCAAATTTCATCGAAATCGGTGAAGCAGTTTAAGCTCCACGCGTCTGCGCAGACGACAGACGACGGACTGCTTTTTCTAAAAACTATTTTTTTGGACTTAACGGACCTCAAAACGTGTAACACCATCAAATTTCAAGATTGAATTTTTGTGCAATCGCAATACTGTTACTACGTATATGAGGAAGTGAGAGATCTGTCCTATGCAACCCTCACTAAACTTTCTCACGTGCAACTGCAAAATTATTTCATAAAGTGTGTCGGCATTTTGTTGTTACATTTATTGTTTATTATTATTATTATTCGTTTTATCATAGAAATATTCTTCCTTGGTGGGGACTCGAACCTGACCTCACATACATTGAAATTACCGCTATTTTTTCAGGAACTAGATTTTTCCATGAGAAAACGACTATAATTGGACACAATTGGAACTTCAAATGGATGCCAAATTTGATCAAAATCGGCCTATCTTTACAGACTGCTGACAGACATTTATAAATACTGTTTTTTACTTAGATGACTCCCTTAAACAAGTAAATTCACCGAAATCACTAAATCTATTTTATTTCTATCATAATACTTTCTTTCTGCGAACACTACCTACAATATGAGAAAGTAAAACGTAATTATTATAAGTAGTTCATTACAAACTAGTTTCCGACTTATTGCACTAAATCAGTTTACGTGTGTAACACCTTTATGGAGCTTTTACAAGTACATTGTTTACATAATACTTTGTTTACATTAAAGGGACGTTTACATTATTCAATTTTATCGATCTATACGATTGAATCAATCATATGAAATCTTTAAGATGCAATTAATGAAATTTATCGACAAATTAACGATGGAAAAGTAATTGAAGTTTAGTTCTACTTTTTACTTTTTCAAATAAAAAGAAAGTATTGTGATGGCCCGAAAATTCTATTTGGAAATTTTGATGGATTTACACGTTTTGAGGTTCCATGTGTCCAAAAAAGTCTATCTGTCGTCTGTGAAGACACGTGGAGCCTACTAACTACTGGGCCGATTTTGACGAAATTTGGCATACATGTTCAGAAGAACAATACCCTAAGGTGAAATCGAAAAATGAATTTTAAATTCGAATTTGGGGGGCGCAACCCCCTAAAATTTTTAAAAGACGATAAAAAAAATAATTCTTGAAAACAGTTCTGATGATTTTGATTAAAAAATTCTAAAATATCCATTTAAATACAAATCAATTTATTTAAGCCGTTCTCTGTGGGCCAATGATATTTCCGGAAGTTAATATAAAAAAGTCAAATTTTAGAAATTGTAGATGGCCGTAACTATAATCACTCAACATTTGTATTTTTATAGGTATTGAAATTTAGATCACAAATATATATCGCGTTTGCTAAATGGCGGCCATTACCCCTAAAATAACCAAATAAGTGCACACCTTGCTTCTCCAAAGTGCAACTTTTTATACGTATTAGTATTTTTTTTTATACGTATTAGTAAAAAAATAAATAAATAAGAATAATGTAGGATATATAAATGTTTATGACCGAAGAAACCCTTTTAGTTGTTTTCTGGCGTGCTTGATGAGTTTTTTCATATATATACGTGTTGTATATTTGAAAATCCTAATTATCCGGCTATTTGATAATCCGAACTGATATTGGTTCCATTAAGTCCGCAACACACACTCTGTCAGCCTGAATTAATTGCGTGACTAGTTTACATCTGTAGTATAATATAAGTGCGCATATATTTGATCACATAAAGAATAATTCGTAAAAATTAAAAGCTTCGAGGAATATAGGACAACTCTCAGACTTCTGGTTTTAACAAGGTCTGTGTTAGTGCGGAAGAATAATTTAATTTCCGTGTTTGAGTTTATTTTGTTTAGATTTAATGAGAATAGTATAGAGTACAGACAGACTGGTTTCCTTCAGGATAACGGAGTATGTCTGTAACGTCTCGACTATTTTATCTCTAGTTTTGTTCAGATTCTAGTATTAATTATCGTCTACAGAAAAGCCCTTGTTCGATCTCGTTCTCTCGATACCTGTCGTGCAGATAATCTGTTTGGAAAAACCAAAATAAAAGCGAAAATGTGTTGAATTATCGACATTATTTGTCGATACGTGACTTATCAGCTTTTTAACCACATCCATTATTCTACATTTCAATAATCGTAGTTGCTCAACTGCCATAAAAGTGATATTTTATAGTAGAATGAATTTATCGGTCTAATGGTAATATTTAAGCTTTTACAGTAAAAAAAAAAAAAAAAAAAATATCAAACTGACAAACACAAGTAAGACCTTCTCATGCACTCCAAACTACATATCGACTGTGTACCAGCGAAACCTCGTAACCCCAAAAACTAATTTTTCAGGAGAAGCAAAAAACGTTGTTTTAAAAAAGTTTATTTTTATATTTTCTTTGTGTTTATTGATTGATAATTAAATAATTTTACTGAAACACTTAAACGTATCCCGTTAAAAGACTTACAATGCATGGGGAGTAACGAGGTTTTTGTACACTTTAGTAAATTGATGAATACGAAGTATTACAATCATTTCTATAAAAAATAATTGCTTAAGGCTTACTAGCTTTTGCACATATAGGTAGATAATAATAATATCAAAAAATGCAATAAAAAAAAATCTAGATTTTGAGGGTTACGAGGTATTGCAGGTACGCAGTCGATATGTTATTAATTTATTATTTAATGTATTTTGAAAAGTTTTCTACAGGTGATCAGTTACTTTTTGCTTTCGATTTACAGATCTCGGATACTAGAATTTTCCAGCGAAAAATACTTATATCGATTTCTAAGAACTGATTCCTCGTATCTTTAAAATTTCTGGTTTACAGAAAGAACAAAACACTATTAAAAAAATAAATTTACTTTAACTGACTAAGTTTTTTACATCTTTTATATATTTGTATAACATGTAACCCTTCTGAAACATTGGTAACTGTCAAATTATAACAGTTCATAAAATAATGTAGTTACGAGGTCTCGCTATGGCTATGTCACTTCTTTAATCAAGTGCAACACATACGAGGTCTCACTTACTACTCGAATTAGCAGCTCAGTTATGAGGCCAATATAATGAAATCCTCAAAATCACCATTTTAGCCTTTACGAGGTATCACTTCTTAGCCATCAATATAGTGAACGGACTGTATATTAATCACAATCGTCAGAGCGTTTCAGATTTTTTATAGTTTTTGGGTGGCAGTGCCCCCAAATTATGATCTAAAATTCATTAGTCCTGCTAGCCAAAATGTAATGGTAACCGAAGCGGAAGTATTAGGCTCTAGCTTCTGCACATGCGCAAGACAACATACAATAGACATTTTTGAAATAACACTTTTTGGGTTCAAGGGACCTTAAAAAGTGTTAATCTAATTTCTCTTTTTCTCTTCAGCCCTGTTAAACAAGAAATTAATACTGCCGATAAAACCTATGGTAGAAAATTTTATTTCATAAGTACGATAGTTTTAAAATTATTAAAGTTTATCTGATATACAAGAAATCGTAGAGTCGGCTTTTGGATAATCTTCCACTAACGTCAAAATGAAAAACTACGGTCTGAAGATACTCAGGTATAGGCCGAGTATAGCCGAAAAAAATTAATTATCATTTGCATAGCTGAAATAAAATCGATTTCGGCTAAAATAGAATTTGGATGCAGCAACAAGGAGGTATTCCGTTTTAAACCTTAGTGCTATTTATGTGTTCCTCCACATTTGCTTTTAACAAAAACTTTTCGTTAGTATTTCCTCGAAGTACTACTTTAAATACATAATATTAAATATTCTGTTTAATTTAACTCGGATGGAAATGTCTAAGCTTGCCATTTCTTGATTTGGTTTCGACAGAGGCTAAAAGGTCACGTTATAATCTGCTTTCATATGATTCTTATATTATATATTTATTTATTTATTTTGTCACAGTAAAAGAGAAAGAAGAAAACAATAACATGAGACTTGCCTTTGTAAGAGTAGCGAGGGATGTTCTCCAATATAACCTTTATAACAACATATTTTTACCAGGTCCTTCTTCCATTTCTCTGTCTCTTAAAAGGAAATGTAGCCTGCAACGAATCTTATAAGAATTTTTCCTCTACACAGAAAAAGTATATTAAGTTGTAGAGTGAAATTGTTTTTGCACTTGTTAGTTCCCTGTTCATTTTTTCTAGAGAAACAATATTCTGAAATTAAATTTGTAAAGTATAACACCAATACTATTTGTTACTAAATTAGTTTAATAAGTATTAGCTTTGTAAATTTTATTAACGTGTTATCGTTTGAAATAGAGACAAATTACAGTTTTAATAATGAACATACTTACTTACTTAGTCTTCCCCTTATCCTTATACCTCTAAGGGTGTCGGGGTTTGCTGAGAGCATGCCACAGTCTTCTGTCTGTGGCCTTTCTTTTTACCTCGTTCCAGGAGATGCCTTTTCCTTTATGGGCGTCCACAACGTTTTCTTCCCACTTGCATCTGGGGCGTCCTCTTGGTCTTCTACCCTCAGGCGGCGCCTCCCAAGCCATACGTGGGAACCTTCCTTCTGGCATCCTTGTCACATGTCCAAACTAGCGGAGCTGATGTTGTTCAATGAATTCAGATACGGGCTGGATGTTAAGATTAGCTCTTATATTTTGGTTTCGTATCCGATCTCTTCGTGTTTTCCCCTCCACTCTACGAAGGTATCTCATCTCTTCTGTCTGTGGCCTTTCTTTTTACCTCGTTCCAGGAGATGCCTTTTCCTTTATGGGCGTCCACAACGTTTTCTTCCCACTTGCATCTGGGGCGTCCTCTTGGTCTTCTACCCTCAGGCGGCGCCTCCCAAGCCATATGTGGGAACCTTCCTTCTGGCGTCCTTGTCACATGTCCAAACTAGCGGAGTTGATGTTGTTCAATGAATTCAGATACGGGCTGGATGTTAAGATTAGCTCTTATATTTTGGTTTCGTATCCGATCTCTTCGTGTTTTCCCCTCCACTCTACCAAGGTATCTCATCTCCGCTGCCTGAACTCTGCTCTTGTTTTTACATGTGAGTGTCCAACATTCAGCACTATAGGTAAGGGTAGGCCGGTATATGGACTTGTATACCGCCATTTTTGTGTCCCTGCTGATTTCTCTCTTGCCTATGAAGCTTCTGTTAAGAGCGTGATAGCATCTTCCTGCTGCTGCCACTCTGTAGTTGAGTTCATCATCTAAAGTGCCATTTTGGCTGATCGTCGTGCCTAAGTATTTAAATGTCTCCACCTGCTCTAGGTACTCACCTCTGAGACGGATGTTGTGTCGTATGGGGCTTCGTGCTATGACCATAGTCTTGGTTTTGACCACACTAATGACCCATATATTGAGGTTATTTTGCAACTGTTGAGCATTTCGGGCCAGTAGGGCCACATCGTCCGCAAACGCCGTCTCTGATATATTGACCGACTGTAGCCTCCAGTTTCCAACCCTGAAATCCTTTGTAGGCCGCTTGCTGGATTTAATTATATCATCAGTAATGAACATACTATTTTTAAATTTCGTGGTATCATGATAAATTCGAACGCTCTTCAGATAAACCTCACATAAATTTGATTTAAGTATCCTTTAAAGACATTGTTACATTATTTTTTATTTTATTATTATTTTTTTAATTTCTTTTGCCAGCTTGAGGTGGTTACAGGATGACTCAATGTTCTGAAGTGGTTAGAAAATGATCTAATGCTCTGAGGTGGTTAGACAATAAACCAATGGTCTGAGGTGGTTATTGATTATTAGAGAATTACCAAATGCTTTTAGGTGGTTAACAAATTACCAATTACTTAAAGTTGGTATAGTAAATTATCCAACACAAATCTTTAAAGTGGTTAGTAAATAACCCAATGTTCTGAGGTGAAGAATAACCAAAGCTTTGACGGAGTTAAAGAACGACCATAATATGCTCTGACGGGGTTAAAGAATGACCCAATGCTCTTACAGGGTTAAAGAATGAATTAATGCTCTGACAGAGTTAAAGAATGACCATATGCTCCGAAAGGGGTTAAAGAATAACCTAATGCTATAGAGTGGTTACACAACGATCTTGTTCAACACTCTGAAGTAGTTCATGAATAACCCAATGCTCAAAAATGAATGGGGTCCAAAATGACCTGAATACGCTAAGATGTTTAAACTGTGAAAGAGAAGTAGTAACATTATTGCAAAAGTAATCTTTTAAACCACAACTCAAAAATCTAAGAGAACGAGGAAGAATTATTTAATTGCAATAAGATATCATGTTTGATGTAATAATTTCCCTCTAGCCTGGCTGTATCATTACAAATTTTAAAAACACTGTTATTTTTCTCAAGTGGCCAAGTTGTTGGTTCGTGAGTACAAACTGTCTTATTTTGTTCCTTTCCTGTCATGTTCATTCTTTTAATTTGTAAGTACATAAAAACATTTTTTTATTGTAGCTGTAAGTATATATATTTTAATTTTAGCACAGGAATTGGAGATAAGGGTCACGAATGATTCGTGCTTTGTTTTCAAAATTACTTTTCCCCTGAGCATGCGTACAATAATATGAATGTTGGCGTTGTCAGTTTAATCTTGTAATGATCGGTTGGTTCCGTGTAATCGGTAATCACCATCTTGATGAAAGGTGTCGAATTTTAATGATAATTCACCTCAGGTCGGTGCCCTCCAATAGAACAAATCTACCTCTATTCACTTTTAATATTTTTTTTAATTCTTATCACGATTCATGATTATCTTTTCCCTACTTTGTTATTAATCTCTCTCTCTCTCTCTCTCTCTCTCTCTCTCTCTCTCTTTCTCTCTCTCTCTCTCTCTCAATATATATATATATGTATATATATATATATATATATATATATATATATATATATATATATATATATATATATATATATATATATCTGAGGGCACGTCGTAGCCCCGGCCAAGACGAACACAGCTGTACCACACTTTACAACAGGAACCATCTCAAGGCATTTTGGACCCCCCTCTATTATCTTATTTAAGATACTTAGATATGCAAAATAAATTTTAAATTAGAGTTCATTACAAACTCTTCTTAACTTTCTCTTTAAGAAGAGTTGTGGAGGATACACTTGGCAGAGAGTGGCAAGGCAGCGCAAGGAATGGCAACGCATGAAAAACTATTCAGTGATGTTTGGCTGTACAAGCAAGAAGAATAAAATAAAACATATTTGTAATAATATAAAGTAATATGGATCTAATATTTATAAAAAAAAATAAATAATAATAATAATAATTTAATAAAAACTGCAATAAACCGACTCGAAGGGGTGCTTTGGCCTTGTTTGTTTTTTTTTTTATTATTATTTTATTCCGGGGGGCTTTTACGTCCGAAGACATAGGCCACTTAGGTGGGCCCATTGAACAAACCCGGGTTAGAAACCTAACTTCTTCACATTAGAGTGAAGTGTCTGGTCGTTAACCATGACTCTCTTTCGATGTGAATCGAACTGAGAGTGTATTTCATGGTTTCCAGGCCGAAACCTGGTGGCGCTACTCTTTCGAGCAGCTACCCATTTATTTAAACAATGCTGGGTGAACATTGAGCGGGGGGCCTGGTCCGGGAATCGAACCCAGAGCTGCGGTAACCATCTGACCCGGCTCGATGCTGCTTAACTTGCCTTATCGCAAGGCAAGCGCTCTAGCCTCCGAGCCACCCAGGCCCCCCTTGCTTTGGCCTTGAGGCCACACCAAACCCCGGCGTAAGCCTAGTTGCAAAAAAATATGAAAAGAAAAGAAAATTACATTTAAGTATTGTAAATATAGGATTTATTTATTATGTATAAAATGTTTATTTATGATGAAAATGCTATAAATGGTAATCAATCAATGATTACAAACTGAACCAGAAACAAAAATTGCACACCTCTATCCATTTTAGTTCATATAAGATATATGAGCCTCAAGCTTTGTTATTATGTCACTGTTCTATTGACTCAGAAAAATTCTAAGGCACTTCTAGAAATCCTAGAAACTTGAAATTTTGTATATAGATTGAGTTGAATGTACAAATAAAGAAATTATTACAAAATCCGAAAAATCTGGTTCTTTGCCCCTCTCAAGGCTAACAGAAAAATTGGCTATGCAAGATAAATAAAAAAAATTATAACTTACTCTAGTGGAGATTTTTGAAACTAAAGTATTATTTTACTCTTGTTTATACATATATTTATATTTGGAATGAGAGTGATTGATCTTTATTGAGTATTGAGCTCGAAGATTGTAAGCATGCGGAGCAGCATCATCAGCGTCACATTCCCTGTCATAGATCATTTTCAAGATTGGATCAGCGTATTTGAGATTCTAGTGAACTAATATTCGAAGAAATATTGCTTTCCAGCATGATGGTGCACCAGCACACTATGGATTAAATTGCCGAAATTATCCATATGCACAAGTCCTAAATGGATGCATCGTAAGAGGGGGGTCAATTTCTTGGCCTGTACGTTCACCAGATATGAAACCAGTTAATTTTTGTATTTTAGGTCATTATTAAATCACTGGTTTATGAGACACCTGTTAATACAGAAGATGAGGTAATGGCTCCAATTATTGGAAGAATAGCAGCGCAAGTGGAGTTGATATTAGTTAAATAATAAAAACGGAAGCCTCTCCACAAAATTAGTTTTATTGACCAAAACAAGCTTTCGGCCTCTCGGCCATCATCAGTGCCTACAATGACAGTAAAACAATGATATATAAGTACTAACATATTATAAAAAGAAACAAAGCACAGTAAAAAGTTAAAATAGAATAAAAAATAAAATATTAGGTAACAATAAATTTTATAAAGAGTAAATTTAAAAAGAGGGGGGGGGGTTCATACAATTTAAAATGAGAATACAAATTAATAAAAATAAAAATAAATTACCGGTAAAAGGTAAAGAAAAAACCCGACGTGGAGTCAGAGTAGAGACAAATAACGGACTGGAGGGCGGGGAATATGACTAAGCGTGTCCAGCAGGATAGAAGATCCGCCTTCCCCCCTCTCATTGAGGGACAAGTCCTCTCCCCCTCAATTGCTAGGTTTCTTCGAATCTCCAGGGAGTTAGGTTTGGGACCTTTAGCCGTAAAATGTAGCAACGCCACTTCGTGCTGTCCCTGTTGGTGCCCTGTATCTTGGAGATGTGCGAAGAAACGGCTGTCATTCCTCAGGTGTTCACTGACCCTGGTTTGAAAACGACGCCCGGTTTGGCCCACATAGGACGAAGAGCAAATACCGCACTTTAAAAAGTAAACCCCGCTACGGTCCAAAAGGTCTACCTTGTCCTTAGGGCGAGAAAGTATACTTCTAAGGGAACCAGATGATCTTAGCGCGACGGCCATTTCGTGTTTCCTTAGAAGACGTAGCATTTTTTCTGTAAACTCACCTACATAAGGCAAGGTGCACCAGCGTCTAGATTGGGGCACGGACTCTGGTTCAGTGCGAATAGTCGCAAGAACTCTTCTGTGTTTCTTCTTACGAATGAGTTTATCTACAATGGTAGAATCGTAGCCGTTGGAGCACGCTATGTGGGCTATAGTAATAATCTTTCGATTAGTGAGTGGAAAGCAGCCATTTATTGGGTCCAAGGATGCCGTGATGAAGCGGGTATAACTGTGTCCGTAGTTGTAGGTTTTCTATAAATGTCAAATGAAAGCTTGTCATCTTGCCGGGTTATAGATAGATCTAGGTAATTAAGAGTTTGATTAACTTCAACACAGGTGAACTTAATCTTAGGATAACAGTTGTTGAGATATGAGAGGAAGTTATGAAGGTCATCCCTAGAGCCTATAACCAGATGCAGAATATATCGTCTACATATCTTTTCCATGCGTGTATATAATGAATATACGGGTTATTCACGTCATGTACGAATTCTCTACCAAAATAGTGCATGAAAACTTCTGCGCAAGTGAGGGCAATTGGAGAACCCTCCAATTATTCTAACGTTTGAGGATATTCGCGAACGTCTTTAGCTATTTCGAAGAATTGGGCAGTCGATTACACATCGTTACAACTTTTGTATCGAAAATGGTTATCGTAACTTCGGACAATTTTTATAAAGTTTAATGCAGTATTCTTTCTAATAAAATGTTACTTAACTTAACTACTTCAATTTATTAAGTAACTACTCTTTCTTGTTGTAACTAAGATTGCTTTTAAAGATTTTAAGTTTATCTTGACGCCGAGAAATTTCTGAACTCTAGTCTATTGATAAAAGCGAAGCGAAGCTCTTATACTACACTTTGCATTTGGTTGGACACATACTCCTCCTGAACGGCTGAACCGATCCGCACAAAATTCGGCATGGTCATAGTGACCAACCACAGGAAGGTATAAATCTGAAATAGTCCAAATTGGAACACAGGGGTACGGGGTACGGGGTACAAAAGTTGAAATAGTATAATATGCCCTTCATGATGCATGTCGTTGGAAAGCTCTTTAAGAGTACAGTTATTGTTGTTATGTTCACTTTTGTCATATTTTCATTCAAGAGGGGGTAAAATAGAAATACAGGGAAAAAATGTGTTACAATTAAAAACTAGGAGTGTTACTATATTTGATCCGATTTCAGCTGTTTATAAATAAAAATTATTAGTGTTAACTATCAGCTGTTCAATGACTCATTGACTGTCAATTAAGCACGCTCAGCTCAATATTGCAAGCAGATAACTGTATTGCCCACCAAATTTATATAATATGTCTATTTAAGTGCCCTCTATAATTTCTGAAAATTAGGAATAGTTATTTTGCGACACCTTGCATAGTAAGATCAAATTGATTAATTAACAAATCCAAAAGAAAAAAAGAGAAACATAACTGTCTGATATTACCCAGCCTTCCCCTACTTACTCATATTATTAAATAAAAAATGGATTGATTGTTTATGAACAAAACTTAGTACTTTTACTTATGATTTATGATCAAGCATCGACAACCGGCGGGCTAGGAAAGAAGTGGAAATGCCGCAAATACAAAGACTACTTTTGGCAATACTTCCACAGAATTCAATGATGAAGAAAGACCGCAATATGTAATCTGTTCAAAAGTTCTACCATCCGATAGCATGAACCCAAGTAAGTTGAAGCGGCACCTTGAAAAAACGCATGATTTGATTCTACCGGCTGTTGTGGACTTGAATAGTATAATTATTGGAGAATCTGCGAGGAAACAACTTTCGAAGATTCCTTTGTCAAACAACACCATCAATCGAAGAGTCCAACACACGCCCCAAGATCTCAATTTTTCAAATGATAGAAAATATGGAAGGAGATGAATTTGTGCTGCAACTAGATGAGGCCACGGACAACAAGGATGCACATCTCATCTGCTTGGTACCTTTCCTTGATTGTAGTATTATTTTTGAAGACCTTCTGTTTTGTAGAAGCATTACTATAGGTACAAAGTCCAAAGGCTCAAGATCTTTTTCACATCCTTGACACTTTTATGTCGCAAAATAATTTGGAGTGGACAAAGTGCGTTGGTGAATGTTGTAATGGGGCTCGATCAATGTCTGGTCCTTTAGAAGGATAGCAGGCGCTGATTTGTCGCTAAGCCCCGGATGCCACGGCCTCATTCACATAGAAGATCTCGTACAAAATCCCTGTATTCTCCTCTGAATCTGAGCCAATCCGAGTCTAAGTGTAAAAGCTGCAAGAGTCCTCAATCCCTTTGCGACTTCATATCTATGCGAATATGCGAAGCTGGATTTTCAGCAGTTGGTGTTATAAAGAGTAAATACAGTTAAAAAATCCATGTGGAAAATGAAATGAGAGTGGCTGTATCAACGATTCGAAAAATTGTGCAGTGAGCAGCAGGCTCACCTATCACACTAAACACATACTGCATGCCTCCCCTGTATGTATCTCAAGAGCATGTGAAATATTTATGTAATTTTATTTGCATTTTTCCCCACGTTTACCTACTTGTGTGAATTTTAAATACGAGTTATATTCATTTCTAACCAATTACCTAATTTTTTCTTCATAGTCGTACCAATATAAAATATAGCTACCACAGATAGATATTATATTAATAAGGTGTCTGCCCTAAAAAAATCTACTTCTCCAAGGGTTGCCACGATTATCCAAAGTTTGGGGGACAGATAATAGAGAGGGGGACAGACAAACGTCGTTTACTTGTAATTTATAAATTAGACCTAGTAGGGGGAAACTTGGCTAAACCAATGATCTCACAACTTTTTAAGCGAGATTTGGCTTATTTTTTAGACAAGAAGTGTTTTGGTTGGGATATATAATATAGTGTTAGGAGCTGTGCTTTACAGAGAAATGTTTTGAAGGTTTCAATCATGAATTCACATCAAGTTAAAGTATCAATTGATTTTGACAGGTAACATACCTACTGATTGGTAATCCCATTGGTTCAGTCTACTTAGAAGCATGTTGAATCAGCTATCGAGTGCACGTTTTTTTTGTGATAACGAGTGAAATATGTTACATTCTTCACTAACTTTTTACATTGATTGTCAACATGAAAGTGTTTCAACATCTTTGATGATGTTCGTAGATCTGCAGTATTTACAATCCACCTCAAAGGTTATAGAGAAGTTAAAAAAGATAATAATATGGTTTGTACATTAAACATTTTGTCGATAAAATGAAATTATACGAGTACAGTATCTTCTAATATTACGGAAACAACAACTGAGCTACTGATCAGTAGAATCTCTTCGGATTGAGTTGCGTCACATTTTTTTGTGACGCAAGAAACTTATATTTGTCCGTTGTTTAAGATACATTTATCTCTGGCGTCAGTCTACGTTGTCACTATTCGTATTTTTTTAAAGTGTTAAAACGAGGGAAAACCACGAATTGTGTGTCATCTACTTTCGTGTGAAAAGAATAAATAAAAAATAAAAATCTAGACTTTTATTTCCTTTTTACTTTGTCGAAGAAAAGAAAAGGAGAAATAGAAACTCGAAGAGAATATTTTTTGTTCATCTCTCAGAATTTCAAAATAATTTATTGCGAATTGCAGACTGTTGTCAGCCTTGGGAAATATCACTGAGCGTCAAAATCTAAGAAACTTTACTACACCCCCCCCCCCCCCAAGTTGTCTCCTTGACATTAAAACAACAAACAAGTATGCATTATATATAAAGTTACCAAAAGTAAATACATACTCACAACTCAAAAAGAAAATTTGAAAAAAATAAAACAAACAAATATAACAAACTCAAGACCATAAAACATTTGAGATTAGCTTATGAAAAGTCTGTAGACAACCGAGTATTTACGAAGCATCAATAATAAAAAAGTTTACATATATGTAAAGAGACTGACAAGTAATTTCGTTTGAAAACTCTAGTTCAGGAAAAACCCCAAATTTTATAGGGTTCTAGCCTTCCACTCCACGTGGAGCTCATGCTAGGTATTAGTTGCTTTATAACCTATCATATTGTGGCCTAACAATTAAATGAATTGCCGAAATAGTTTTGTTTCCAAAGCCTTTTTTAGAATAGAATAGGACTGTATTACATCAGTCATTCCTTTACTATGAATTACATATAAATATTTGTTGATAAGAGCTCAAAGTATTTTTTTTTTTAATTATACAATTTAGCTCTATTTTGCTAGAACCGTTGG
>OX578281.1:57160533-57377173 GCA_951217055.1 Gerris lacustris
ATTAAAATAGTAATTAACATTCCCTAGTAATAATAATACATTTATTTAAAGGATTACTAATTAAATACATTAATTATATAAAAAAAAAGGTTTATTGAGGAGTCTCTGGAACGGGGTGATTATCCTCGGAAATCCCCTCAGAAGGCTGTGACTCTCGACAAACCGGGCCTGCGAAGACGGAGAATGAAGACGATTCAGAAGATCAGCTGTTTTGAAGCTGTCATCTTACCGTTGGCCGACGGGAAGAAACACGAACATCAACATGGTACCCTGTTGATAGGTCGTTGCCTCGTAAACAATGTTCTTCTAAATCGTTTAATAACCATAATCTATTTTATTCCAAGTTAAATTAAAAGCAAAGGTTTTATTGTTGAAGAGATCGGAGTTTAATAAGCAGATAAGGAGTTGGGTTTGTTTACATGTGGGCGCAGTACCGGCAGTCAGACCCTAGATCCCGATGTGTTGTGTCGCCTATCGTTCACCTCTCATTCATAGTTCCACTTAATAAAAATAACCAAGTGTCGCAGAACAATAGTTTGGTGTTGCCCATAGTTGCCGCAGAATGGTATAATGGATATCCATATCCCAGGTTAGTGATGTTCTTTAAAGTTGCCTCGTTACATCCCCCTCTTACTTTAAGAGGGAACTCTCTGAGAGCCACCTGGATAGGAGTGATGGAAATGGTGAGACACACTTCACTCTGCGAGGACCGTCACAGAGACTTTACACAAGAAAGTTGGCCCATGGAAAAGGACAATGGAATGGTATATACTTAAGGAAGGACGGGGAACTCTCATAGCAATGCTAGACCACCAAATGAAAATAAACCACTTTGTACCTCATTACCTAACCTATCTTCTACTAAATAAATTATAAATTCCTAGCAATAACAGGATTTTAAAGTAAAACTTTCAAAATCATAACAATAACAATTTAACTAACTTAAATACTTAATAACAATCAACTAGATAAAGAATAACAAACAAAAAGTTTCAGACCTCAAAACAACCTACTAATTAAAACGATAACCTACAGACATAAACGACAAGACAACAAATAAAATTTACATCTCCTCCAGTTGCCCTTCAGGGTTGTCCTCAACCCAAACCTTCAGATCCTTTATATGCCAGCGTCCTACATCTCGGCCACTTGAATCTTCCAATTGATAAACTCTAGGGGAAACAACATTGATAACTTTAAATGGACCACTAAATTTCGGAGCAAGTTTCGATGTAAAATTATTCGTACCCGAAGAAAGTACATGGTTTTTCTTTAAAACTAAGTCTCCTATCTTAAACTCTTCGTGTCGTCTACGGGCATCATAATACTTTGCCTGCTTCTTAGCGGCTATACCAAGATTTTGGGCTACTAATTCTTTAATTTCTTTAAGTCGGCTGTTCTTCTCTATCCATGCTTCTGGGTTACTAGCTCCTACTAAAACTTCCCTCTCAGCCTCACTTCTTAAGGTTTTTGGCATAGACCACAAAACTGCTAAACATTCTTTCTCGGTAGTGGAATAGCGCCGCTCAACATCAGAAAGACTACGACTCGCGAAAGCTACAACTCTTTCCTGGCCATCTACAACCTGTGACAGCACTGCGCCAAGACCAACGTCACTAGCATCGGTTTGCAAAACAAAAGGAATCTTAAAATCAGGTAAAGACAGAACTGGAGCACTCGAAACTAAATCCTTAACCTTTTGAAATGCTATTTGCTGTTCCTCGGCCCACGTCCAATGAATCCTCTTTTTTAGAAGTCGGGTCAATGGTTCAACTGTAGTGCTGAAATCTGGAATAAACCGTCTGTACCAAGAAGCAACACCTAACAAACGACGAACTTCCTTAACAGACTTAGGCGTAGGATATTCTACGAGTGGAGCTATTTTGTCTGGATCAACCTTAAGACCACCTTCATTGACCACAAAACCTAAATACTTTAGCTCTTTACAACAAAAACAACACTTATCAGTATTCAAAGCAAGGCCTACTTCTCTCAATCGCTTGAAGACTAGGGCAAGGTATTCTAGATGTTTATCAAAAGTGTCGGTTGCAATTATTATATCATCTAAATAGACCCAGCAATACGGTTCAAGTTCAGGTCCTATAATTGAGTCTAAGAAAGCTTGAAACGTGTTGCTTGCTCCACACAGTCCATACGGCATTCTGACAAAAGCAAACGTGCCTCGACCTGGTACAGAAAACGCTGTCACTAATTGGCTACCCTCATCTAACTCTATTTGATGGTACGCATTACGCAAATCAATAGTGGTTAAGTATCTCGCACCTCGCAACTTATCAAGAATTGATGTCATAATGGGTAAAGGGTAGAAATCTTTCTTCGTCACAGCATTAACCTTTCGAAAGTCGATACAAAACCGATATCTTCCATCCGGCTTCCTCACCATCACAATCGGATTATTCCACGGACTTCTCGCCGGTTTAATAATTCCTTCTTTTAACATTCGGTCAACTTCAGCATTTATCGCTTCCTGGACTTTGGGTGAAACCGGATAGTTCCGTTGACGGATCGGAGCATGACCCTCAACATCAATATAATGCTTAGTGCCCACAGCAACTCCCTTTACACTCGTAAACGTTTTCAACTCTTTCTCAAGAAAGAACTTAAGTCGGGCATCCTCCTCTGGAGACAACGCAGATATACCGCAAACACTATCCTCGTTATCACTTCTTATCTGATTAACCGACTCTTTACTCATAAGAAATGGAAAAGTCCGATTAGGGTCGTCTTCAAAAAACCAACAGCCTCGGGCTACGTTGATCACCATACTAAATGTTTTTATGAAGTCTAATCCTAATAAACAATCCACTGATAGACCTGGAAACGAATACGGGCTTAAGGTCTTGATCCGTCCATTCAAATTAAACTCTACGGAAGGCATAGCTAGTACATCAACCGACGACCCGTCAGCTAAAGTAGCGGATACCTGTTCGACATCTGAACTTGAAGGAATGTTAGAGACAAGTGAACCACCTAAGTACGTTTTTCCCGCTCCAGTATCGACCAACGCTTTAACTGAAACGTCCCCAATTTGAATGGCAATAAACAAGCGGTTATCACCTACCGAGACATTGGATAGAATATCTAATATTTCCTTTTCTTGGCGGCTTACTCCCGACACAATACTTTTAGAGGGGTTATTAATGAGGCTCATAGACTTAGGATACTCTTTAGCCTCTTTTAGAGTACCCACTACTGGTTTCCCGAGCACTCAGGGCAGTTTCTGGTGTAAACACCATCTTTTCCGCAGCGATAACAAAACAACTTCTTTTTCTGGCGGCACATACGGAAAGGGTGTCCCAAAAGGCCGCAATTCCAACATTTGCGCTCGAAACCAGACGTGTCCCCTTGAATCTCGGCGGTTCTAGCTGAAGTTGAAGGTCCAGCCTTCGGCTCACTATCTTTCCTCGAAGACCCAGATACCTGAAAGGATGTAGGACCTGCCTTACTACGGGATTGCTCAAGTCCTATGACACTATTAACTTGACCTCCAGGTGAGGTAAGGCCTCTATAATTCTTACCCGAAGTCTTTGGTTTAAAGGCAGCCTCAGGTACTAAGGCTAAACTAGCACTAGGGGGAGGTTTATACTCCTGGGTTTGCCTAGCGATAGATTCAAACTCTCTACACCGACTCAACATGTCCCTAAGAGTAGCACAGTCGGACTTTCTGACATAGGTTTTATAGGTGGGGTGTAAATTCCTATAAACCCGCTCTATTTGAGTTTGGGGTGACATAGGCTCATCTAACTTACTCATAAGTAAGCGCAAGGCTAGGATATAATCAGCCGCAGGTTCATCTTTCCCCTGGGTCCTATTCCTGATTTCCTCCTTCAGACGCTCCTGAAAATCAGGGTCTAAAAATTGAAATTTCAGGGCTTCAACGAAGGTATCCCAAGAGGAAATCCATTCCTTATTTAGCCTATACCAATTTAAAGGCGCACCTTTTAAAAGTTGAGGCAGCCCAGCTAACACCTCTTCTTCAGACAACTCATAAGAGTCCCTTAATTCCGCAACTCGAGTTAAAAACTCGCTAAGAGTAAGGTCCCCTTGATTTGAAAATTTTATTCCCCATTTCCTAATCGCATCCGCTGCCGAAGGGTTTCCACGTCTTCTTTCCTCTGTAGATAATCCCCTATTGCATTGTTCATTGTCTAAATTCCCACTAAAACCTTCTCTACCCGTAGTTTTAGTTTCATTGTCTACATTACATAAATTTTCGTTACCTGTGTCTTCTTCCGACGCCATGTCTTTTTCTAATTGCTTAAATCGGATAGAAGAGTTTTTAAGAGCAAATCTCAATCGTTGTCTTAACGTCCTCCAGTCACCATGAACCGATAACCCAGCTGTGACTAATAATACTTTCAATTCCTGACGATTGAGACTGTTAATAAAACTAAAATTACTACGGAGGGTTTCCGACACGTCACTATCGCTCATCAAGAGAATAAGAAAACAAAATCAAAACAAACAGGCAAAAAACTAACAAATTTCAACAAGAAAATTACTAAATTCCTAATTAAACATCAAAACAAAAGCCAGACACTTGGGCGCCATATATGTGATCTATCTTTTAATTAATTATTAATTAATAAGGTATTTGTCCCGTACTCGTACTCAAGACAAATATTCTCGGTCACATAGATTTTCTAAACCTCGGCTACCTCGATCGGAGTTGGGAGGGGTTCATAATGCTTCAATCAAACCATAAACAAAAAAAAATTACTTGAACAAACAATAGCTAACATTTAGATAAATTAAGGATAAATAACTGATAGGTACTAAACTAATTATCATAACGAAATTTAAATTTTATTGCAACATTCCATTTTAATAATTACCTAAACAATAACTTAAACAAATATTCAATCAAAGTAATAACAAACGGTGATCACCTAATAATAATAACAATAGTTGAGTAACTGACCCAAATAATCTTAACTCAAAATCTAAATTAATCAGTCGTAAATTCATCAATTCACCAATCTACAGAGACATATAATATTATTTGGACGAACAAATATCAGAATCCATTTAATAATCAAAATCCGTGGTCTCAACAAATTCTTTCCTAATTATAAGCAAATCACATACATAATAAAATAATACCAGAAATCTAAACTATAATCTAATAATAATATAATAAATATCTATGAGAATTAACATATCACAAAACGAATAGAGGTACACGAGTGGTTTGGTGGCTAGTAATGATGATAGAATAAGGGAAATGTAACTTACATATAACATAAATCTTAATACTGTTATTTCCACTTCGGGGTTCTACCCAATTCACTACATACTCTAAATTTTTCCTTTTACTACAAAATCAACAGAAAACAAAAAATTAAAGAAAAACATGCTTCATGCTACAGCCATTTTCCAAGCTCATACCCCCATATCTAGCCACTTCAGGCTTGAAAACCACATAAAATTAATTATATTACTAAATTTCCCTAAATAAACAAATGTTCCCTAAATAAACACCAACTAAATATATTAAAATAGTAATTAACATTCCCTAGTAATAATAATACATTTATTTAAAGGATTACTAATTAAATACATTAATTATATAAAAAAAAAGGTTTATTGAGGAGTCTCTGGAACGGGGTGATTATCCTCGGAAATCCCCTCAGAAGGCTGTGACTCTCGACAAACCGGGCCTGCGAAGACGGAGAATGAAGACGATTCAGAAGATCAGCTGTTTTGAAGCTGTCATCTTACCGTTGGCCGACGGGAAGAAACACGAACATCAACATGGTACCCTGTTGATAGGTCGTTGCCTCGTAAACAATGTTCTTCTAAATCGTTTAATAACCATAATCTATTTTATTCCAAGTTAAATTAAAAGCAAAGGTTTTATTGTTGAAGAGATCGGAGTTTAATAAGCAGATAAGGAGTTGGGTTTGTTTACATGTGGGCGCAGTACCGGCAGTCAGACCCTAGATCCCGATGTGTTGTGTCGCCTATCGTTCACCTCTCATTCATAGTTCCACTTAATAAAAATAACCAAGTGTCGCAGAACAATAGTTTGGTGTTGCCCATAGTTGCCGCAGAATGGTATAATGGATATCCATATCCCAGGTTAGTGATGTTCTTTAAAGTTGCCTCGTTACATCCCCCTCTTACTTTAAGAGGGAACTCTCTGAGAGCCACCTGGATAGGAGTGATGGAAATGGTGAGACACACTTCACTCTGCGAGGACCGTCACAGAGACTTTACACAAGAAAGTTGGCCCATGGAAAAGGACAATGGAATGGTATATACTTAAGGAAGGACGGGGAACTCTCATAGCAATGCTAGACCACCAAATGAAAATAAACCACTTTGTACCTCATTACCTAACCTATCTTCTACTAAATAAATTATAAATTCCTAGCAATAACAGGATTTTAAAGTAAAACTTTCAAAATCATAACAATAACAATTTAACTAACTTAAATACTTAATAACAATCAACTAGATAAAGAATAACAAACAAAAAGTTTCAGACCTCAAAACAACCTACTAATTAAAACGATAACCTACAGACATAAACGACAAGACAACAAATAAAATTTACATCTCCTCCAGTTGCCCTTCAGGGTTGTCCTCAACCCAAACCTTCAGATCCTTTATATGCCAGCGTCCTACATCTCGGCCACTTGAATCTTCCAATTGATAAACTCTAGGGGAAACAACATTGATAACTTTAAATGGACCACTAAATTTCGGAGCAAGTTTCGATGTAAAATTATTCGTACCCGAAGAAAGTACATGGTTTTTCTTTAAAACTAAGTCTCCTATCTTAAACTCTTCGTGTCGTCTACGGGCATCATAATACTTTGCCTGCTTCTTAGCGGCTATACCAAGATTTTGGGCTACTAATTCTTTAATTTCTTTAAGTCGGCTGTTCTTCTCTATCCATGCTTCTGGGTTACTAGCTCCTACTAAAACTTCCCTCTCAGCCTCACTTCTTAAGGTTTTTGGCATAGACCACAAAACTGCTAAACATTCTTTCTCGGTAGTGGAATAGCGCCGCTCAACATCAGAAAGACTACGACTCGCGAAAGCTACAACTCTTTCCTGGCCATCTACAACCTGTGACAGCACTGCGCCAAGACCAACGTCACTAGCATCGGTTTGCAAAACAAAAGGAATCTTAAAATCAGGTAAAGACAGAACTGGAGCACTCGAAACTAAATCCTTAACCTTTTGAAATGCTATTTGCTGTTCCTCGGCCCACGTCCAATGAATCCTCTTTTTTAGAAGTCGGGTCAATGGTTCAACTGTAGTGCTGAAATCTGGAATAAACCGTCTGTACCAAGAAGCAACACCTAACAAACGACGAACTTCCTTAACAGACTTAGGCGTAGGATATTCTACGAGTGGAGCTATTTTGTCTGGATCAACCTTAAGACCACCTTCATTGACCACAAAACCTAAATACTTTAGCTCTTTACAACAAAAACAACACTTATCAGTATTCAAAGCAAGGCCTACTTCTCTCAATTGCTTGAAGACTAGGGCAAGGTATTCTAGATGTTTATCAAAAGTGTCGGTTGCAATTATTATATCATCTAAATAGACCCAGCAATACGGTTCAAGTTCAGGTCCTATAATTGAGTCTAAGAAAGCTTGAAACGTGTTGCTTGCTCCACACAGTCCATACGGCATTCTGACAAAAGCAAACGTGCCTCGACCTGGTACAGAAAACGCTGTCACTAATTGGCTACCCTCATCTAACTCTATTTGATGGTACGCATTACGCAAATCAATAGTGGTTAAGTATCTCGCACCTCGCAACTTATCAAGAATTGATGTCATAATGGGTAAAGGGTAGAAATCTTTCTTCGTCACAGCATTAACCTTTCGAAAGTCGATACAAAACCGATATCTTCCATCCGGCTTCCTCACCATCACAATCGGATTATTCCACGGACTTCTCGCCGGTTTAATAATTCCTTCTTTTAACATTCGGTCAACTTCAGCATTTATCGCTTCCTGGACTTTGGGTGAAACCGGATAGTTCCGTTGACGGATCGGAGCATGACCCTCAACATCAATATAATGCTTAGTGCCCACAGCAACTCCCTTTACACTCGTAAACGTTTTCAACTCTTTCTCAAGAAAGAACTTAAGTCGGGCATCCTCCTCTGGAGACAACGCAGATATACCGCAAACACTATCCTCGTTATCACTTCTTATCTGATTAACCGACTCTTTACTCATAAGAAATGGAAAAGTCCGATTAGGGTCGTCTTCAAAAAACCAACAGCCTCGGGCTACGTTGATCACCATACTAAATGTTTTTATGAAGTCTAATCCTAATAAACAATCCACTGATAGACCTGGAAACGAATACGGGCTTAAGGTCTTGATCCGTCCATTCAAATTAAACTCTACGGAAGGCATAGCTAGTACATCAACCGACGACCCGTCAGCTAAAGTAGCGGATACCTGTTCGACATCTGAACTTGAAGGAATGTTAGAGACAAGTGAACCACCTAAGTACGTTTTTCCCGCTCCAGTATCGACCAACGCTTTAACTGAAACGTCCCCAATTTGAATGGCAATAAACAAGCGGTTATCACCTACCGAGACATTGGATAGAATATCTAATATTTCCTTTTCTTGGCGGCTTACTCCCGACACAATACTTTTAGAGGGGTTATTAATGAGGCTCATAGACTTAGGATACTCTTTAGCCTCTTTTAGAGTACCCACTACTGGTTTCCCGAGCACTCAGGGCAGTTTCTGGTGTAAACACCATCTTTTCCGCAGCGATAACAAAACAACTTCTTTTTCTGGCGGCACATACGGAAAGGGTGTCCCAAAAGGCCGCAATTCCAACATTTGCGCTCGAAACCAGACGTGTCCCCTTGAATCTCGGCGGTTCTAGCTGAAGTTGAAGGTCCAGCCTTCGGCTCACTATCTTTCCTCGAAGACCCAGATACCTGAAAGGATGTAGGACCTGCCTTACTACGGGATTGCTCAAGTCCTATGACACTATTAACTTGACCTCCAGGTGAGGTAAGGCCTCTATAATTCTTACCCGAAGTCTTTGGTTTAAAGGCAGCCTCAGGTACTAAGGCTAAACTAGCACTAGGGGGAGGTTTATACTCCTGGGTTTGCCTAGCGATAGATTCAAACTCTCTACACCGACTCAACATGTCCCTAAGAGTAGCACAGTCGGACTTTCTGACATAGGTTTTATAGGTGGGGTGTAAATTCCTATAAACCCGCTCTATTTGAGTTTGGGGTGACATAGGCTCATCTAACTTACTCATAAGTAAGCGCAAGGCTAGGATATAATCAGCCGCAGGTTCATCTTTCCCCTGGGTCCTATTCCTGATTTCCTCCTTCAGACGCTCCTGAAAATCAGGGTCTAAAAATTGAAATTTCAGGGCTTCAACGAAGGTATCCCAAGAGGAAATCCATTCCTTATTTAGCCTATACCAATTTAAAGGCGCACCTTTTAAAAGTTGAGGCAGCCCAGCTAACACCTCTTCTTCAGACAACTCATAAGAGTCCCTTAATTCCGCAACTCGAGTTAAAAACTCGCTAAGAGTAAGGTCCCCTTGATTTGAAAATTTTATTCCCCATTTCCTAATCGCATCCGCTGCCGAAGGGTTTCCACGTCTTCTTTCCTCTGTAGATAATCCCCTATTGCATTGTTCATTGTCTAAATTCCCACTAAAACCTTCTCTACCCGTAGTTTTAGTTTCATTGTCTACATTACATAAATTTTCGTTACCTGTGTCTTCTTCCGACGCCATGTCTTTTTCTAATTGCTTAAATCGGATAGAAGAGTTTTTAAGAGCAAATCTCAATCGTTGTCTTAACGTCCTCCAGTCACCATGAACCGATAACCCAGCTGTGACTAATAATACTTTCAATTCCTGACGATTGAGACTGTTAATAAAACTAAAATTACTACGGAGGGTTTCCGACACGTCACTATCGCTCATCAAGAGAATAAGAAAACAAAATCAAAACAAACAGGCAAAAAACTAACAAATTTCAACAAGAAAATTACTAAATTCCTAATTAAACATCAAAACAAAAGCCAGACACTTGGGCGCCATATATGTGATCTATCTTTTAATTAATTATTAATTAATAAGGTATTTGTCCCGTACTCGTACTCAAGACAAATATTCTCGGTCACATAGATTTTCTAAACCTCGGCTACCTCGATCGGAGTTGGGAGGGGTTCATAATGCTTCAATCAAACCATAAACAAAAAAAAATTACTTGAACAAACAATAGCTAACATTTAGATAAATTAAGGATAAATAACTGATAGGTACTAAACTAATTATCATAACGAAATTTAAATTTTATTGCAACATTCCATTTTAATAATTACCTAAACAATAACTTAAACAAATATTCAATCAAAGTAATAACAAACGGTGATCACCTAATAATAATAACAATAGTTGAGTAACTGACCCAAATAATCTTAACTCAAAATCTAAATTAATCAGTCGTAAATTCATCAATTCACCAATCTACAGAGACATATAATATTATTTGGACGAACAAATATCAGAATCCATTTAATAATCAAAATCCGTGGTCTCAACAAATTCTTTCCTAATTATAAGCAAATCACATACATAATAAAATAATACCAGAAATCTAAACTATAATCTAATAATAATATAATAAATATCTATGAGAATTAACATATCACAAAACGAATAGAGGTACACGAGTGGTTTGGTGGCTAGTAATGATGATAGAATAAGGGAAATGTAACTTACATATAACATAAATCTTAATACTGTTATTTCCACTTCGGGGTTCTACCCAATTCACTACATACTCTAAATTTTTCCTTTTACTACAAAATCAACAGAAAACAAAAAATTAAAGAAAAACATGCTTCATGCTACAGCCATTTTCCAAGCTCATACCCCCATATCTAGCCACTTCAGGCTTGAAAACCACATAAAATTAATTATATTACTAAATTTCCCTAAATAAACAAATGTTCCCTAAATAAACACCAACTAAATATATTAAAATAGTAATTAACATTCCCTAGTAATAATAATACATTTATTTAAAGGATTACTAATTAAATACATTAATTATATAAAAAAAAAGGTTTATTGAGGAGTCTCTGGAACGGGGTGATTATCCTCGGAAATCCCCTCAGAAGGCTGTGACTCTCGACAAACCGGGCCTGCGAAGACGGAGAATGAAGACGATTCAGAAGATCAGCTGTTTTGAAGCTGTCATCTTACCGTTGGCCGACGGGAAGAAACACGAACATCAACATGGTACCCTGTTGATAGGTCGTTGCCTCGTAAACAATGTTCTTCTAAATCGTTTAATAACCATAATCTATTTTATTCCAAGTTAAATTAAAAGCAAAGGTTTTATTGTTGAAGAGATCGGAGTTTAATAAGCAGATAAGGAGTTGGGTTTGTTTACATGTGGGCGCAGTACCGGCAGTCAGACCCTAGATCCCGATGTGTTGTGTCGCCTATCGTTCACCTCTCATTCATAGTTCCACTTAATAAAAATAACCAAGTGTCGCAGAACAATAGTTTGGTGTTGCCCATAGTTGCCGCAGAATGGTATAATGGATATCCATATCCCAGGTTAGTGATGTTCTTTAAAGTTGCCTCGTTACATCCCCCTCTTACTTTAAGAGGGAACTCTCTGAGAGCCACCTGGATAGGAGTGATGGAAATGGTGAGACACACTTCACTCTGCGAGGACCGTCACAGAGACTTTACACAAGAAAGTTGGCCCATGGAAAAGGACAATGGAATGGTATATACTTAAGGAAGGACGGGGAACTCTCATAGCAATGCTAGACCACCAAATGAAAATAAACCACTTTGTACCTCATTACCTAACCTATCTTCTACTAAATAAATTATAAATTCCTAGCAATAACAGGATTTTAAAGTAAAACTTTCAAAATCATAACAATAACAATTTAACTAACTTAAATACTTAATAACAATCAACTAGATAAAGAATAACAAACAAAAAGTTTCAGACCTCAAAACAACCTACTAATTAAAACGATAACCTACAGACATAAACGACAAGACAACAAATAAAATTTACATCTCCTCCAGTTGCCCTTCAGGGTTGTCCTCAACCCAAACCTTCAGATCCTTTATATGCCAGCGTCCTACATCTCGGCCACTTGAATCTTCCAATTGATAAACTCTAGGGGAAACAACATTGATAACTTTAAATGGACCACTAAATTTCGGAGCAAGTTTCGATGTAAAATTATTCGTACCCGAAGAAAGTACATGGTTTTTCTTTAAAACTAAGTCTCCTATCTTAAACTCTTCGTGTCGTCTACGGGCATCATAATACTTTGCCTGCTTCTTAGCGGCTATACCAAGATTTTGGGCTACTAATTCTTTAATTTCTTTAAGTCGGCTGTTCTTCTCTATCCATGCTTCTGGGTTACTAGCTCCTACTAAAACTTCCCTCTCAGCCTCACTTCTTAAGGTTTTTGGCATATTCAATTCTCTCCCAAAGAGAATGATAGCCGGAGAAAATCCTGTAGAACAGTGGACAGCTGAGTTTATAGCAAAACGAAACTGAGGAATATACAGATCCCAACTCTTATGGTTACCGTCAACAAATGAAGAGATCATCGTCTTGATCGTGCGATTAACCCTCTCAACAGGATTTGCTTGAGGATGATAAGGTGGAGTCTTCACCAACTCGATTCCAAATCCTTCTGCAGCTGCTGCAATAACCTTGTTGGCGAATTCGGTTCCATTATCAGTCAGAAAGTAGCGAGGAGTACCCCAACGATAAACTATCAAATTTTCAAGCTCGCGTTTGACTGTTTCTGCATTGGCTTTGCGAACGGGGACCATCTCAACCCATTTAGAAAATAAATCGAGAAACACCAACAGGTAAACATTACCTCTCGAGGAAGTTGGGAACGGACCCATAAAATCTGCAGCCACCGTGAGCCACGGTTCTTCATATGAACGGGCACCGAACAGCCCTGCTATACGTCCGGGATCAACCTTATGTTTTTGGCATACTGAACATCTCCTACAAAATGCTTTAATCTCTCGCCACATTCCTGGCCAGTAATAATTATTAGCAATGCGATCAAAAGTCTTTTGAACGCCTTGATGACCTCCTTCAGGTCTTTCATGATTTTCCTTGAACACCTCTCGTCTTATATTTTCTGGGACTACCAACTTCCAATCATTCACATGTCCTTCTAGTTGAGCTTCAACAGGAGTTTCTCTGTGGTAGTATAATCGACCGTCGTGTACTGCCCAATCAGGAAACACCTCTGGACGTTCCAAAACTTTAGCAACCTTCCTCTTGTACCACACGTCATTCGTATCTTCCAACCGAAGCATACATATCTCCTGACCTTCCGGAATCCGTGAAAGCGCATCAGGTACAGCGTTAAGACTTCCTTTCCGATATTCGACTTTAAAATCCATATCCTGAAGTTCTAAAGACCAACGAGCTAATCGACCCGTAGGATTAGTCATATTCCGTAACCACTTAAGACTTTGATGATCTGTAATCACCGTAAATGAATAACCTTCAAGATATGCTCTAAATTTCTTTATAGACCACAAAACTGCTAAACATTCTTTCTCGGTAGTGGAATAGCGCCGCTCAACATCAGAAAGACTACGACTCGCGAAAGCTACAACTCTTTCCTGGCCATCTACAACCTGTGACAGCACTGCGCCAAGACCAACGTCACTAGCATCGGTTTGCAAAACAAAAGGAATCTTAAAATCAGGTAAAGACAGAACTGGAGCACTCGAAACTAAATCCTTAACCTTTTGAAATGCTATTTGCTGTTCCTCGGCCCACGTCCAATGAATCCTCTTTTTTAGAAGTCGGGTCAATGGTTCAACTGTAGTGCTGAAATCTGGAATAAACCGTCTGTACCAAGAAGCAACACCTAACAAACGACGAACTTCCTTAACAGACTTAGGCGTAGGATATTCTACGAGTGGAGCTATTTTGTCTGGATCAACCTTAAGACCACCTTCATTGACCACAAAACCTAAATACTTTAGCTCTTTACAACAAAAACAACACTTATCAGTATTCAAAGCAAGGCCTACTTCTCTCAATCGCTTGAAGACTAGGGCAAGGTATTCTAGATGTTTATCAAAAGTGTCGGTTGCAATTATTATATCATCTAAATAGACCCAGCAATACGGTTCAAGTTCAGGTCCTATAATTGAGTCTAAGAAAGCTTGAAACGTGTTGCTTGCTCCACACAGTCCATACGGCATTCTGACAAAAGCAAACGTGCCTCGACCTGGTACAGAAAACGCTGTCACTAATTGGCTACCCTCATCTAACTCTATTTGATGGTACGCATTACGCAAATCAATAGTGGTTAAGTATCTCGCACCTCGCAACTTATCAAGAATTGATGTCATAATGGGTAAAGGGTAGAAATCTTTCTTCGTCACAGCATTAACCTTTCGAAAGTCGATACAAAACCGATATCTTCCATCCGGCTTCCTCACCATCACAATCGGATTATTCCACGGACTTCTCGCCGGTTTAATAATTCCTTCTTTTAACATTCGGTCAACTTCAGCATTTATCGCTTCCTGGACTTTGGGTGAAACCGGATAGTTCCGTTGACGGATCGGAGCATGACCCTCAACATCAATATAATGCTTAGTGCCCACAGCAACTCCCTTTACACTCGTAAACGTTTTCAACTCTTTCTCAAGAAAGAACTTAAGTCGGGCATCCTCCTCTGGAGACAACGCAGATATACCGCAAACACTATCCTCGTTATCACTTCTTATCTGATTAACCGACTCTTTACTCATAAGAAATGGAAAAGTCCGATTAGGGTCGTCTTCAAAAAACCAACAGCCTCGGGCTACGTTGATCACCATACTAAATGTTTTTATGAAGTCTAATCCTAATAAACAATCCACTGATAGACCTGGAAACGAATACGGGCTTAAGGTCTTGATCCGTCCATTCAAATTAAACTCTACGGAAGGCATAGCTAGTACATCAACCGACGACCCGTCAGCTAAAGTAGCGGATACCTGTTCGACATCTGAACTTGAAGGAATGTTAGAGACAAGTGAACCACCTAAGTACGTTTTTCCCGCTCCAGTATCGACCAACGCTTTAACTGAAACGTCCCCAATTTGAATGGCAATAAACAAGCGGTTATCACCTACCGAGACATTGGATAGAATATCTAATATTTCCTTTTCTTGGCGGCTTACTCCCGACACAATACTTTTAGAGGGGTTATTAATGAGGCTCATAGACTTAGGATACTCTTTAGCCTCTTTTAGAGTACCCACTACTGGTTTCCCGAGCACTCAGGGCAGTTTCTGGTGTAAACACCATCTTTTCCGCAGCGATAACAAAACAACTTCTTTTTCTGGCGGCACATACGGAAAGGGTGTCCCAAAAGGCCGCAATTCCAACATTTGCGCTCGAAACCAGACGTGTCCCCTTGAATCTCGGCGGTTCTAGCTGAAGTTGAAGGTCCAGCCTTCGGCTCACTATCTTTCCTCGAAGACCCAGATACCTGAAAGGATGTAGGACCTGCCTTACTACGGGATTGCTCAAGTCCTATGACACTATTAACTTGACCTCCAGGTGAGGTAAGGCCTCTATAATTCTTACCCGAAGTCTTTGGTTTAAAGGCAGCCTCAGGTACTAAGGCTAAACTAGCACTAGGGGGAGGTTTATACTCCTGGGTTTGCCTAGCGATAGATTCAAACTCTCTACACCGACTCAACATGTCCCTAAGAGTAGCACAGTCGGACTTTCTGACATAGGTTTTATAGGTGGGGTGTAAATTCCTATAAACCCGCTCTATTTGAGTTTGGGGTGACATAGGCTCATCTAACTTACTCATAAGTAAGCGCAAGGCTAGGATATAATCAGCCGCAGGTTCATCTTTCCCCTGGGTCCTATTCCTGATTTCCTCCTTCAGACGCTCCTGAAAATCAGGGTCTAAAAATTGAAATTTCAGGGCTTCAACGAAGGTATCCCAAGAGGAAATCCATTCCTTATTTAGCCTATACCAATTTAAAGGCGCACCTTTTAAAAGTTGAGGCAGCCCAGCTAACACCTCTTCTTCAGACAACTCATAAGAGTCCCTTAATTCCGCAACTCGAGTTAAAAACTCGCTAAGAGTAAGGTCCCCTTGATTTGAAAATTTTATTCCCCATTTCCTAATCGCATCCGCTGCCGAAGGGTTTCCACGTCTTCTTTCCTCTGTAGATAATCCCCTATTGCATTGTTCATTGTCTAAATTCCCACTAAAACCTTCTCTACCCGTAGTTTTAGTTTCATTGTCTACATTACATAAATTTTCGTTACCTGTGTCTTCTTCCGACGCCATGTCTTTTTCTAATTGCTTAAATCGGATAGAAGAGTTTTTAAGAGCAAATCTCAATCGTTGTCTTAACGTCCTCCAGTCACCATGAACCGATAACCCAGCTGTGACTAATAATACTTTCAATTCCTGACGATTGAGACTGTTAATAAAACTAAAATTACTACGGAGGGTTTCCGACACGTCACTATCGCTCATCAAGAGAATAAGAAAACAAAATCAAAACAAACAGGCAAAAAACTAACAAATTTCAACAAGAAAATTACTAAATTCCTAATTAAACATCAAAACAAAAGCCAGACACTTGGGCGCCATATATGTGATCTATCTTTTAATTAATTATTAATTAATAAGGTATTTGTCCCGTACTCGTACTCAAGACAAATATTCTCGGTCACATAGATTTTCTAAACCTCGGCTACCTCGATCGGAGTTGGGAGGGGTTCATAATGCTTCAATCAAACCATAAACAAAAAAAAATTACTTGAACAAACAATAGCTAACATTTAGATAAATTAAGGATAAATAACTGATAGGTACTAAACTAATTATCATAACGAAATTTAAATTTTATTGCAACATTCCATTTTAATAATTACCTAAACAATAACTTAAACAAATATTCAATCAAAGTAATAACAAACGGTGATCACCTAATAATAATAACAATAGTTGAGTAACTGACCCAAATAATCTTAACTCAAAATCTAAATTAATCAGTCGTAAATTCATCAATTCACCAATCTACAGAGACATATAATATTATTTGGACGAACAAATATCAGAATCCATTTAATAATCAAAATCCGTGGTCTCAACAAATTCTTTCCTAATTATAAGCAAATCACATACATAATAAAATAATACCAGAAATCTAAACTATAATCTAATAATAATATAATAAATATCTATGAGAATTAACATATCACAAAACGAATAGAGGTACACGAGTGGTTTGGTGGCTAGTAATGATGATAGAATAAGGGAAATGTAACTTACATATAACATAAATCTTAATACTGTTATTTCCACTTCGGGGTTCTACCCAATTCACTACATACTCTAAATTTTTCCTTTTACTACAAAATCAACAGAAAACAAAAAATTAAAGAAAAACATGCTTCATGCTACAGCCATTTTCCAAGCTCATACCCCCATATCTAGCCACTTCAGGCTTGAAAACCACATAAAATTAATTATATTACTAAATTTCCCTAAATAAACAAATGTTCCCTAAATAAACACCAACTAAATATATTAAAATAGTAATTAACATTCCCTAGTAATAATAATACATTTATTTAAAGGATTACTAATTAAATACATTAATTATATAAAAAAAAAGGTTTATTGAGGAGTCTCTGGAACGGGGTGATTATCCTCGGAAATCCCCTCAGAAGGCTGTGACTCTCGACAAACCGGGCCTGCGAAGACGGAGAATGAAGACGATTCAGAAGATCAGCTGTTTTGAAGCTGTCATCTTACCGTTGGCCGACGGGAAGAAACACGAACATCAACATGGTACCCTGTTGATAGGTCGTTGCCTCGTAAACAATGTTCTTCTAAATCGTTTAATAACCATAATCTATTTTATTCCAAGTTAAATTAAAAGCAAAGGTTTTATTGTTGAAGAGATCGGAGTTTAATAAGCAGATAAGGAGTTGGGTTTGTTTACATGTGGGCGCAGTACCGGCAGTCAGACCCTAGATCCCGATGTGTTGTGTCGCCTATCGTTCACCTCTCATTCATAGTTCCACTTAATAAAAATAACCAAGTGTCGCAGAATAATAGTTTGGTGTTGCCCATAGTTGCCGCAGAATGGTATAATGGATATCCATATCCCAGGTTAGTGATGTTCTTTAAAGTTGCCTCGTTACAATATATATATATATATATATATATATATATATATATATATATATATATATATATATATATATATATATATATATTTAATCATTTTTTATTGCGAAAAATTTTTATTTTTCGTGTATGTCTGTAATATCGATTCGCCAGTTTATTAAAAAACGAACTCTCAAAAAAAACATTCCTTCGTCAAATTATAATTTATAAAAATAAAAAAATAAAACAATTTATATAGATAATAATTAATTGTCCTTAACTTTAGAAGGTCTGATTTAAAATATTTTATACAATATTAAATGCTATAACAAATAAAGGCCGTTATTTCTACTTTACCATATGACGTAAAGTAGAAAGGGGGAAAATAATAAGTTTGTTAATTAGAGATAAATATTGTTTGGGAAACAATTGAGGCATCTCAGTGAATTGAGAAACCTTAGTACAATAAATTGAGATATGCTTTTGTAAAATTCTTATTAAACTTTTTAACGGATAAGCCAGGGATGACAACGACACATTTAATGACAGTTTACTTCTAAGTTTTAGGGGTGATAACAAATAAATATTTTAATAATTAAATAGTTTAAAACAAATTACATTTAGTTAATTGGACATACTTTGTTTATTGATGTACAGCTCACATTACATTAGAAGCTGTAGTTTCAACGTGTATTTTATTGACTAAAACTGTGTTAAAAGTTGAGAGAATTATTAAAATACTGTAGGTGTGACGGAGGTTCTGAATGACAGGCTATCAAACTGTGCACTTTAGCCTCTCAATCAGAGTCTCCCGGCAGACGTCAATCAAGTCTTGTTAATTTAACTTTAGTCAATTTAACGTCGTCGCCTTTCCCTTCCATAAATAGCTTTAACCTCCGATGTCTCTATTCTCAAATTCAATCACACCGAATTTCGATTCCGTTTCATTTCCATACTTAATTATTATTTTTGTTCTCTATATTATATTTTAACGGTTTAATTTATTGATATAGAATTTATCGAACAATAAATATCAATAATATTTGTAAATAAAAAATGTTTTCCATGGTAATCTTTTCATTATTCCTAAACTGTATTGACAATTTTTTTACATCCTAGTATTAGTTATCAAAAGTGCCGTTTTCAGCGCTGCAATCAAGTAGACTTGCTTCTTAGTACGAATAAAATCCACTAGATGTGAATGCGTTTTATCTTTTTTTATAGAGAAACCTCTTTAAGGTTTCTTTTTCTCAAAATCTTAAGTATGTACTAATATTTTTTATAATTATATTGATTAATATTTAATGTTTTTTTCATCGCCTGCTACCATTGAAAAAATAGCATATGCTACACGACTCTGAAGTGATTTTTTTCATTGCCTTGGCAATATTTACTGTTGAGCGAAGCGAGATTCTTTGCCACGGTAAAGAAAAAAGTCACTTCACAGTCTAGTAACATAATATAAGTACTATTTATAAAATCAAGATCGATTATTCCCTTATTTAAATTAAATTAATTATTTGTCTATTTTCTTCAGTTGATCCCTTATTTTTTATTAGTGTTCTTAGTAAGAAGAAAACATAAACACGGTATAAAATCTTGGTTTGATAAACAACATCGTGGAGTACATTGGCCACGGAGTAGATAACAACGATATCGAGGAGTACATTGGCCACGGAGTAGATATTAACGACATCGTGGAGTACATTGGCCACGTAGTAGATATCAACAACAGCGAGGAGTACATTGACCACGCAGTAGCTAACAACGATATCGTGGAGCACATTGGCCACGGAGTAGATATCAACTGCATCGTGGAGAACATTGGCCACGGAGTTGATATCAACGGAAAAGCGATTAATATCTTGCTGTATCTTACGCAGATGATTTAGTCTTGTTGGCTAACAACCCTGCAAAACTCCGAAAAATAATCAACGTGTTAGAACAACTCGTAGATTTATGCATCCTTAAAAAAAATATGGAAAAATCAAATATGATTTTTTGATTGGAGAACGGATCGGAAATAAAAGCTGGATTTTTAAGAAAGAGTCAATAGGTGTAGCTAATAAATATAAATACCTGGAAATTTTATACGTAAAGTTTTCACGTATTCTCTATTGACTTTATGCTTTTGCAAGCCATTATTGTCTAATTTATATCATTGTTTCCCCCTTTTTTCTTAAGTGCCAAAATTGTTTTGTTTTAATTACATGAATTAAAGTATCAATTAAGCAAAAGTTAAAGAGCGCAGACGGTTGAAATGAATTTGGTGCTATTTGCGGTTTACTTTCGACAAACCATCCAAATTTCATGAAAGTAAGATGAGTACTTTTAAAGATATAGGTATAAATAAATGTGTGTTCGTGTGCATGTTGAAGACAAACAAATGAGTGCAGAAGGATAAAACTTGTATGGGATCAACAGTAGGCTAATTATAACCATAAAAATTTCATTAAAATTGGATGTGTTGTTTTTAAGATATGTTTGTTCGCAAACATTGAGCCACTGACAGACACGGAACCAAAAATGTTCCCTCATATTTGAAACATATTTCTGTCTTGGAATTTTTGAAATCGGAAACCAAATATTTTTGTTCTTCAAAACGATCACATAGCTTCCTTTACCTTCGGTAAGCTCGAAAGCAAAACCAAAACAATTTTGACAGATATAAAATCCAGGGGGGGGGGGGGGGGAGGGGAATTAAATATATTTGACAATAGAAGATTGTAAAAGCATAAAAATAATTTAAGTATTCGAAATTGGACGCGAGGAAACTATGTGCAAAACTAATTGGCTGACTATTTTTTAACAAATTTATTGTTTGAATATTCTCTTGCTGATACATTATCAATGTATCCAACGCCCTTCTGTACGATATTTTCTTGAGTAAACTCAGTTGATTATAACCATCAACACCCCCCCCCCTCCCCTCCCCCTCTCTCTCATAAAAAAAAGAGAGAAAACTACCTATAGAAGAACCTCACTACCCTCGCGAGCGTTCCCTCCACCCTCCGCTCCAAAACATAATTGAATTTAATTAAAAGCAAACATTTGACTTTCATAAAACCATCAGATCCTCTTCAAATTTTTACTAAGAGTAGAGTGAAAAATTGAATCAATTTTGCAAAAGAAAAAACAAAAAATATTCAATAGACGTGAAGACCTTTTAAAAACACTATCGAGAAATTGAGACGATATTACTATTCTTTTATGCCTTAAGATGCTTCAAGTGGAAGCAAAATATTGCTAAAATAAGTGTAAATTAAATATATATATATATATTCCATAAAATAATCAACTTCAATATAGTGATAAATGTTATGTTGATACTTGATACAAGTGGATCTAAAACATAAATTTAGGTAATCAGGTATCGCATAAATCTATATATTATGTAATTAAATTAGTAATATACTACATTTGAATAAATTAATTAATTTACATTTAATCAAATATGAATAGTTAAATGGATAAACAAAATTTAATTAATAATGCAAATTCTTTATTAACTTGACATAGATTTTATATAAATTAATTTGTTCTCATCATCACCTGATAAGTATCTTTTGCTAATCTTACCAAAGATAACGGGATCAACGGGTGGGCAAGTGGGAAAAAAAACACACTGTTTTGAACACTTATAGCTCAGTTTCTGTAATAGATAAATATATGGGGTTTGCGGGGTCTGAAAACTACATTATTTTACTTTAAATTTCATATCTATAACTTTAAAAACTATTGGGTGAAAGCTATGCAATGACGGTTTGAAATAGGGTCTTAAAAAAAATCGTTGTCTGGGTTGTAATCGTTGTCTGGTATTATACTTTTGATAGAATAAATTACCATATGGCAGAGGGGAGGGGGTTCTTTTTAGGTAAGTGGTTGGAGTCCCTCAGTGTTAAAACAAACAATGAAGATAAGCATAATGTTGCCTGAAGTCTGGGCTTCAGTATTCTCTTGCAAGTATTGAATTGTTTGCAAGAAGCGATGGGACGGGGCACCATCTTGCATAAACGTGTAATTTGGCATTTAATCTTCGATTTCAGGCAACATTGTGCTTAATATATCATCGTTTGTTATAACACTGAGGGACTCCTTCCACTTACCTACAAAGATCCCCTCTCCACCTTATGGTAATTTATTCTATCAAAACTATAACACCAAACAACGATTACTACCCGGACAACGACTTTTTTTAAGACCCTATTTCAACCGTCATTGCATGGATTTAACCCAATAGTTTTTAAAGTTATAGATATGAAATTTAAACTAGAAGAATATAGTTTTCAGACACAGCAAACCCCATATCGCTATCTATTACAGAAGCTGAGCTATTAGTGTTAAAAAATGTGCGGTTTTTTTTGCTGACCCAGTATGTCGTCGATTGGAAGAACGAACATTTTTTTATGTCTCCGATTTTAAAAATTATTTTTTACAGAAATCTGTTTTAGACATCCGAGAATATTTTTGGTTCCTTCTCTGTCAGTCAGTAATTTGTTTCGAACCAGCATATATGTAAAGGGCGTAAACGGTTGAAATTAATCTGGGACCATCTTTGTGCCACTTATTCATAAAAATCAGATGAGTACTTTTTTAAGATACAGGTGTAAATAAATGTATATTTGTGCACATGTGGAAGAGAAACAAATTGGAGCAGAATATTAAAACTTATATTTGACCAACAGTGGGCTAATTATGACCTACCATTGGCAGACCATTTAATCAAAATTGACGTAACTTTTTTTGAGGAAAAAAAATGGTTTTTCATTAATTACATCACCACAAATATAATTTTTATTTATTCTCTATATAAAGTATGAGGTCGACATACGAGAGAGTTTAAGAGCTAGTTTTAAATAAGAGTTGGTATTAGGATGTTTCTGTTTTTTATCGTTAGCGGTGAAACAGTCGGTGACTTGGACCGTTGCTGGGTTTTCACATTTAGTTGACTTTTTCATAGCTTTATCCTAGAATAAGGGGTTGGGGCCATTGTTCACGTTTGTTTCCTGGATAAAGGTATAAAGCGATAGTAATTTACTGCAAGGTAGAGATTGTGCTGGAAACCGGAGAGGGGCCCTCGAAGCATGAATGGGCCTAAGCCAGGAGTAATGGGAAGGCATTCCCACTCGAACCAGGGGACCTAAAGTGGGCCCCTGGAAAAAAGAGAAAATATAGAAACCCTAATTCTATCCTACGGCTCTTGGTCTATTGAATCAAAACAATACCCATAAGTATACTCGATTCTCTCTTTGTATTATATGTTCTTAATTTAAAACTACTTTTTGTTCTCGATTATTGACTTCAAACATTTAATATTAATTGTATATGTTGACAACAATAAGCCCGGACACGGACACACATTGAGACGCAGGCGAGGGCAGCATAGTTTTTTACAGTTTTTTTAATTGGGGCACAGAGCTCAGGGCAAGACAGTGTACCGGTCTAGAAGGAAGATCTGCCATGCCGCGGGGAATCATAGCCCCCGCCGGGTGACCAGGTTTCACTCTGTGTCCGGCCCTCTTAGTCTCTAAAAATAGACTGCCAATTAGTGTGGCATATAGCTTCCTCGCATCCTATAATATACTTTATTGTTATATTAACATTATTGTTATATTACTTTAATATTATATCACATCAACATTATTTTAAATAATGATGATGAGAGTATGTAAAATAAATAACGAATGGAAATAGCAGTGGCAATATTCAAAGTGTTCAAATTCGTTTAGCATAAGTCGGTAGGAGTGAGAGTAGGTTTATAGTTTGAGAGCAGTTCGATAACGTGTGCATAGATGTGAATACAACTGTGTACAGATAGCGAATGAAGCCTGGTCGCCTGGTCTCGACGTCCCTAGGCTCGCGGTGCTATTGAAGAGGTAGAGTTTTTAAAATCGGAGACATAAAATTATTTCATCCTCAAAAGTGAAGAAAATGCTTCCGTTACCTTTGGTAAGCTCGGAAGCAGTATTCGAAGTAGTAAACATTTAATGACTTGTCTCGTATATTATCAATCAACTTATCATTAATCACCGGCCCGTTACAACAGTACTACAGTAGTACAAACAGTACTATCTGGCGTCTCAATTCGCGTGGTTTAGTATATTTCTGCGGTTGAAACAAACTGTGCTGCCCGGCCGGCGTCTCAATTTGCGCCCGGGCAAAAAGTATTTTTTATAAACAACAAATAAATACTAAAATAATGCTGACACGAATTTCTAGATTTTCCTAATCCGTCAATTTATAACAGAAATTTCAACTAAATTAATTAATTAAGTAATTAACAAATGAGTGATTATTGTATACTGTCGTGGGAAATACAAAATCTGTGAGAGTTTTATCTTTCTAGGAAGTCGGAAAGTGGGCCATATTAAGATTACAAGATTTGGAGGCAAGTTAAGTCAAATGAAAGAGTGTACTAGTGTACAAAATATAATTGGATTTGGACAGATAGATTGAAATCAAAACCGTTTGTGGTGTGTCTTCTCCACAAAGACCGTGTGTCATAAAATATAATGAATCATTATTAAAGGGTCACTGGGCTGAAGTTAACTTAAATTGTAGGATGTAGTTTCAATTTAATTTTTACTTGATGTCATAAATATTTTTTAAACATTCCTCACTCCATTTCATAGTTTAATCTGGAAATCTCTCGTACCTCGTACCCGACTTTATTATAATTAGGAAAGAATGCAATTTCGCTTTTAAATTGCAAAATAAGTAATTTGCATTTCGTTTCAGACTATATACGTAACAGACTAATTAGTATTTTTAATCTTGGTCCGATAAATTTGTAATTGCGAGTTGTTTAGCGTAACTGTAATTAGTTTTTTTTCTAGGTTTAATGCATTCTAGACTTGAAAAGTTAAAACTTGGGTATAAAAATAAAATATGCTCGACCTTTATGTCGTGTGACGACACTATATTTGCAGTGGATGTGACCCCCTGCATACTTTTTCTTGAAAAATGCAACAGGTTTTCTAAATAATTGAATGCACAAAACTGGACCCTTCCTCACCCCGACAAACTCTTCTAGTTTTTCCTTTCCTGGACTTTCTTCATATTGACGCTCGACTTTTCTCACGGAAAATTTGATCAAAGTTTTTCTTCGTTTATTCATTTATAATTCAAAAGCAAACTTTTTACTTTAGGAATTATTAACATTGAATATATAAATAGTTTTCTTATCTTTTTGGCAAAGTATATTTTATTGAACCGAAAAAGAAACATATTTTTTGGATTTTTTGAGTATTTAGGATTTGTCATTAATAATACATATTAATATTTTATTAAACCACTATTTGACAGACCGACTAAGTGCATGCCCTTCCATTTTTTACATTCTGTTTTAATCAGTTGATTAGTAAAGTTGTCCTCTAAATCTAATAATATAAACTTTATTATAGTCAACCATGTACAAAGGAAAAACTCCCATGCATAGTAAAAATGTTAGCGCAAACATGTCTTTACTTTGGCACATAAACTCGATAAGCTTTACCAAAAAACGACACCAAAAAGCGTTACATGAAAATGTCTCACTGTCTTGCAGACTCGTAGCAATTTTTCTTCTCAAGCAATTTTTTTTCCCGATGTTTTGACCCCTCCTCCGGTCATTATCAAGCTAAATAGAAGCTCGCTTTAAAATTTAAAACTTGACTTTTGAGAAAAATAATACTCTTAACATTATCTTTTTCTTTTTTTTTCTTTTTTCACCCATCCAAATTCTAAACCAAAATTTTCCTATATTATTATAAGCCAACAATACTCAGCTATCTTTGAAAATTCGCTCATTAAGTCATGGTGCATGACTGGACTTTTTTTATTCAACTAATGATTAAGATTAGTAATCATTCCCTGCCAATCATTTTTTATGGAAGCTCGATGAAATAAATCATATCACGAAATTTTGATTAATTTCGTGGCATTAATCTAATGTGCTTTTTTTCCAGTGTACGTGCTTTGTAAAAGGGGTTTTGATCACGATTTATTTTTATAATCTGGTTTCTTTATTTGATAAACCAAGAAGATTTATTTGGAAGACATTTCGAGGTTTATGATATTAAGAAAAATCTAACCATTTGCAAGATTCAAATAATTGCAAACGACTCAAAGTTAGAACGCTTAGATGATACTTTTTTTTTTTTTTTTTTGGTAGTTTTAGTCCCGTTCAACTGCTTATTAGGTCATTACAGAACGGGGGTTATGCCGCCACTTTCCTCATCTAATCGATGAGATCATCAGTGTGAAACATGTCTCACCCCGCTGGGATCCGAACTCACAGCCGGGGTTTAGACCTTGGTTTCAGAGTCGAGTGCGCTAACCCTTCCGCTACACCGGCCTAGATGATACCTTAATCATCAGAATATATATCGTCATAATGAGAATCCAGCTATAAGAAATATTTTTATGCTTGGAAATCGATATCAAGTAAGTAGAATTTTTAACAGATTACTGGCAAAACTCAATATATTGCTTCATAAGTTAGGTTGGTTATAAGTAAGTCGGGTTATAAGTTAGTTGAGGAGCCAGGGTGGCCGTGTTGCTTTAGACACTTGCCACGCCTGCACTCCCATCAATAAATCGAGGGCAGCTCGACGTCTTGGGTTCGATTCCACGTCTCAATTCTCTGATTTACATGGCACCCTACCGACGGAATATTGTACAGAGGTATTATAAGTGGTAGAACTCTCTACCACGGGGCTTGTAAAATGGGACTCTCAATAAGGTCTCATTATTATGTTCAAACAAGTAATTGCTACGACCCGTCTCGTCTAGTACTATTACTTGGGCCTACTACTAACGATCTTATAATTTACCAATAAAAGAAACTGCATGAAAATTAAGTTATCATAAACTAATATTTAAATAATGTATAAAGCAAATGAAACATTTAAACCTTCCGATAATCAATATTTCTAAGAGATATGCCAAAAATTTGTTAAAAATAATTATAAATATGCCAAAAAATGTGACACCCCATGCTTTCCTTGTTATTCGAAAAATGGTCTCATGAATATACAAAAATGTATATACTGGGACACTGGAAGTGTCACTAATACATGAACTACTTCACTGGGACACGGGAAGAGTCACTAATTCACGAAATTGGACACTGGAAGAGTCACTAATACACGAACTACTACACTGGGACACTGGAAGTGTGGTTGCTTGAACATGTTTAACAACCACATGATTTCCAGAGGAGTCACATTATATTCTTATTGAATACGCTCAGATAGTTGAAATTAATATGGTACCTTATGAGGGGTCATTTCGACTCTCCTTCCAAATTTCATTAAACTAATGGAAGTAGTTCTTAACATGCGATTGAAATGACGTTAAGTGTAAACACCACTTTAGACGCTATGGTATCCCACCATTTTTTAACAAGCGTAGTGAGACTTTGAAAAGTTTGTGTTTGTGTGTGTTTTTGTCTAACGATATCTGGCAAAAAAATTGATCGATTTGAACAAACTTTGGCCCACAAGCACATTTCATAATTTGTGACAACTGTATAGTTTTTGGAAAATTCTTCTATTAAGATGGCAGACGACAAAAAAAAAGTTTTTTGTAATCATGACATGTTGTATATCGTATGAAAGGTCTTGAAGAGTAGGAAAAGAATGTGTAGCTATTACTATAAAAATGCCATATTCCTTTCCGGAATTTTGAAAACAAATATAGCCCCGAAATGGGGGATTGTATATAAGTTATTGCGGTTATATAGCATGTCACACACCATTTTAAAAATCTTTTCATTTAGATTAAGACTATGTCAACAATTTTTCCCCAAAAATTGTTTACTGGTAGCCATATTGAAAACAAATATGGCCGATTTAAGAGTAAACTTTTTTTTTCTACGCGAGTTCTTTATGACTGCACAATTTGTTATGTAATAATAATGATGATATATGAAATACATTGAACACCCCTGAAAAATATTGCTTTGTTAATTGCATATTCATGTATGAACGTGTCATAAATATAACTTTAAATTATTATTCATAGACAATACGAGTATTTATTATGTAGATAAAATGCATTGGCTTTTCAGTATATTAGAAATAATATACTTTGAAACTTGTTAGTATCCGAATATATTTAGCTTATCTATCTGAATATGTATATATCATATTTATTTACATAAAATCTAATTTAAAATAGGCAATGTTGCGTATTATTATATAATATATAGTGAGAGGAGAACTAATCAAATATTTTAGATTTAAGATATATACGAGTATATTATGTGTTTATATCTTAAAGTTATAAATAAGATTCTTATAGCTGTTTATTATAATATTAGACGGGTTGAAGGAGTTTTGAAAACTAATTAAATGAAGAAACAAGTTGAAGAAAGTTTATTTGAATCTGAGATTGAGAAGAAGAAACAGTAATGCTAACACATGTCCGAACAGAGATTTGTTTTATAGCGTTCCAACGGTCATTATTAGGTTACAACTTGAAACACATGTGTCGTGAACTCAGCCGCTCACATCTTAACACGTGTCATCTACAACTATTACCGACATTACACAATCTCCTTCATTTCAATTAAATGTAATAATAAACACATATTAGGATTTATTTCAGGATGAGTGTTTTTGGGTAGTTATCACATCCATACTCGCCTAAAACCATTATCTAAAAACCAAACTAATCTGCTTCGAATCCAAATATAATAATGATACTAAAACCGGTATGTTCTAAGGAATTACTAAATTTTTATGATTTATCCCCCTAATACCTCATTTTCCCTGGGGGACACGCTTTATATTCGTGCAGCACCGTGAGGTAAATAAGGTTTATATGTTGTATGATCACCCAGGATCGTAAGGTCAATGAGGTTTATATGTTCTATGGTCACCCAAAATCGCGATTAATGTGGTTTATGTATGTTCTATGACCACCCAGCACCCAGCATCGTGAGGTAAATGAGGTTTAATGTTCTATGATCACTCAGCATTGTAAGGCAAACGAGGTTTAATGTTCTATGATCATCCAACATCATAAGGTAATAGTACATTGCGCGTCGAGTGCGTAAAGTAGCATTTTGCATGCGAGTGTGGAGTTTGCACCCGAGCGACAGCGAGGGTAGTAAAACCACACAAGCAATGCAAAATGCCGTTTTCGCACGAGTTGCGTATCGTACTTTATCTACGATTGTTAGATTTAAATAATAAATACAGAAAAAAATAAACTTGCTGTATGTAAGTTCGTATCTCTTCTCTTGATAAAGATGGCATTAATCTTGAGTTGTATTTTTTGCCGGATTAATTATTTCTGGAGGAGTATTATTCTCTACATTTTCGTCAAAGCCACTTGATTCACTCATTGTTTTTCACTAAAAACTCGATATAAACAGTTACTTTAATAAAAGAACAGCAAATTAGTTTTGTTAAATGTAAACAAACTCGTTAATCGTGCGTAAAGCTGAAGAATTCCTCTTCTTTACCGCACTAGCGTGGTAAAGAAGAGGAATTCACGCATGCGCAATGAATACAAGTACGTAAATAACCACTTTCTACGCATCTAAACAGAGATATAATGTTTATATTTCGTATCAATCGTAGATAAATGAGGTTTACATGTTCCGTGTTCATCCAGGATCGTAAGGTAAATGAGGTGGCTTACTATATAGGCCATCAGCTACAAAACAGCAGATGGGAGTGCACACACTGACACCGACGCCCAGCACACAATGTTAGTAGTGAGCCGTCTGGTAGGTGTTGGTCCTCTGGTGGTTAGACGATAGTTTTTTCCAACCTTAAAAAATAAATAATGGCCAAGAGTAAAAAGTTATTTTTCTGACTTTTAGTTATAAGTTCCTGTACGAAAAGTACAGCAATACATCCTCGTAGAAAGGGTTTAGTAACTTGATTCATGCTTATTTCTTATTCTTTCTGTACATGATACATGTAATATTCACATCTTATAATATATAGGTAAAACAGAAACTAGCCCCCTAATACATTATTCTCCTTAACAATGTATTCGTGACTATATCTCGGACATCGTTAACGCTAGAATAGCCGAACTTGATGCAATTCCTTTATTGACTAAGACGTTAACGAAGCGAGGTTTTTTTGATCCGCCATTTTAATTCTAATATGTAGTTTTTGACTACACAGTCATCACTGTAACAGAGCATACTGAGATTACCATGTAGTCACAAAAAGTGTATATTTTATTTATAGTTTACGGCAATATTGCGACGGTTGTTGTGTTACATGTTGACCATTTTATAATTTTTTGTTTTAGCGAATTTCCATTGGAAAAAAATCGCTAATAGAGCCACTGGCATGGCGGGAGTTTGAGCCGGGATTGTGGCCAAAATACGTTTCATGGGTCCCTGATCACGAAAAAATAGCTTTTACAAAACTTTATATATATATATATATATATATATATATATATATATATATATATATATATATATATATATATATATATATATATATATATATTTCTAGCGGATTTCTTGTGAGCACGATAGCTCTCGAACGAATTTGACGTATCAAAATAAAACTTGCACCAAAAAATCAAGCTCGTTGAGATGAGGATCCCCTAAAAAAATGGGATCTTTATGACGTCATTAACCCCTCCTGATGAGTCAGCAAAGATTAAAAAAAATACAAAAAATCAAGTGAGGTATCGCTTCATATGTTTTTTAAGATTTTGAATCCAAAAAATGAGTTACCATAGCGATAATAATAATAGTAGTAATATCAACAATTTCTTGCGGATTTCTTGTGAGCACGATAGCTCTCGAACGAATTGACGTATCAAAATAAAACTTGCACCGAAAAATCAAGCTCGTTGAGATGAGGATCCCCGAAAAAAAAGGGATCTTTATGACGTCATTAACCCCTCCTGATGAGTCACCAAAGATTTAAAATAATCCTACCGCGGGTTTCCGCAAGCCAAGCGAATTTCCATTGGAAATTTGTAGTTCAATGTTGTGCAGTTTAAACCTCTTTGAAACTACTACTATTATGTTTAACTAAGCATTATTATAAAAACCGTAATCTAACTAAAATATTTCTTATACATTTTCTTAACTTAAAACAATCCACACAATTGTAGTAGTTATGAAGGAAGTTTAAACTGCACAACATTGAACTACAAATTTCCAATGGAAATTCGCTGGGCTTGTGGAAACCCGCGGTAGGATTATTTTATTTATTAAATGTATTTTCAGTATATAGTGTTTCTTAAAGTTAGTTTAATCTAAATAACCTTTAAAATATTTAAATATTCATAATGCACATATTTTTCGTTGTCGAGCAAAAATAATTATTTAATAATAAATTAACATTGCATAAATATTGCATGTGTTACACATGGGAGGCTAAATTGTATGCAGATTACACGCTCCAAAACTGCCTGTCATTTGGAATTTTTAAAAGATCCCTCCCCCCTCAATCTCAGAAACACCCTCTAAATTCTACCCCCCCCCCCCCCCCCCTGCAAATGTTATGATGGAACAAGTTGCGCTACCAAATCCCCCCGTGAGCTCCCCTGAATCTAACCATATTATTCGTTCCCCGGGAAAAATTTAGTTTTCGATATATTGGCGATAATAAATCTGTTTTCACTAAAATTTAAAACGAAATATTTTTAATCACCTGTTAAACACTTGATATGTTTAATAATAATTATTAAATTAGATATTATGGGGTTTTAATTCTGTATCACTATGTAGCTGAGACAGTTTGGTTTATGTTGGCGGACCGATTTTTTTGCTATGAAACAAGAAATAAATAAACAGTATTTTTTATTATTAACTATTGCTCCTTAAGAATTGAATGCAGGTTTGATATATACACAATCCATGTATATAAATAGAAAGAGAAAGAGAGAGAGAGAGAGAGAGAGAGAGAGAGAGAGAGAGAGAGAGAGATTATGTAGCCACCGTGTAAAATATATAATAGTTAGTTTTTTTACAATCTCATGCACGATTTTCGACGATTACGATATGATAAATAAAAAATTTAAAGCGAAAAATTCGAAACTAAACTGTATTTTATTCGGTGAAACACTCTTATAACGCTGCTACTCTAGATTATACAATTTATATATAAATAAGTTTCGCAACGGATTCGCTAAGGTAAGTAACTGTTGCCGCATAATGTGTATTGGGTAAGAGGTTAAGAAGCAGATGTGCAGCCATCTTGGAATCAAACTAGAGTTAGATTTCCTATGACCATGATTCAGGAAAAAAGAAAAGAAAATGTGTGTAACAAGGATTTTCTTAAGACTTTTAGATGTAGATGGTTTAGTCTTGCTGGAGGCTAGAGTTAGAAAGCCAAGATGGTGTTTTTATTTTTGTAAAGGAAGCCACTTGTTACAGATGATTAGCGATTTGTCAAGCATGCCTCAAGGTGTTGGGATGCCAGGATACAGTGACACCGACATCAAGCCGCGTGTAGCTGTGAAACACCTTGTTATCAAGTCAAACAACAAAACAACCCGTAATATAAAAACATTTCAAGCAACCATTTCTACCAACTGAAATATATCAAAAAATAGACTGCCAATTGATGTGGCACATAGCTTCCTCGCATCCTATTACGTACTTTATTGATTTTATGCTTCTACAAGCCATTACCTAATTTGTTTCATTGTTTCCCCCGTTTTGTTAATCTGTCAATTTTTTTTAAATTTTTTACATGCATTAAGGTATCAATTTAGCAAACATTAAAGAGCGCAGACGATTCAAATTAATCTGGGGCTGGCTACCTGCGGATAACTTTCGATAAACTATAAAAGTTTCATACAAATCGAAAAAGTATTTTTGAAGCTGCAGGTATAAATAAATGTATGTTTGTGCTCATGTGGAAGAGAAACAAGCAGGCGCAGAAGGTTGCAACTTATATGAAACTAACAATAGGCTAATCATGACCTACCATCAAATTTCATTAAAATCAAAGACAACCGACAGAAAGACATGGAACCAAAATTTTCCGTGATGTCTGAAACGGATTTCTGTCTTGGATTTTTTTAAATCGGAGACTCAAAATATTTTCGTTCTCCAGAACGACCACATATCTTCCGTTACCTTCGGCAATCTCGGAAGCAAAACATATACATGAATATTTTGACGGAGTTAAGACCCAAAGCACCTACAAGCCTTTATTATTTGTTTGTACCATGATTTTTGTTTGGTTGTTTTCATTATTTATACACATTTTTATTTACTTTGCGTCCGAGCTTACCAAAGTTTACGGAAGCTATGAGATCGTTCTGAAGAACAAAAATATTTTATGGCTCTGATTTCAAAAATTCTAAGACAGAAATCAGTTTCAGACATTTCAAAACAGTTTTGGTTCCGTGTCTGTCTGTCGGTCCTCTCAGTGGTGTATCCAGGGGGGGGCACAGGGGGCACGTGACCCCCCCCCCAGACCCAATACAGTAAAAAAAAAAAATACCATCGTATTATTTTTTAATACATTTTTTTACATTCACCTCAAATTCAATTTCACCTGAGAAATGCATATAAAAGCGCTGTTTTGAGAGGTCATATTTTTAAACTTTCTGGATCCCCCACTATAAATCCCCCCCCCCCCATTTTTTAACTGCAGACGGCGCCTATGACTTATAGTAAGATATTGTATTGCAGTAAGCATCAGCATAACATTTTCTAACGAATACGTTTTAAAACAGTTGTTGTTACTTTGGGTTTTTTTGTTTATTATTTGCAATTTTTTGGGGGGGGGGGGGGAATTGCTTTGTTGAATAAGTAGTTCCCTTTTCTTGTTACCACTGCGTATACCCATTCAGTATATGGAACTAAGTCAAAAGACTAGCACGTGATATAATATATACACACACATATATATAAATATATATAAATATAAATATATATATATATATATATATATATATATATATATATATATATATATATATATATATATATATATATATATATATGTATGTATATATATATATATATATATATATATATATATATATATATATATATATATATATATATATATATATATATATATATATATATTTGTGGTATAATGTTTGGCGGGCCAAAACGGTCAAACATTGAAAGTTAACCTTGACACCTGCCCTACAAATCTTTGTGTTTGGCAAACGTCAACATCTATGTGGGGGAGTTAAGGACCACTTGTCTCTCCCGGACGGGTCTCTTTCGTCAGTAGTGTCATATTCCCAGCTCTTTAGTTACAGATATTTGAGGGGGTCCAGACCGCCTATTGAGATCCGTCTCATCTAATTAGCATAATTTAATTGAAACTTGGATGAAATATAATGAATTATTAATGCACGCAGTACATGACTCACCAACGGGCCAGACTTGCTTTTCCCCGAGGGACCATCGGGCAAGATTTGCTTTTCCCAGAGGGACCAACGGGCCAGACTTGCTTTTCCCAGGGGGAAAAGTTTCCTCGCATCCTATTTCGTAAAATTTAATGATTTTATGCTTTTAAACCCCATTATTATCTAATTTATTTCATTTTCCACCCGTCTTTAAAATCTATGAAAATTGTTTTGATTTTTTTTACATGCTACTTAGAAACATTTAAAGAAAAAAAATTGAAATTAATCTGGGGCTATCTGCGGGCTACTTTCAACGAACCATCAAATTCATAAAAATAAGATAAGTACTTTTTAAAATATAGGTGTAAATAAATATATGTTTGTGCGTATGTGAAAGTGAAACAAATTGGCGCGGAAGGTTGAAACTTATTTGGGACCAACAATGGGCTAATTATGACCTATACCATCCAAATTTCAATAAAATCGGACGATTAGTTTTTAAGATATGTTGGTTCGCAAAAATTAAGTGACAGACCGACAGACAGACACGGAACCAAAAATGTTCCCTCGTGTCTGAAACGGACAGAATTCTTGAATTCTGGAATTTTTAAAATCGGCGACTTAAAATTATTTCGCTCTTCAGAACGATCAAATATCTTCCATTACCTTCGGATAAGCTCGGAAGCAAAATAAAGGGAAAATAGACTAGTATATTGTGGAAAAAACTAATGCATATATCAATAGCTAATGTGTCAAATACATCGCCAGCACAGGAAATAGAGGTTTTAATGCACGGAAGTATTGCAATCATTCTGCAGGACGATTTATTTGGGTGTCTAATTTCAAAAATTCCTGGACATAAATCTGTCTCAGCCATCAAAGAACATCTTTGGTTTCATTATCTGTCTGTCGCTTTTTAAGACATAAAAGGATTTACGAAAACTACTCTTCCGATTTTGTGCAAGCTGGATGTTAGGTTATAATAATTAGCTCGTATTTTTTTAATATTGATTTCATGATTTAATAATATTGAATGAAAATAAGTGTGTTCGCCCTAGGATTACAAATTGATCCAAATTCGATTTTGAGATTTTTATGGATTTTCACGTTTTAAGGACCCCTGAGTTTAAAAAAGTGGTTTATAAAAAAGAGCCGTTTTTCCAGGAAAATCTAGTTCTTGAGAAAAAAGCTTTAAACGAAGACAGAGAGTGGCCGGGTTCGATACCCCTCCAAGGACAACTTATTTATATGATACAATTTCAATATTAATTAAATTTACTTGCGAAAACTAATAAATATAGACATTGGGCTGTTATTATGAACTTGTACATGAGAAAGTTTATCTGAGTTGTCTTGGACCGATTTTTTCGATAGAGACGTAACTTTGATAAAGATGTATCAGGTGCTTATGGCGACCTACATTCACTCCACTGTGTAAAATAGAAATTACTAAAGATCTTAAATCTTTAACCTTTTGTTCGCTTTGCTCTTCTTCAATAAAGAAAATATGCCGTAAAATATTCCATTGAAACTTAAATTTTATACGAAGGTGGAGTTTTAAAGCCGATTAAGTTTATATTTTTAAACCTCGATAAAATCTTCCGGGTTTTAAGCCGAGACCTTAAAATTTAACTTCCTAAAAACAACTGGAAAATCTCTACCTAATAAAAAGTATGATTTTTAATACTTAATTAAGTACCAAAGTACAACTTAATTTATGTACTAATTTTATATCGTAAATCATATAATTATTATATATAGACACAAAATTTCTTGAGGCATCGAGCACTAAATCTGAATGAACTGGAAAATCTACTACATATACAGTTTCTAATATTTTTAGGTTCCTTACGTTCTATCGCGTACATTAATGTTCTTTTAATTGTCAAGGCCATCATTCATTCATTATTGTCTAATTTATTCAATTCCCCCTCCCCTTTTTTTCTTCCGAGCTTACCGAAGGTAATGGAAATATTCTGTTTTTTTTTTTTTTTGTTTTTTTTTTCATCCGATTTTTAAGAAATTGGAATAACAAACCAACTCATGATCATTTCAATTATCTGTGCTCATTAGATGTTACTAAATTAATACTTAAATTCATGCCAAAAATCAAAGCAATTTCGTAACATAAAAAAAAAGGTTGAAAAAATTAAAACTCAGACAATAATGGGTTGTCAAATCAAAACATCATTAAAGTACGGGATAGGCAGCGAGGAAGCTGTGTGCCAAACAAATACTAATGTTGTTTACTTACCAAAATAATCTGGTTTAGTAAGGAAGAACCTAATACCTTGCACAAAATCAGGTTTATTAAAAGACATTTTATAAATTTTAAGTGGCCGTAACTGTGGTGATCTAAAATTATTTATTTTTTTATTTTTTAAATGGGTATCATTTCAAAGGTATTAACATAAAGATCACAATTATATATCGCGTTTCCAAAATGGCTGCCATTTTACCCTCGAAATTACCAAAACAAAACCAAATAAAATTCCTCCCACCTCCGCGCTACCCCATAACGACGGGTCCTAAAAATAAGGAAAAAATACATAAATATATAGCCATTTTACCCTTAACAGAACCAAATAAGTGCATATCTGATATGCATGCTAAAGGAGAGTAAGCACAGCTTGCTTTTCCAAATTGCAACTTGTTATACATATTTTAGTAAAAAAAAAATATTAAAAAAATAAAAATAATGTAGGATATATGAATTTTTGTGACCGTAGAAACCCTTTTAGTAGCTTGCTGACATGTACTTGGCGGGATTTTATTTATGAAATGTAGATCATAGAATTAATTTATGTTCTTATATTTATTTTTTTAAGCCTAACGGTTCTCGAGTCAGAAAAAATAATCTTATAGGGATTTAAAAAAATAATATTACCTAAATGTAATGCAGAAAATCCTAGAATGTAGAAAAATACAGTAAAAGCTAAAAAATCCAATTGATTTAGAAGGCCCAAATGCTCTTTTGAGATGAAAATTCGATGTATTTACACATAAAATTCTATATAGAAACTTTATCTTGTATACGTTTAGAATTTTATATCTCAAAAGAGCATTTGGACCTTCTCAAAATGGATTTTCTAGCTTTATGTTTAGTTGATGGTAAATTAATGTTAGCACTGACAAGTTGTTTATTATTGCTGAGTGTTGCAGTCCGGTATAATCCTGATGTGTGATTTATCCGTACTTCTGAAGCTTGCGTATCTAACGGATATCCGTTGAATGTGTGTTAGAATTACTTCACCTTAAAAACCATGACTTGTTTAAACCTTCTCTCGGGTTTGAATGTGTCTCCCCGTCTTGAAACGTGCTCTGCCAGCGTAGACATAGGAGATAAGCTGTAAGATTCCTAGCCCAGAGTATTCCAGTCCGGAGTCCGGAGTAGACTATGCGGGCTACATCAACCCTAATGTACTTGTTCAAAGGCTTCACACGTTCCCTGTCCCTTTTGACTCCGATAGACCCTTTACCTTCTCGTGAAAGCACCTTAAAACCTTGAAGCATGTATTGCCCAGTTACACGTAGGCTTCGGTGATGGGAATCTTCATCTCTCTAATGGATTGCTACGGATGTTTTACATACCGTTCACAGGCTCATGCTCCGTTCACTTGTTTTACATACCGTTCACAGGCTCATGCACTGTTCATAGGCTCATGCACCCGTCACAGGTTCATGCACCGTTCACAGGCTCATGCACCGTTCACAGGCTCATGCACCCGTCACAGGTTCATGCACCGTTCACAGGCTCATGCACCGTTCACAGGCTCATACACCGTTCACAGGCTCATGCACCGTTCACAGGCTCATGCACCGTTCACAGGCTCATACACCGTTCACAGGCTCATGCACCGTTCACAGGCTCATGCACCCGTCACAGGTTCATGCACCGTTCACAGGCTCATGCATCGTTCAAAGGCTCATGCACCGTCCACTTGTTTTTCTTATCATCTCATTTGTTTTCTCCGATACAGCGATTGTAGAATCTACAATATACTAAAATGAAAACTAAATGAATACTAAATGAATTGTTACAGTATCGATTCATCAGGATTTAACTTTATTTGCGTTAACTTCTATGTTATTCTATGTATAGAAAATACAACTGCTTATCAACTACTTCTGTTTAACCAGGATGTTGTACTATTAAGCAGGTACGTTATAGTATACCTGACTGATAAGCCAGAGTGTGTTTGTTACTACATATAGTTGTTATCGAAAAATTATATATTTTTGTAATCAGCTCGACGTACCCTTTCATATGATACCCCACACGGCATGCAAAAGAAAAAAAATATATTTTTTAACCCTTAAGTTTTTTCACCCTAATTTTTTTTAAAAAATAATTGTTTTAAGTCGCTATATTTTTAAAATGTTCACTATACAAATATATGCCAAATTTCAAAGTAATTGGACGAAAGGTGTAGCCGTGAGAGCAGGCGACAGACGGAAGGACGGACAGACACACGCAGGAAAATATAAGGGTCCTTGGTTTTGCCAACGGACCCTAAAAATTAATTATAAATACTACTTTGTACTATATTTGAAATATTAGGATAATACAGAGCTCGATGTGATTCGTAGCAAAGCTAACGGACTACTCCAGATTCAACATATGGAAGCCAGTATAAAACAAGCCCCCATAGAATACATTAGCGTTGTGTTGAGATATTTATTATTCCCCCCTTAAAAAAAAAAAATAAATGAATAAAAAATAAAATTTAAAAAAACACCAAACCCCTGTAACATTTTTTAGTTGAAAAAGTTTAGAAATTTAAAAGTCTTAATAAGAGTAGTAAAAAATATTAATAAGTTTTTCTTTTTATGTATAACCTAAAAGCTAACTAGTAAAAACAGTATAAAAACAAAACAGTTTTTCCAATCTTACCCCCATAAAAATAAAATTTTTACATAATTAAACAGTAAAGTCTTTAAGACCTTTTCAACGATATACATCATGATAGTTTTTCGGGTATTTTGATATTTGTTCCCATGTACCCTTAAAATGTACCTAAACAATGATTACTGAAAGACTTTTTCAAGTCTAATAAATGCGCTATACAAAACAAATACTTTTATAATCCCTAAACCCTGTGCTTATAAGGTTATAATGTAGGTACATTAGGTGCCATTTGAACCCAAAGTAGTAAAATATACAAAAATGGATTTTTATAATTGTGTTCCTGGCATCAATTATTAAGCCATGTATACCAATTTTTCTTTAAATCGGATCAAAAATAATAAATTACTTCGACCCCCTGTATACCTAAATTTAAATTTTGAAATCTCATGCAGATAATAACATTCATCTTGTTTTGGAAGGTTGATTGTGCAGATTTCATCAAGATCAGACAAACTCTAGATTTGTATAAAAGAAAAACATACAAACAGCTATCTTTAATCAAGATGGCCGATTGAACAAACCTATTGCATAAGTTGTTTATGGCACAAAAGGTAGCTTCCGAATTTCAAGGTTCTAGTGCTATTATTTCCGGAGATCGATATCTCTGTAAATAATAGCACTAATTGAACTCTGTATATAAATGACCGCCATCTTGAATCAAGATGGCAGATTTTAAAAATATATCTTAGCGAGCATCTAGGACATGAGAGGAACCTACCAACAGAATTGCATGGTCCATGCATGGTGGTTTCAGAGATATCGTGATGTGACAGTGAGTGAGTGCATTGTATTTGGAATTTACATATAGATATGTGTGAGTAGTGGAATTAATGTAAATTGAAAGAACTGGGAGGCAGAGAAAGTAAAGCATGTTGGTAGGGGCAGTGTTGTCGTTTTATTTCTCTTATGGGCGGCTTTATAAAAGCCCTTATTTGCTTAGGCCTCCTATTTGATTTTTTTGTAGCGTGGAGGGAGTCCTTGCCTTAAGTTTATCTTTGGTCCAAACTAGGGGCCCTTCAAGAGAAAACTCTTGAATTGTTGGTGTTGACCTAAATCCGAACCTACTTACTACTTTCACCGAAGGGCTTATTTTTATTTTATTATTTTACAATTCGAAACTCTTGTGTACAGAGATTAGAAGGAGCGGGTCGAAAGGATTTATTGCACAAATTAATTGCATGTATTTGGTTTTATATGAAGAACCGTCGATTTTTCTTTTTGGAACGAAGTTCCTTATCACACGTTACAGCGCTGGGGGTCAAACGACCGGTAACAAAATCGACCGTCACGAAATCGACCGGTGACGACAACTTGAGTAAAAATTGACCGATTTAGATGAAATTTGTTACACACATTCATTTTACCATTGCCCGTGGTGGATAACGTTGTCACCTTGCTGTTGCCCGTCTCAGAGACGGAACTAGACCTGCTGAGGCCCGTGTGCAAGATTTTTTTTGAGGCCCCCCCCCCCCTGTTGAGAAAGTTATATTTAATTTATTTAATATTTTATTTTATTTTGTTTTTAAATAATGTAAACACTGTCTTTATATAAACAAACATGTATGTGACAGTTATAATAAATAATGTGAATTGTTGTTTTTTGTCTTAAAATGAAATTGGCTTTCTTTATTAATTACCAATATAATTAATGTTTAATGATCAAGTAACTGATCAAACACCCCCCCCCCCCCCTCCAAGATGTCCAAATATTTTTGTCGCCTCATTTTTCTGGACACACATAAGATTTGTAATAAAAGCATTATTTTTTATGATAAAAAAACAAAATTAATTAAATGGACTTCATTTTAGAATATTTTAATCAAAATCGTCGGAACCGTTTTCAAGAAATAAGTACTTTTTTAAGTTTTTTCATAGGTTTTAAGGAGTAGCGCCCCCAAATTTGAAGTCAAAATTAATTCGGCCCAGTAATTAAGGCTCCAGGTGTATGGACAGACAGACATTTTTTTAAAAACTACTACTTTGGACTCAGGGGACCTCAAAACGTGTAAATTCATCAAAATCGAATTTTCGCCACTACAATACTTTCTCATTATATGGAAAGTAAAAAGAGCAAAAAAGTTGCCTGTAATGGTACTTTTTTATTTTAGCACCCCCATTTTTGTAGGGCAGACTAGGTATTGTTAGAACTAAAGGGGGTGCTAAAATAAAAAAAAAGTGCCTTTGTAATCTATATATATAAAAGTCAACGTATGTGTGTGTGTGTGTGTGTGTGTGTGTGTGTTTGTTCTTTATACAAATCTACAGTTTTAGTCCGATCTCGATGAAAATTTGCACACTTGACCTTCAAAGCAAGGAAACAATCAAGGTCAACATGAATTTTCGAAATTTCAATTTTGGTACACAGGGGTACGGGGTACAAGTAATAAATACGGGGTCAAAGTAATGAATACCCTTCATGATGCATATCGTTGAAAAGCTCTTTAAGGGTACAGTAAATGTTGTTATGTACACTTTTGTCATATTTTCATTTAGGAGGGGGGTAAAATAGAAAAATATAGCTATATCGTTTTTGTTCTTTATACAAATCTACAGTTTTAGTCCGATCTCGATGAAAATTTGCACACTTGATCTTCAAAGCAAAGGGAAAATCAAGGTCTACATGAATTTTCGAAATTTAAATTTTGGTACACAGCAGTACGGGGTACAAGTTATGAATACGGGGTCAAAGTAATGAATACCCTTCGTGATGGATATCGTTGAAAAGCTCTTTAAGAGTACAGTAATTGTTGTTATGTGTAGTTTTGTCATATTTTAATTTAGGAGGGGGGTAAAATGGAATATATAACTATATCTATATATATAAAAAGAAGAGTATATCTATATGAGAGAATGTCTTTTATACAAATCTACAGTTTTATCCCAATTTGATGCATTTTCACACTCTTTTTCTTCCAAACAAGGTGAAGGTCACTGCCTACATGATTTTCTGAAATTAAAATTTTGGTACACAGAGGTACGGGGTACAAATGTTAAAGTAATGGATACCCTTCATGATGCATATCGTTGGAACGCTCTTTAAGAGTACATTAATTGTTGTTAAGTACGTTTTGTCATATTTTCATTTAGGAGGGGGGTAAAATGGAAATGTATAAAAGTCAACGTATGTGTGAATGTGTTGGTTCTTTATACAAATCAACAGTTTTAATTCGATCTCGATAAAAATTTGCTCACTTGACCTTCAAAGCAAGGAGAAGATCTCTGTCTACATGAATGTTCGAAATTAAATTTTTGGTACAGAAGGGTACGGGGTACAAATGTCAAAGTTGAAAACCCTTCATGATGCATACTGTTGAAAAGCTCTTAAAGAGTACAGTAATTGTTTTTACGTGCATTTAGGGGGGTAAATGGAAAAATATATCTAAAAGTCAACGTATGTGTGTATGTTCTTTATACAAATCCATAGTTTTAGTCCGATCTCGATCAAAAAATGCACAATTGACCTTCAAAGGAAGAAAAAATCAGTGTTTACATGAATTTTCGAAATTTAAATTTTGGTACACAGGGAACAGGGTACAATAATGAATACGGGGTCAAAGGACTGAATACCCTTTATGATGGATATCGTTGAAAAGCTCTTTAAGATTACATTAATTGTTGTTATGTACAGTTTTGTCATATGTATTTTCATTTAGGAGGGGGTTAAATGGAAAAATAGCTATATCTTAAATAGAGTGTCTGTATGAGGATATCTCTTTTATCAAATCTACAGTTTTAGTTCGATGTCGATAAAAATTTGCCCACTTAAACTTCAAAGCAAGGGGAAAATGACAGCCTACATGAATTTTGGAAATTTAAATTTAGTACACAGGTATGGTAAAAGTAATGAATACGGGGTAAATGTAATGAATACCAAAATGCAAAAGCTCTTTAAGAGTAGAATAATAGTTTTTATGTATTGTTTTGTCATATTTTACTTTGGAGGGGGGGGGGGGGGAATTTAGGATCTTTAAAATTAGCTTATCAAAGAGGAGGGGGTATAGAAATAGGTGGGAGATATATAGAATCTAGATATTCTTGCATACTAAAATAATTTATATGTTTCATTATGGTTGTTTATTAACTTATCTAATTATAATAACACTCCGTAGCGAAGCACGGGTACCCAGCTAGTTAATACTAAAGAATGGATTTAGAGTTTATGGCTCAAAATAAGAACTCTTTATTTTAAATTTTTTTAGCAGATCCATTATTTTAGCTGTTAGACTTGAGTTGAATACTCATATTTTGAAACTTCAATTCTTGGAGAAAAAATGCCAAGAGTAAAAAGTTCTTATTTTAACCCATAGAATCTAACTAAAAAAATATGTCTTCCTATTAACATTTTCATATTTTAAGTACTGCTGCAAAGCAGTTTTGCGCTCAAAACTCAATGTGCTTTGCATTTTTTCTGAAAGCGCATTTTAAGTTAACATAGAAGCCAAACCCCGCGTCTTACTTCCTGCAGTAGATTCCGGAGATATTGAGTGGATCGTGTTAGGTGGCCCCTGTATAGGCATATTTTACAAATTACAAATTTATAATTAATTTAAAAACCGAGATAGTTACATATTGATTAAACATATACAGGATAATACAAAACCTTAACAGTCTAAAATACCCAAATGTATAAAAATCACGTCATGTTGTAAGTCAATTTTTTATATTAATAATATTATCTTAATAAGCATTTAACATCAGTAGTCTCAAAAAATGATAATAATAATTATTATCATTATGTGGAAAAGAAAATAGATACCTACCACATAATAATAATAATGTTAATAATAACAATGGTAATAAATAAAATATAAACTAACTTAACCTTTTTATTCATTTATTTTTATTTTATTAATTTTTTTTTATAACTGGCCGAGCGGAAGTGAGGCCCCCCTTACCCCGAGGCCCGTGTGCGGCTGACCCCATGCATACGGTTTATAATTGTTGAAAAGGAGATGTCCGAAGCGTGTGGTTTTTGGGTGGAATAGTAAGAACTCTCTATTACTATCATACTCTTTAACACATAACTCATTATGATAGTCTATTTTCCCAATATGCAATACATATCTATTTTATATTATTTTTTTTTTTTATACTTTAAATAATTATAAATTTAAAAAGAAGTAAATTAAATTAAATAAACTTCTGATCTTTTAATTTTGCCTTAACTCCGCTAAGTACTAACAGTTTGTTACTTTTAATTTTGTCTCTTTTCTAACTCCGCCATGTATAAGTAGTTAGCATCGTGTACTTAGCAGTGTGATTTTATAATTTATATTTAATGAAAAGCTTAAGGAGCTTCGATCCTACCGGTAGTTCCGCGACACCACACGTATGTTTTTCATGGGAGTAAAGTGCGTCATTATACCCTGAGCGATGAAGGTGATTCCGGAACCGCCTCGGGAGTTAATTATTGCTCCGGTACAATTGATTTTTACTCCAGAGATACATAACAGATTTTATCTGCAGATGGAGAATCAAATAATTTGGGAAGATTTTAATTTTAAATTACTTAATTAAAGAAATAGTAAATATTGTTACAAGCTTTAATTTAACTTGAAATGTTTGTATTTATGCATGTATGTATATCATGTCAAATCTTGCAACTGAATTTTAAAGCAGTAATCCTCACCCGATTAAATTGAAATGTTACATAATTTTTTTTTTATGACAATGCATGGTTATTGATTAGTGACGTCATTCTAAATCCAATATGGCGGACTTGTTATTTTTTAAGCACGCCCATGATATGGGTATCAAATGAAAGGGTTTCCTGATAATAATACGAATAAAAGCTTGTTTTTAAAAATGTTTTTTAAATAAAAAAATTATTATATTTATTTTAAACAAAATAGTTAAATATAATATTAACAATTCACTAAGAAAGGTTAACCACGTTAAAATTGAATTGTAGATAGTAATTATTTTAAATTCAATACCAAAATTAAATGGGGGAATTAACTGGTAGCAGAGTCATAATATATTGAACAGTGGTTGCCAACTCATGTATATACATGTGCATTAATTTATCTACATTTAGAAATTTTGATTTAACCTAACCTGTTTGCTTTACTGATAAATCACCATGGCAACCGTTGTAGAGGTTACATTGCGAAGACGACATTAGAGACAGTGGCGTACACAGGGGGGGGCCCAAGGGGCCCTGGCCCCCCCCGAAATGATTACATACCTAAGACCCGCAATACACTTAAAACCAAAAAACACAGACAGATGCATTCGAATTTGCTGTAAATATTTTCCAATAAAAGGAATTAATTAAGTATTATCTTATGGTTTGTATACACTTAATCACCCCAAATAAGCTCGGCCCGGATTTGCCGATAGAATTAAATTCATTCAACACTATACCGGCCCGATTGCCGGCTGGGCCCGGATTTTGCCGATGGAATTAAATTTATTAAACACTATACCGGCCCGACTGTCGGCTGGGCCCGGATTTTCTCGATGGAATTAAATTTATTAAACATTATACCGGCCTGACTGTCGGCTGGGCCCGGATTTTGCCGATGGAATTGAATTTATTAAACACTATACCGGCCCGACTGTCGGCTGGGCCCGGATTTTCTCGATGGAATTAAATTTATTAAACACTATACCGGCCCGACTGTTGGCTGGGCCCGGATTTGGCCGATGGAATTAAATTTATTAAACACTATACCGGCCCGACTGTCGGCTGGGCCCGGATTTGGCCGATGGAATTAAATTTATTAAACACTATACCGGCCCGACTGTCGGCTGGGCCCGGATTTTGCCGATGGAATTGAATTTATTAAACACTATACCGGCCCGACTGTCGGCTGGGCCCGGATTTGGCCGATGGAATTAAATTTATTAAACATTATACCGGCCCGACTGTCGGCAGGGGGCCCGGATTTTGCCAATGGAATTGAATTTATTAATCACTATACCGGCCCGACTGTTGGCTGGGCCAGGATTTTGCCGATGGTATTAAATTTATTAAACATTATACCGGCCCGACTGTCGGCTGGGCCCGGATTTTTGTCGATGAAACTAAAACTATTAAACACTATAGCGGCCCGATTTTGGCTGGACCGAGATTTATGCTGATGGAATTTGATTCATTGAATTAAGTTAGGATGAATGAAATAAATCGGCTCATTTGCCGACTAGGCTTTGATTTTTGCCAGAGGAACTAAAAACATTAAACTTGATCGACCCGATTTCGGCTGGGCCCGATTTTTCGCCAATTGAATTCAATGATTTTTTTGTGGTTTTAGTCCAGTTCAATAGCATAGGTTGCATTATAGGACAGCTTCAATTCATTTCGAATCCTAATGCAATGAATTGAATTTGGATTCGTAAAAATAGACTGCTCCGATTGACAGCTAGGCACCGGATTTTTTGCTAGAGAATTAAGTGCATTGAATTGATTAGGATGAGTACAATGAATCGGCCTGATTGCTAGTAGGCCCAGGTTTGTCGATGGAAATTATGCACAAAAATAAATTGGGATGCGTTCAATAATAGACCCGATGGCGGGCTCGGCCTAGGTGTTAAGCACATTAAATTAAATGAGGCCCGAGTCAACTCGAACTTTTGCCGATGGAATTAAATTAATTGAATTAAAATATGCACACTAGACTGGCTTAAACGGGAAAATGATGGTTGTGGATTTCAGTAGCAAATTTTTGTTTTGGACCAGGATTGTGTGAAGAACGCTACGTGGGTCCTCTTGTCTATGCGCCATTCCCCTCTTGATGACTCAGGTCGGACTAGTATTCGTCGACATGTAGTGGGAAAACAGAGGCAATATAAATAAATGTTCATCATTTTGTGAAAAAACTGATTCATATTACATAGTAATAGTAAATTTAAATCTAAAAACTCAAAAAGCGTTCAGAAAACATTTGATGTTAAATGTCCCATGTAATTACCCAGCGAATGAGCGAATGATTCTTTTGTTTTGCAATAGGTATTTAATTTTCTTACAGAAGAATTCTCTTCTAGAAAAAAATTTGAAATTCGTATGCTCCAAATCCACGTTTGCTTTTGCAGTATGGATCACGTTTTGCTTCCGAGCTTACCAAAGGAAACGGAAGATATGTGACAGTTCTGAAGAACGAACAATTTTTATGTCTCCGATTTCAAAAATCTGTTCAACATCAGGGTACAGTTTGGGTCCCGTGTCCGCCTGTCCTTCAATTTTTGCGAACCAACATATCTGAAAAGCTATTCGTCCAATTTTATTGAAATTTTGATGGTAGGTCATAATTAGCCAGGTTATAACATTGCAAATCCCTTATAAGTTTCAATCTTCTGCACCTATTTATTTCTCTTCCACATTCGCACAGACATACATTTATTTACACCTATATCTTCAAAAGTACTCATCTGATTTTTATGAAATTTTAATGGATTGTTTAAAGTAGCCCGCAGATAACCCAAGAATAATTTCAACCGTATGCGTTCTTAAAATATTGCTATATTGATACTTTATTCATGTTAAATTTACTCAATTTTCCCTCCTTTTTTAAATTAGTCAAAATTAGTTTGATTTTTACATGATTTAAAGTATCAATTTACCAAAATTTAAACAGCGCAGACAGTTAAAATTAATCTGTGAGCTTCTATCAGATAAGTTTTATAAAATCAGATGAATATTTTTGAAGATAAAGTGTAAATAAATGTATGTGTGTGCACATGTGGAAGAGAAATGGTGGCAGGTGGAGAAATGTGGTTGAGAGAAATGGGACCAGAAGATTGGACCTTATAGAGGACCAACAATGGACTTTTTATATGCTAATTAACTGCCATCCGAATTTCATTAAAATCGAAAGAGTAGTTTTTAAGAATTGTTCGCAATGATTGAGCTAGAGACAGACTAACAGCCAGAAACGGGATCAAAAATGTCTGATTTCTGTCTTGGAATTATTGGAATCGGAGACATAATCGTTCTTTAGACGATCACATCACATAGTGAGGTGTTACCTCATAGGATTTTAATTAAATTAAATATGAGGTTAGAAATTGAAATTAGAGTGTTGAAAAGGGGGAGAAATTACAATTATAATAAATTATGGGGTATGCTAAACCCGCATATAAGTTAAATTAGGTTGGGCCCCCCCCGAAAAAATTTTCTGTGTACGCTACTGATTAGAGATTTAGATATTAAACAAAAGTTAATAAATTAAATTGTGTATTTAACACCAAGCATATTACTTGCACTTTATCTAGGGATAAACACACTGGAATCAAACTACACTGGAGGGAATCATGAAAGTTCATGATTTCCTTTTCTTCCTTTACTGCTTGTTCAACCTGACAGGGTGCAATGACTAACTTTTCTCCCTGTAAACTAGGGAGGAAAGTTCACTTTTTACTAGGTTTTTATTAGCTTGCTTTCTTGTTTGTTTGTTTGTCCGGTACAAATCTGGCAATCGATTTCTAACTAACTTCCCGAAGAGCTAGACATTTGAAACTTTTAGAATAGCTCAGAACACGATGACAATGCAATATTTTAATATTTTTAGCCATCTTTCAGCAGAATTTAATTGGTTTTCAGCCAATTTTCCTGTATGGAAAGTTAGTTCGGAAAAAATCCGCAAGTTATTTTATTTGTTTTGCCATGTCCCATATTTACGCAATCTCCATTTTGACGGGTTTCATTTTTTGATTTTTATAAATAAGAGATAAACATTGAATGACAGCAAATAAGGAAATATATCGATTATATTATTTATATTATTTCAAATATATCGATGGCACGGTTTAGATTTGGTGTTAGGGAAGATCCGTTGTACAAAGATTTGTCCTTTTATAGGTTTAAGTCATTTATGTGAATAAAATTAATTCGGAACTATTTTTCTTTTTTCACTAACATTATATATTATATAACAATAACAATTATATTATTAACATTACATATGATTCAACAGAAAATTTAAAAACTTAGTATATAAAAAGTTCTTTTTATCTTGAAATTATTCTCCCTCATGCAGATAAAAAATATTTGGTTTATTGAATCTAATTTAAAGGGTGTATTTATTTATTTTTTCAAATTGCAATACAAAAATATTTAATAGAGATAAAGTTTTTAGTATGCATTTTTTTTAATTTGTATAAAGTGTTGACTGTTATAAACTATAACTACACACTCCTTGAACTTTGCCTAACATAAGTTATTTACAGACTCTCTAAGTAATTGAAAATTGAGTTCTACAACCTAATAACATTTTTGACAAACACTTTAATTAACTGATGAGTAAAAGAGAGTAAAAAAAGAGATTGCCAATTAGTGTGGCACATAGCTTCCTCGCATCCTATATCACGTTCTTTATTGATTTTATGCTTCTACAAGCCATTATTGTTTAATTTATTTAATTGTTTCCCCCGTTTTTGCTTCCGAGCTTACCGAAGGTAACGGAAGCTATGTGAACGTTCTGAAGAACAAAAATATTTTATGTCTCCGATTTCAAATATTCTAAGACAGAAATCTGTTTCAGACATCAGGGAACATTTTTTCATTTGTAGCGTCTTATGGAGACGTACAATAAATATAATCATAATAAAAATGGGGGGGGGGGGGGGGTGTGGAAGGGTGCGCGGGGCCCTATAATAGGTTGCTCTACTCTACAGTGAAGTGAAGACTGCACCGTGTATAGGCCCGCGGCTGAGTTAGGAGGAACAGGGTTCAAACCCAGCTCTCTCTACCCTACGGCATATTTCCGGGTTAAATTATTTATATATGGAAATAACCTCACTTACCTGTCACTGGTCGTGCTTATTTATAATTTTGTTTGCATTTTACCTGCAACATTTATCTGAAATTTATTGGTTTATCGCCTAATACAAACAATTTTTTAAAACTAACGACTGATTATTACATTGTCATCAGAAATACATATTTTCGGCAAGTTTCAGGTTTTTACGTAGTTGGGAAGTGTGTCAAATTTAAGTTACAAAATTTGTCCCTGACAAACATGTCAAGTTACTTTAAAGCGTGCAAAAACAAAAAGAGGGAAGTTAATAAACTCTCAAAAGGGATACCCCAAAGCGGGGGGGGGGACTCCTCTATACCCCCTTTTTCTGTATCCTTTTTCAGCACTGACTTCACAGTTAAGCATAAAGGTATGTCTTTCTCTACCTTATCAATGGATTTATTTGTTTACAAAACTGTTTTAATAGAAAGACAACGTATAATCTAGTGTAGTTGGTTTAAAATCGGTAGTTGAACAACTTAATTAAATTTGTATTATTTTTCATAAGGCGTCGTCTGAGTTCGTCTTTAAATCCGGGTTTGATTTGTTTGACGACATGATAAGGATATTAGGAGGAAGTCAACGGTATGATAAGGATATTAGGAGGGAGTCCAGGGTATATAATGTCGCCGTAAAAACAGAGCATCTAGAGACTGTCGGGTTTGGGCTAAAGAGAAACCTTGTAATATAGAGACGTAGGGTTATACTGAAGGGAGATCCCTTGTACTGTGTAATACCGGGCCCAAGTCTAAGCCTGGAGGGATAGTTGGAAGGGCAGTGGGATTTAGAACTCCCGGGTGTCTTCCCAACGGATCTGGACCCCTTCGGATCAACCTGGATTACCCCCGCCGCGCCTGATAGAAAACAAACTCACACCGTCCTCCCACAACCTACACGTTGTTCAATATGAACAAGATGATATTATATAGGACTCCGCAACACCCTCACTCACTTCCTTTCTTCCAACATCTTAACACTGGACAGATTCAATTAAGAACACATCATTAGTGATTTTACACGTGGTCGTTCATCATGGTTGTATCGATGCCATCCTTTATAATACAAAACATAGAGTACCTATACACTGTAACTCAACTTTTAAACCAGGCTTCTAGTCCCTTCTTTACCATGCACCTTCCTAATTAAATTGCTTAGTTCCAAATTAATTATTTGCCATTGCTTAACAATCTATTAATTTTATGTATTAAGTCTATACATTTAACAGAAAAAAATGCATATTCTGTTTTCGGTTCTAAAAAAGAGTTCCAAAAAAAAGGATTCTGTTTCAGTGCAAAGGTTAGTGGTTTATGGTCTGTAAAGAGCGCGAACTCTCATCCTATATGAGGTACCGGGAATGCCTTATTGATAGATAAGCCGCACGCAATTCCTTATCAAAAAACACTGTAGGATCTCTGAGCTTTGCTTGACTTCTGAGAAAAGAAACTCAATGGTTGCCACTGGTCATTCACAAACTGCTGTACCACTTCTCCAATGGTCTTGTCCGAATGTCCGAAGCATCTACCACTACTGAGCTGGGTGCGGTTGTACATGCTGGGATTAGCAACATTAACTAGGAGAGTGTGGTCTGCTAGCATTCTTTAAAGCTTGTTAAAAGCAAAAACAGCTTCCTTGGACAGCTTTATCTTCCCGTCTTTCTTTGATCCTTTCAGATATTCGAGTAGGGGTAACTGGACCTCAGCCACTTGTTTCATGAATCTCCTGTAAAAGTTAACCATGCCTAAGAACCTCCTTAGTGCCTTTATTGATGCTGGTTCTGGGAAGTTGTAATTAGCTACTATCTTGCTTGGTGATGGCGTGGTTCCTTCTTCTGAAACTGTATGTCCCAGGAAGTTGATTTCTGGCTGGCTAAAAACGCATTTGCTCACATTTATCACTACCCCCGTAATTCTGTAGCCTCTTGAATAGCTGTTGAAGATGGATTTCATGTTCTTCTGGAATACGGGATGCTACTAAGATGTCCAGATAAGCATAACATAAGTCCAGGCCCTGTACTATTCTGCGGTTTCGTCCACAGAATTCGTTGGAACGATTGGGTGGCATTGAAGAGACTGAAAGTCATTCGTAGGAACTCGAACAAGCCGAACGGGGTGATAATGTCAGTTTTTTCGACGTCCCTTGGCTCCACTGGAATTTGGTGACTCTGACGAAATTGGTGGTAGAGAACACTTTTTTACCGGCCAGATTGTTGGCAAAGTCTTGTATGTGTGGAACCGGGTAGCGATCTGGTACCGTGGAGCTATTGCCCACTAATCAGCCCTATAATCACCACAAGTTCTCCATTCTCCGTTCTTTTTGCGGACCATTTGGAGTGGACTCGCATAACGGCTTTTTGAAGGTCGATAGATTCCTTGTTTAACGACATACCCGAGCTCCTTCTTGGCCAGAGCTAGCTTATCTGGCGACAAACGCCCAGCTTTAGTGTGCACTGGTGGACCTTTAGTTATTATGTGGCGTGAGATGTCATGCCACGGAATAGCAGTAATATTTAATTAATATTTTGTGATAACGCGTTGTCTTGCTTACCATGCTAACACTAGGCTCCAAAGATAAAATTTCACAGCATGACAAAGAGCGTAAGGAATTGTAGTTGATAAATTGTTTTCCCTTTATATCAACTAAGAGTCCAAAAAAAAAACAATTGAGAAGGTTTGCTCTAATAATGGGCCTTGAGACTGCAGCGACAGTAAACTTCCATTTCAGCGAACGTTCAATGCCGAGATCGATCTTATTCAATTGCCGAATATCTTTATGCTAGACCCGTTAGCGGCTACAAGCCGTGATTGTCGATGCAGGTCGGATTGTGTTAGCGGCAACACAGAAACATCCGCACCTTGTCGAAAAGAAAGCTAACTCCTGACTTCTTGTCATTGACAAACAAGCGACTGGTAGATTGACACGCTTGTCGTGTTGACATGCTGGTCCGCTAGTTTCCTGCATTGTATGAGCAAGGGATTTGGCACCGGCGAGTTGTCTTACCAAACCTTTTGTGGAACCAGAACCAGCAGTAGGTTCCTTTTTTCTACCCCACTCAACCAGCATCCTATACGTCCTTACGCGACCGATTACTAAAATCTCTTTTTTTTTTTTTTTTTTTTTTTTTTTTTTTTTTTTTATATAATTTGCTTTATACTTACTTTCAACTCCATAATACAAGAATAAAATAAATATATTTAAAATAATATAAGCTAATAAAAATTATTATTTGTTAAAAACTGAAAACTGAATATGAAGATATTTACTTTTATTTAAATTTGTTTTTTATGTATAAATACTACTTGTTCTGAGCAAAAGAACCAATAAATAAAATAATTAATACTTGATTTAAAGAGAATTAGTGTGAGATTTAAGCGCCCCAATCAGAAATTAAATCGGTCAGCAACTGCGGACGCTATAAGAGCTCAGTCAAAAATGTTTAAAACAGTATTAAAATTAAGTCTATCCAGGGTAGAACCGATAGTAACAATAATTTTTAGTATGTATAACATAGTTGTAGATGTTTTAAAAATCAGTTACAGCTGGTACAATCTGCTTTAGATAAGACTAACCGCTTAACCACAATAAGCTCCAAAAAATAACTTTAAAGTTGCGTCCACCGTCTTTCCGCATATAAATGGGCGCCATCTTGAATCAAGATGGTGGATCGTAAAACGGCGTTTCTTAGCGGGCACCTAGGGGTAAGAGGATTTCCATGCAAAATTCCAGCACTTTTGCTGTTGCCGTTCTGGAGATACGGTAATGGACGAATGAGCGAGTGAAGTGGTATTTGGTTTATCTAAATTAAGACTAGCATTCGCTGCGTGCTTCGCGTGGGTTTATGCTAAAGATTATGTAAAATACTAAAATAGAATAAAATACTAATTTAAATCAAATTATAATTATTATTAACAACGGGAGACAGACAGAGAAAAATAGACTCCAGCACCGGGATTTGAACCACGGGCCTCCTGTATTATATTAAAATTTGAGAGCCAGCGTGGCCGTGTGGGTTAAACCACGTCTGCTCGGACATCACTGAATCATGAGTGGAACGAGACGGGGTTCGATTCCTCGCCGTGACGCTCTGATTTATATGGCTCACTATTGATTACATCATACTCGCTTCGGCGGTACAATGTACAGAGGTATGATGTGTGAAGTGGCTGGAACTCTCTACCGCGGGGCGTAAAAAGGGCCTAAGTGATGGCCTAATTGCAAGGTTCGAACAAGTGGTTCGTCCTACCCGTTCTACTAGAAAGTACTAGACTACTACTACTACTAATATATTAAAATTTAACAATCCGTAGTATGAATACTACTAAAAACTGATTGTACTTGGTACAGGTACTAATTGGGTATTTTATAATTATAAGCGTTATTTCTCGGTCTAGTTCTATTATCGCAAATGTTGATTCCTAAGACTTGTGGAAAAATTGAAAGCTTAATTTGGGACTTGGTATCGTTAACAACAGAGAAAATTATTCTCCAGTATAGCTTAGTTGGTAAGAGCATCTGTACTGGAAATACAGGAGGCCCGTGGTTCAAATCCCGGTGCTGGAGTCTATTTTTCTCAGTCTGTCTCCCGTTGTTAATAATAATTATAATTTGATTTAAATTAAAAAAAAAAATTAAATTAAAATTTAAACTTTCCGCAGTATAAATACTACCAAAAACTTAAAAATTGAAAAATAAAATACTTTTTGCGGCGGAGGAATAAGTTAAGTGAATATCAGGAAGACGGGAAGTTAAAGAGACACAATCAAAACAATACAAGCTAGGTGACACAACATTCCAAGAATACAAGACATTCCTCTGAATCACCAACTCGCCTTGCATAGAATCTCAACAATTCCCTTTTTAAACTTTACCAAAAAAATAAAAATCAATTTTGAGCAAACAATCAACATAAAGATGATTTATTAATTGAATCAGATGTATTATTGTGGTCAATGTTCTAATACATTACTAACGTCCCGTCAGTCCTTAGTCATTAATAATGATAACAGAACTGAAGGTTTACAAGTCGTTTGATAATAGCACGTGGGAATTGAATCATTATGCTGTCAATTATATCACAGATTTAAAAAGAGTCAAAACATATGACTAATAAATAGTTTCCAAAAAAGCAGTTATAATTTCTTTCGACATTTTGATACTATTGTCAAGAGACTTGTCTAGTTTACAATCATTTGTAATTTACCAAACTTAAAATTATTTTTGATAGGCTTTTCTCTCAATTTACTGAACCTACTTATACTTTATACAATGGCTGTCCGTTTAGGACTGAGGTTAAAGGTGGAAGTGATGCAATTATTTTAAGAAAAATATAAACCATTTATAAGTCTTTATCATGCTACACTGAATCGCTGAATTAAAGAAAAAAATGTGATAAGAAGATGACCTTACAAAAAGGGTCGAAACGTCTTACAATTAAAGTAATTAAAATTATTTAAATTTGATTACTTTTAATCACTCCTAAAAAAAATCCATCAATAACAAATTTAAAGAAGGTGTGTAAGTTAAAAAACTGTTTTCATTAGAAAACTATTTTTTTTTTACGAATTCAAATACGGGCGAATATCATTTAAAGTGCTATTTTAGGAATCTAAAATTTGAAAATTTTGACTTCGTAAAGAAATTCAGGAAAAATTATTGAATGTTCTCGGACTAATTACAGATAAATTGCACCATGCGGGACAGATGGGAAAGTCAGTAGTTTAAAATAAAAACCTAATTTTAATACACCATTAAATAGCAGTCTTAAAAGCCTAAACAATCAACTATAACTTAACCTAAAAAGTTTTTGAAAATAGACTTTAATAACATGCGCGGTAATTACGTTTAAAAGGGTACGTAACTGGAAGAACACTCGGCATTAGCGCTAGCTCCCAACTGAAGGGTTCAGCTCGTCCCCTATCAATCGTTGCTAGAAAACCAGTGTTGCGACATTGCAAAAATCTCTAGCCACTTAAAATCTTCCTGCCACGACCAGTGACCAGTGTAGGGTCACATTTATATAAAATGCCATGGTAATTACATTTTTTCAAACGACGAACTTTAACTTGAAGTTCCGTTTAGTTATAACTTATTATTTGTAATAACGAACACATATTTTAATTCTGGTAGGATCCTAGTTCAAGATTATCCAATCAGTTTTTGAATAACATTATCAAAGTATGAGCTAGAGTGAAGTGAATATGAACAACTGAATTAAGGACAGCCCCGGTTGTTACAAAATCGCCTTTTGAAAATTTTTGTAGCTTTTAAAATTAAGCGGCGCATAATTTTTTTGCTTGGTTGTAGTTCTGTAAGCTTAACTGAGTTACTATGAAGAAAAATCCTGTCAATTATGTGAAAAACGCTTTTAACCATCAGCGCGCTTATAATATTAAATTTAAATAAATTTGACTCGATTGGGAATTGAAGCAGGTACAAACAACCACACTTTCGATTCCCATGAGGCCATTTATCCGATAATAGGACACGAGCAACTTATGTGCCACACTAATTGGCACACTAACTGGTTCACTATTTCTATATTAGTTTCAAGATCCCTTTTATATAATATAAGATCCTCAAAGCTCCCTTTGACCGCATCTGTAAAAACTGATAGCTGATAGGAAAAAAACCGGATCCGGCCTGACTTCCGGAGACGGTCAGACTTCGGAGACTTCACACACGGTCCCGCCGTGGTTTTAGTATGTCTTCAGTTTAGCTCGCTACTCTGTTGGTCAGCAGTAATTTGCAATGTGCTTTTAATAGACTGGTTTGAACCGATCACATACGGATAACCTATATCGACTGTTCAGTTCTTATCTAACCGCGTCCACAGACCATTTTTTTCATGAAATACAGAAAGTTTTGCACCTTGACCACAGATTGGCCTAGACCGTTTTTCCTTTCGGTTTTAACGGATTGTCTATGGGGGGCCTTGTTATTATATTATGTCGGTGTTTCTCTGACGGTATAATTGAACCGTTTAGGTAAATAAAGACACTTTATCCATCTAAATGAACCTACCCTTTTTTTAATAGTAGTATAAAGGCTTATTTGTACGAATCTAGCTATTTTTGTAGTGTAATGGGGTGCTTACATAATGGTCCTTCTTTAGATTGTTGCTCCTACTCGTTACTCCCTTATATTGTTTTAGAATATAAATGATTTTGACTAAATAACTATTAAGAAAAATGAATGTTTAGTCCAATGTACTTTGGGACAAATGAATATCACACTTCTGTATTATAAGGGAAAAAACTGTCTAAAGATAACATTCCTTACACCTTCTTTAAATTGTTACTCCCCTCTTTTTTTCTTTATAAGGGGAGTAATATTCTGAAGAAGTACCTACATAATGAGGTGTGATGTCTGTGATGTCAGGGCCAGTGCTCGCAGGGGCAAGGCACTCTCACAATATTTTGTAAATAAACAGGTCAAGTGTGTGCTAGTCAGCACACAGCGAGGGTCCGTAGACAACCCTGTATAGTTTAAGCAGTACCCTATTGATGGTGTTTTTTAAAATGCTAAAAAGCTTACTTTGAACTATCCTATGGGTCGGATATTCTCAAAACACATTAACAAACTTCTGATAAAGTATTTTTTGCCACTTAACCGGACTACAACCATGTAAATACATCGAAAAGACCATAGTTATTATATTATATTTTGTCAATAAAAAATAAAATAATATTTTTTTCAAAATTTCCAAAAAGTGGTATCTTTACTTTTGGTCGAAGAATGTTCAGGAATTTTTTCAGATTTTTTGCACTTCACATAAGCGAGATAGAGGGGGGGAGGGACACGTTTCACACCCACTTCAAACTCGCCGACGCTCGCCCTATCAAAGTTATAAAATAAGAATTTTATACTTATGTAATCAGCTCGACGTACCCTTTCATATGATACCCCTCACGGTGTCGAAAAAAAATAAAACAAATTTAACCCTTAAGTTTTTTTACCCTAATTCTTTTTTAAAAATATTTTTTTTAAGTCGCTATATTTTTAATATATGTGGGTAGGTACAAGTCACATACATGCCAAATTTCAAAGTGATCGGACGAAAGGTGTAGCCGTGAGAGCACGCGAGAGGACGGACGGACAGACACACGCAGGAAAATATAAGGGTCCTTGGTTTTGCCTACGGACCCTAAAAATTAAAATCAAAATGCTTAGTTGCAAAACCACAATAAGTCAAATCGTATAATAATAATGTATAATATAATTAATTGACGAATAAATAAATAATATTATTCTAAAAGAAATGTATATTGTAGTGAGTATTATAGGTGGTGATGTGTAGTCTCTATAGGCAAGATAAATAACACCGCCCTTGTAGTGGAAACTGAGTTATCTCTTGTTAGTCTTATTCCATTGCCGTGTTGCGTACTAAGTACAGCAGTCGGCAGCCATCTTTAAACAATCCTAGTAACAGCATCCCTAGACAACACATAACCCCTTATCAGGTGCTGTTTTAGTGTAGTTGGTGGACTTAGAGCTTATCGCATTCCAGGTCGGTTCTTGGTTGCACAGGGTCAATTGTTTTTGTTTCCTAAAGCTCCTACGGCTCATTACTCCACACAGTGTATAGTATACATATTATTCATTTGCTTTCAATCTTTACTTTATCTTAAAAAAAATTGTGCTTACACCGTTATTAAATAAACACCCTCCCTCGGTCAAAATTGAATTCCTACACCACTGGGGCGGCCAAAAACCGTTATATATATATATATATATATATATATATATATATATATATATATATATATATATATATATATATATATATATATATATATATATATATATATATATATATATATATATATATATATATATATATATATATATATATATATATATATATATATATATATATATATATATATATATATATATATATATATATATATATATATATATATATATATATATATATATATATATATATATATATATATATATATATATATATATATATATATATATATATATATATATATATATATATATATATATATATATATATATATATATATATATATATATATATATATATATATATATATATATATATATATATATATATATATATATATATCACCCTCACATATATATATCACCTTCGCACTCATATAGACAGTTAAAGAGGATATCATCAGTGCCGGCACTACACTTCTCGACGCCACAGGCAAACGGCGATATATATATATATATATATATATATATATATATATATATATATATATATATATATATATATATATATATATATATATATATATATATATATATATATATATATATATATATATATATATATATATATATATATATATATATATATATATATATATATATATATATATATATATATATATATATATATATATATATATGTATGTATAAATATATTATGTTAGCTTTGTTGTTGAATAGGTAAATCAGTTTCTTGTTAAGTAAGTAAATTAAGTAACTTTAAAATAATTTAAGTTACTTTAAAATAATAGTCCATAGGAGATAGCGTGCAAAAAAGTGTCTGACTATTATCAAGCTAGAATTTTGTGTATAAGTAAGTCTTTTAAGAATATGTGGTCGGCTAAGTTTGGCTGCTGGACATAGCTTGGAAATAGGCATTTGAAAAAAAACAAACCGGTGGAGAGCGGCCATGTCCCGCCCTTTTTGGTGGACAATGCGATTTTCATGATCCTGAGTACTAACTTTGTTAGTAGACCAAAAATCAAGTTGATGGTAGTTTGTCACTTAACCTCTCTGATTTGGAGTAATATTTGACTAATTAACATTTATATTGACGAACTATCATCAACTTGATTTTTTGGTCTACTAACTAAGTTAGTGCTCAGGATCGTGAAAATCGCATTGTCCACCAAAAATGGCGGGTCATTGCCGCTCTCCACAGGTTTGTTTTTTTGCAAATGCCTACTGCCCAGCTATGCCCCGCAATCAAACTTTGCGGACCACATATTCTTAAAAGAAACCAAAAGATTTACTTATACACAAAATTCTAGCTTGATGTTAGTCAGACACTTTTTTCCACTCTATCTCCTGAACTATAATTGAAGAAAAGTTTAAAAAGATTTAAGTAAATTTTAAAACAGTTACAAGAACAAATCAGTCATACCTATACTCATGCCATTATACTTTGTTATTCTGACAGCGCGGGAAAATTGAAAAAAAAAAAACGGGAGGGGAGCCAATGAGAGTTCGAGATTTTGGCGGGTAGTAGGTCAGGCCAACTAGGCAAACAAAAATATCACTGGATAAACTTAAGATAACCTTCTAGTGGTTTTATTTTTTCCCTCACATATGTTGGCCAATCTGTCAGATTTACAAAGTATAATGGCATGAGTATAGTTAGTTTGAAGTTGATTAGATTTAATGTCAATCTATTAAAAATTGTTATATGATGAATTTTTATGTTATTACTAGCTGACCCGGCGAACTTTGTACCGCCTAATATAAACTAATATATAACATAAGAAATGTATAGCTGCTACCTTTGAGCAACCTTGACCTAAATAATGTTGCCTTAGATGAAAAAGTTATATTAAAATTTGCAATATATACTTGTACAATATACAACATTGACATAAGAGACATACAGATGAACAAACATTCATTTTTATTTATATAGATATAGATTATAGAAATATTTTCCGTGTATTTTGCATTTACCCCCCTCAACAATTACTGTACTCTTACAGAGCTTTTCAACAATATAAATCATTAAAGGTCTTCATTACTTTGACATTTGTACCCCGTAAACTTTGTACCAAAATTTAGTTTCACTAACTTAGAAACCTTCCCGGGCATGCGTCCAACCATTACTGTACTCTTAGAGCTTTTCAACGATATGCATCATGATGGTTTTTTATTGTTTTTATTACTTTGACATTTGTACCCCGTACACCTGTGTACCAAAATCGGAACATAGTTTTACTAACTCAGAAAGAAATCTTCCCGGGCATGTGTCCAACCATTCCCCAAAGTTTTATCGCAATCGGATGATAGATGTTATAGAAATATTTTTCCTGTATTTTCCATTCATTACTTTGACATTTGTACCCCGTAACCCTGTGTACCAAAATCGGAATATAGTTTTACTAACACAGAATCCTTCCCAGGAATGCGTCCAACCATTCCCCAAAGTTTCATCGAAATCGGATGAACGGTTTAGGCAGGCATAAGAGACTGACAGACAAACATTCATTTTTATTTATATAGATAGATTGACTGGAGTGGTGAGACAATAATATATAGATAGTAGTGATTAGGATTATGAAGTTATAGATTGGAGTTGTTATAGTTTTAAGGCGCGGCGAGTTAGCTAGGTAGAGATGCAGGTTGTGCTGGAGGTAGCCGAGGTGGGGGCTGGAGTCTCCCCCCTCCACTAGTGCCCGCCAAGCAGTAAGCCTAAGCCAGTCTTGTCCGGGACACCTCGTAGTCAGTTTGGATATCGCGTATTTAAAAATACTAAATTCGTATTTTCCTCAACACCCACTAAAAGAACATCGCGTTCTCAGCACAACTATTTTATTTTTAAATTAAAATAAAATCTCAAATGTGTTGAACAATAGTTATAAAAGTTAAACTTTTAGTTTCTTCAATTTTATTGTTTAAAAAAAAACAACAAACAATTGTGCTTTGTTTTTTTCTCTTCGACTTATTAATTTAATTTCTTTTTCGTGTGGTTTTTTAGTTTACTATTCCGAGTTATTTTTATTGTAGTTATTTCTTTTTTTTTTGTAATAATAATATAAAATAATTTATTCAAGACAATAATAAATAAATATATTTGTTTTTGGAAAGAAACTTGATTTATTTAAGAAATGTGCTGTGCTAGTGTGAGCAGAATGGGACTTCATATATTTCTTCTCTCCATCATATTATCAGGTATTTCATAATAACATTACTATTATTATAATTAAATTATTTAATTTCTGTTATATATTAATAAACATTATTTGATATTATTAATTAGAACATAAATTACAATAAAAAGTCAATCGTGTTAAAGAGAATGATTTGTTAATTTTTGTCTCCATGGCGACAACATTATAAATTAATTATAGGCAACACTGTTATACACAATATCTAAATAAAGATTAACAAATCAATATATAACAATTTCTCCTTTTGTTTCCAACTTAACTTACCTAAGGTAACGTAAGCATTGTGGTCATTCCAAAGAATTGTTAATTTTTTTATTTAATATTATTCTCTTTATTGTTATTTTATTATTATTTTATCTCATTTTTATTTACATTTTTATTTACATTTTTATTACATTATTTTATTTTGTTGTTATTGTATTTAATTTACGCGATTCTTTTAGCCGAACAAAAATTATTTTTGTGTAGAATCGAAGCCAAATTAACATTTCCAAATTCGAAAAAGTAAATAAATTTAATTTAACATCAAACTAAATTAAACTCAAATATCATCAGCAAAGAGTGAATAATTTATTCGATACATGTTTGTAATTTAAAGAATAATAAAGGGTATGTTTTATTTGTTATTATTTATTTATTTATTTTTTGTGGCATTGGAAAGCTTTATCATACAGCCATAATATATTTTATTTAGTATTTTAAATTATATTTCAGATTTTAATATTCTCTCTCTTGATGAATCTGTATATTGCTTTATAAACGTCTTTATCTTTACTCTCTAATAATGTGAAGTAATTATATGGCCTTTGTACTCTTTTCGGAATTCTATTGAATAAAAATTGTCTACTTTCATTGAATTTTCTATAAGTCATGAGAACATCTTCCAGATCTCCTGTTTCTCGGCAGTCTTCACATTTATCTGATTCTATTAGCCTTATGTTTTATTTGTTTTTTAATTTTTTATCTAATCAACGAATTTGATAATATTAATTTTAATTTTCAAATTTATATAATTTTAATAATTGTAGGTATGGTATAGGGTATTTTTTTTATTTTTTTTTATTTATTTATTTTTTTTTTTAATTTATCAAATTTTTACTTGTTATTTTTGTTGTGTTTAGAATTTAAATGACTTATAATATGCAACATATACGTCTAATTATAATATTTGTTGAATTCTTAAAGCTCTGTAAGGGTTAATAAAATCCGAACATTGTATAAAAAACCGGATTTATTTTTGCCATTAGACCATAATATTGAGACCTACTAAAATAATATTTTTAAATAATAACATAGTAATTTGGGAATATCACTGTTATTTAATGATATACAATTAAGTCATATTGAAATATTGTTTTAGAGTGTTTTGCGTCTCTAATCTTATACTGACAGATACATCAAATAGATGTAACATTTGTACAGGCTTTTGTTTGACTTGACTTGCTTTTTGTTTGTGTGGAAATGTTGAAAGCTAAAGTTGAGCTACTTCCTGACCACCTGGAAACCTCAAATTTGTTCACATTATGTCTTTCCCATGAGAGTACAATATTCAGTCATAAGTTTAACAAAAGACATCTCTCTTTGGCTAAACTCGGCAATAGTGTACCCCTTCTGTGTAAACGAAGTCGTACAGTTGGCTTTGAGATATCAATTCATCCCTTTGATTCGTTTATAATAATATATGTATAAAATAATTATATATGTATGGTTTGTTCATAGGAGAGTTGATATCCCTTTGTCAAAAAATACGTTGGAGTGAGAAGGGGCGCGCTATTGCCGATATTTACCCTCTCTTTTTTTAAAAAATGGTTTGTTTACATCCAAGCCTCTTTACCGTCAAACATTGAAAATTGCAATTTTTTTAGAACCTTCCTCAGCCTTCACTTATTATTTAGCAAAGAAGATTTTTTTTTTTAAACGAGTTGAAATGTAAAAATAAAGCACGAAGGAGTCGATACAGGAATCTGACTCAAAAAATTAGTAAATAAAAATTATAGAAATTGATGATGACAAAGATCAGTTCAAAATAAAAAAAATCAGTTTGATTCTTAATAAACAGCTTGGTTTACCGATGTTGACTCGAAACACAAGAAAAATCTTTTTGTTTCCAGTCAACATTACTTAAACCACACCCCTAAAGATGCTTCCACTAGTGGAAGCGAAGCGTCCGATTTCAACACCTTCTTGACGCTGATTTCGCCGGAAAAACAAGCTGTTGATTACGAGTCTACCCGCGGAAGCCTACGCACTAAGTTTGATTCTTATTTACTAATTCAATGCAAGAGACCCCCTCTATAACGGACCTCCTCTAGACTGGTCATGAACATTTAAATTTGGTCCCATGAACCCTAAAAACCTCTTATAACGGACGCAATAAAGTTTAGTTATACCGAAACTATAAATATTTTTTTGACATATAGCATATCGTTGGAACCAGTAAAGAAATAAGGAACAAATTAATAAAAAAAAAAAAAACGATGAAATTCCATTACATATTTAGTTTTAAAGTTATAATGAACCAAATTATTAATTAGTGCGATACTTTTGTTAAACGTCAAAGTTTGTTTATATCTGTCATAATACCGCCAAAATTCAAATAATTAAATAAATAAAATAAAATAAATAAAAATAATGTATATACAAATTTTTTTGAACAATAATAATAAAGAAATCAGTTAGTTAAAAACGCTCACCAATCCAAGTACTGACTACGTCCAATGCTGCTTCCATCTGCTGCGAAGCAGCAGGAGTGCCACTTTAGTGGCCTCTGAGGTAAGGAAAAGTTCCAAGGTACCCCGAACCCGATTTGTTTTAAATGTTTTTCTTGGAAATTTGTAAAAGGTTAGAAGTTTTAATGTTTTAAATCTATAATATCACATTTTGAACAAGTTTATTAAAAAAAATAAAACTATTCTCAGAAATATTGCATTCTCTTTATCAATAAGATTCGTAGAAAATTAATTAGGTTTCCTAAAGTTATTCTAACCCTTCCTGTTTTACTTTTTTCAATAGAAAAATAGAGTTAATTAACTCTTCCACTCTATAAAATATATTTGTTGGCACCTTGGTTCTCGTTAAGTCCTTTGTCTCTCTTTGTCAGTAAAAGTTACTGAACTGCTTTTATCAACATCGTGTTATTAATTAACTTCAAAAGAAAACGTGGAAATTATAAATGTGTTATATTATGTGGAAACAAGAATTGTTTATTTGGTGCTTTGGGCGATATTTTAAAATCGGAAAGTTACAAATATAGAAAATTTTGATACGAAAAGACCTATATAACTCTTGGGATACTATTTTATAGATATCTACTATTAAGTACTGAGTTTCTTTCTTTTTTCATTAATAGATTATCTATTACACTGGTTCGGTAACCGTTGTTCTTAGCAATAAGTATTACGGTATTAACCCTAGAAAGCTAACCTGGAGTCAAAATGACTCCCATTTTTTTTCCAACTACGAATACACGGTGTCTGTAAAACACAGAACTTCCACATCTTAGCTATGCTATCTCCCATCCTTGAATGACCCTTCTACACTTCTATCAGTTTCACATTCAGATTCTAAAGAGGACATATCGTTTGTTTTTCTGCAGTCACGGAGTCATTTTGACTCCTGTTTAGTCTTACACGTAAATATTTTGTTGGTCATTTTGACGCAGAATAGTATTTTTTAGAATAGTATGTCGTATTATTGTTTATTTTGGCATTTTAAATCTTATAAATTAAATATTATATAACTTTTAAATCAATAATTATTTTAAATTAAAGGTAATATAATTGTAATTTATTCATTTATAAGTATAAATTGTTATATTTTTTTTTTTTTTGTCATTATATGTCTAAATTATATAAAGTTAATAGAATATGAATATAGTCAAATAATGGAGAAAAAATACAATGATCTAAACGACATGTATCACTTGATGAAGGAAATGACCGATTCAGATACCGATTATGAAAAAGAGCGTATTCGACAATAATGGTGACGCTTGTGATTTGGACCCTGATTTGAAAATAGAAAATGCCTTTTTTGATCCCATCAGCGATGATGAGGAAAATGATAAATTAATTGAAACAATTTACGAAATAGAAAAACCAAAGGAAAGGAAAGAAAAAGATACATAAAAAAAAGTAAATAAAACCACTCCGGTAGATAACAATACCGGATATGTAATAGTAGTACAGATTGAAAAACCGGAATTAAAAGAAAAAAATTGTTTTTTTATGGGAAACAAAGCACCCAAGTGTCCCTTCAACTAGCACTAAAACGTGTTAAAAAAATAATGTACATATTAGGCCTTTATATTTTAAAAAACTGGGTATAATAGATTTGGGAGTCAATATGACTCAAGGTTAGTCTTAAGAGGTTAAAAAATATGGTTAGCGTTCTAGGGTTAAGTTCGCTAATGAAATGTGCTTGTCATAGAGGAATATCTGTTAATCTATGGATTAAGTTATGGTTGGTTAAATGTTTATGCGTTTTAGGGTGAAAGCTATCAGTGTTTTGCATACTTCTATAATTACAACTTAAAACTCATTTTAAGTTTTAAATTATAAAAAAAATATTTAACTTAGTGATGCTCTCGCTCGGTGAACACAGGTAACGGCGAATAACTTCAAATTTACCAAAGTCGACTTGATAACACCCCGACAACTAAAACTGACTGAAGTCCGTAACCGAAGAACATTCGAAGTCTGTTTAACCCGCATAGCTCGCGCGTCGTTTTCTTACAAGTTAGGTCGCGCGGGATAAAAAACTACGCCGGCCTAAATTTTCCTATTTTCGGGGTCTGGAGTTCGGCTAAATTGGTAAACTCGGAGTTTTATTATTAACTATTACATATTTAATTTTTGTACTTTGATTTGGACCTCTACCTGGTCTATATGCAGCAGGGTTCTTTTTCTTCAGAAAATGAGTGACGCACCGCGAAGAGGCCGTCGAAAATACTACGATTCTGTAAACTGCACCATACACTTTTACGTATTTTTGTTCACAAAATAATTATTGAATTTACCTTGATGGTACAACCGGAATCGTTTTTAATATGTAAAAAGGAAGGGTATATAAAATTTTTAAATAAATCGGACTAAAGGAAATTGGTGGGCTAAATAGTGCAGATTTACCCGGAAATTCGGTATGTTTTCGTTCTCTCATTATTAAAATGTCACGCGATGCTTTCGGTTAGAAGATATAACTTAGAGCTGAAGAAAAAGAAACAAATTAATAGGCTTCCCTGAATTTGAATGTAAACACAGCTGCACAGATAGGAAAGGAATTCCATGAAATCATACGGAACCATCTTACTACTTTTTACTAGCACTGTCCTGCCCTGTCCTAATTGTATTTAATTCAGGGAACCCGCTCCCCCTCCTTCTTTCCAAGAACTCCCGTTTGACTCGGATTATCGAGACTACTGTATTAACAAAAAACAAAATATATGAAAACTCAAATTTCAGGAAGAAAAATGTCATTGAATTTGAAGGGTGAGGGTAATTGTTAAGGAGAGGATATAAAACTTAAAAATTATTGAATTAAGATTACTTGAAAACGTATAATGATAATTTCATTCAACAGTACAATTTAACTCGAAACTTAAGGAAACATTTTGCTTCCGAGCTTACCTAAGGTAACGGAAAAAAATCTAAAACAGAAATCCGTTTCACACATCAGAGAACATGTTTGGTTCCGTGTCTGTCTGTCGCTCAATTTTTGCGAACCAACCTATCTTAAAAACTACACGTCCGATTTTGGTGAAATTTGGATAGTAGATCATAATTAGCCCATTGTTGGTCCTATATAAGCTTCAACCTTCTGCGATTATTTGTTTCTATTCCACATGCGCACAAACATACATTTATTTACACCTATAGCTTCAAAAGTACTTATCTGATTTGTATGAAACTTTTACAGTTTATTGAAAGTAAAGTAACCCGCAGATAGTCCAAGATTAATTTGAACTGTCTGCGCACTTTAACTTTTGCTAAATTGATTCTTTAATTCGTGTAAAAAATTTAAACAATTTTGACAGATTAAAAAATGGGGGAAACAAATTTGACAGATTAAAAAATAGGGGAAACAAATTTGACAGATAAAAAAATAGGGGAAACAAATTTGACAATAATGGCTTGTAACAGTATCAAACCAATAAAGTGTGCAAGGATAGGATGTGAGGAAGCTTTGGATCAATTGGCAGTCTATTTTTTATCTGAAACATAAACAATACCTGTTTAACTGATAACAACACAAACCTGATAAGGTTACAAATAAGTTAAGACTATAATAGTCGGAATTACCTAGACCATCAAAACTCTAGCATTTGTTAGTTTGACACATTTTTGCTTAGGATAAGAAAGAAAATGACCGCGCGAGCAGGATAATGTAATAAGGCAAGGGCGAAATCTCTCTGTGAAGCTAGGACTATTAAGGATTACTATAATATACCTACTTACATTTAATAGTGTTACGTGTTACAATGTTACGAGCACTGAGCTACTGGTTTCTATCGTCATCTCGTCATTCTTACTTACACTGAATCTAACTCAGAAAGCGCACTTGATCGGTTTATATAATATATACTACTGCAATGTACTGACCGGTGTCGATTACTTTAGTTGAAATCCATCAGTAACCTAAACTTTAATTTTTCTTCCGCGGTTATCATTCCGGAAGCATTGTCATCTTGCTAAAGACAACTTACTTTTGTCTCCTAATTGAAAAATTCGTGTACAGAAATTCGTTTCAGATATCAGGGAATCTTTTGGTCTCGTTTCTGCCCGTCCTACTTATATTCATTAAAAAAAATAAACTTTTGACTGATTTCAAACAGTCTGGCAAGTCCCACCCAGGTTTCTCGCATCCTATCACGTACTTTATTGATGGTTGATGGTGTCCGTTGTTACAACACATTATTGCATAATATATGTAATAGTTTCCCCCTTTTTGCTTTCGAGCTTACCGATGATGACGGAAGCTATGTGATAGTTCTAAATAAAAAAAAAATGTTATGTCTTTGATTTCGAATAAGTGTGACATAGCAAAACAATGACATAGCTCTCGTTACCTTCGGTAAAATTGGAAGCAAAAACGGGGAAACTATTAATTAAATCGGGGTTTAAAAGTACGCAAAACAAAATTAATAAAATATGTGATATAATGCGAGGAAGCAATGTCATACACTAATTGGCAGAATATTTTAGAAATTTTAATACTCCGAGTTATTTTACTATACGTTTTGTAAATATTTAATTATGGTATTCTATATTCCAGCTAGTTCATATTTATTTTAAGGAATGTCTATCTAAATATTTCCCCTAAAATGCCCAATTACCAAAAGGAAATTAATGCAGTAGATATTATTAATTACAATATATTTATCGATGTAATAAATTTATTTATTTATTCAGTAATTGCCAAGTTGGAAAATGTTTTTAAATTTAAACGAGTAAAGCGATTTGGGAAAGAAAATATTTGAGTTTGTGAGAGACTGAGAGTAGAAAGGGGGGGGGGGGGGGGGGGACAGAGGACAGAGAAACAAAATAACTTACTTGTGTACTGGATGAATTAGACCTAATAGAACTTACTTGGACAGGGGGAGACTTGGCTAAACCTATGACGCCACAACGTTTTACTCAAGGCTTGGTTTATTTTTATTTTTACACAAGTATTTTTGTTGTGATTTCACATCTTATTGTAATTAATTTTCTCTTGTTCTTTTTGAACTCATAATAATTCATGTACATATATAATACAAAGAAAATATAGAAAAAATAAGTTTTCAAATCGAACTAAACAATTATTTGGTGTATGTGTGCGGATGAGCGAAAGGTTTATACAATCTTCGAGCTCAATACTCAATTAAGAACAATCAACTTATTTCAATTCAAAATTCTATTTATGAGAGTAAAATAATACTTTAGTTTAAAAGTTCTCTACTAAAAGCGCTGGTAGCGCAAGTTATAATTGTTTAAAACATTTTAAATTGACGGCTTTTCTATTAGTCTTTAGAAGCAAATGACCAGATTTGATGAACCAGGATTGCTAGAAGTGCCTTAGAAGATGCTTTGTAGATCGATTTCGGTCATTGATTTTCTTTTACTGTTAGTAAGTTCCACTAAATGCGAAGTGGAGGTGGTTGGAGTGATAAAATTAATTATTTTTATTCCACTGAACTTATTATAAATACGTTTTTGATGTATCCGCTTCTATGACCCCTTGTATCCTGTGCTTCAATTTTGGTGACCGCGCCATCTAAGTCTGTACAAACTGTAGTTGGACAATGGAGTGACATTAGAGTTTTAAGGTTAAGAACTTTAAAAGGAGGTGGGTTAGCTGTTAAATTGCCTGACTAGAAAACTCACAGTTACTTTATTTTTTAGTTAACTTTTCTTCTAATCTGTTCAGAGTTGGAAGAGATGTTAAAATTATGCGCAGGCGCTGCCGATTATAACGAGATCGCAGATGATTATGTTGAGAAGTTTTGCGTTAATCCGCGTGTTTTCTTTTTCCTCTGGAGCATTTGATGTGGTTGTTAGTGAAGTCGAGGAAAGCCCAGCTGGATCAAACTGCTCTTGAGTTGATACAGTCGGAGTTAAAGGCTTTCTGTAGGTTTGAGGTAATTGTTTTAACTCTTGGCGAGGAGTAAAAGCGCCTAAAACTTGAGCGCTATGATACTTCATGGTCTCGAGGTTGTATCCAAACTTTTTTTTACTACGCTTTCTCGCATTTACCAGATGAGCTTTTCAAAGTTGAAAACATTTACAGAGAAACTTAACTGCAAACTGTAATAAATAGCTTTGCTTAATTTGATTATACAAATTTTACTTGGAAAAGAAACAACATTGTATTTTATTTTATTATTTTTTTAATACATTTTTTTGCTTCCGAGCTTATCGAAAGTAACGGTAGCTATGTGGTCGTTACGTTTTACGTAAATGTTTTAAGTCTCTGATTTCATTTTTGATTTTGTCTGTACATTTAACGGATTAGTATTTAGTATTTGCCGTTTCACGTTGTTTTAGAATGATTAAGTTAAAATAGAGCAATTCTGTTTTAGAATTGCCCTTCTTCACGATTTTCGTTAATGTATCTATTATGTAATCCTAGTCGAAGTATGTATTAAAAAGTTGATACACAAACAATCGTCAGAACAACAGTATTAACATTGAGGAAAGGGGGAAAGTAGGGGTCTCAGAGGGGGTAAAGGGTTAGCTCACCTACTTGCAGTCAAGGGAAGAGTAACTACACCCCCTAGCCTCTCCAATAGGATATTTGCTACGCTAAGGCAATGTTAAAACCCTTTTCAACTCTCCGATTTACATTATTACAATTTTTAGCAAATTTCCTAGGGAAAAAATTCGCTAATGGAGCCACTGGCATGGCGGGAGTTGGAGCCGGGACTGTGGCCAAAATACGTTTCATGGGTCCCTGATCACGAAAAAATAGGTTTTACAAAACTTTATATATTTGTATATTATATAGGTATATGTATTTCTAGCGAATTTCTTGAAAGCACGATAGCTCTCGAACGAATTGACGTATCAAAATGAAACTTGCACCTAAACATCAAGCTCGTTGAGATGAGGATCCCTATTAAAAATGGTATATTTTATGACGTCACTAACCCCTCCTCTCGAGTCAGCAAAGATTAAAAATTATCCTATCGCGGGGTTCTGCAAGCCGAGCGAATTTCCATTGGAAATTTGTAGTTCAATGTTGTACAGTTTAAACTTCTTTTAAACTACTACGATTATGTTTAACTAAGCAATATTCTAAAAACCCTAATCCAACTAAAATATTTTTTTAAAAATTATCTTAACTTAAAATAACACACACAATGGTAGTAGTTATGAAGGAAGTTTAAACTGCACAACATTGATGTACAAATTTCCAATGGAAATTCGCTTGGCTTGCGGAACCCCGCGGTAGGATTATTATTTATTTAACGTTAATTTGCCGGTTGTAAATTAATGTCTGTATGTACTTAATTATAAAGCTAAAATATTTTGAGATAAAAACCCTAAAGGGAGGCGTATCAGATGAAACAATGTGACTATTCTATTAAATGCGAACTAAAATGCCGACGAGGAATCCGCAAACAATAAGGAACAGAAGGCGCTGGTCGTGGCCTACGCCAACATTTACCAAACTAATAACAATAGCTATTAATTAGCCGACATACCTAACACCGAGCATACATGCTAATTGCTATTAAATCAATGAAGGAATTAATTAATGTCGAGGATATTTCAAATAGGCCTACATTAGCAAGTCGGGATCCCGTCTTTAGCACCCGCGGTCCTCAATTAATACAGTGCCGACGATAATAATAGAGCTGAATATGCAATAGCTAGACGGTTGTTTCTCGCCGGTAAATTACCGGCTTTGTGCTGAGCTAGGGGAATGTTTGCACTTGGTTCAAGTGGTTGTCGAGAAGTCAGTTTCACCTGAAATAGAGATATCCGGTTATATTTTAGTGCTGCAAGTAAATTAGGTGTGCAAGGAACAAAAAAAAAGATCTAATATACTTATCGATGTACTAGAAAACAAAATTGGCGATTTATAAAATTGATAATATCGATCATTTATGCCAATTAAAACCTAAAATTATTATTAAGGAACGAAAACAGCAGGTTTAAATGATATTCTAAAAGAAAAAAATTTGACCTCTACCTGAACTGATAGTTCACAACAGAAACCTGAAAATCTCATTATTTAAACTGACAGTGACAGTACTCAGCCGGACAATAAAATTTTCAATGAACTTATGTTTTATGTTGTATAATATATGTCAAACTAGTTGAGATCCGGCCCAGAATACCAACAGATTTTTTATCTTAAACTGAGAACGCTTATTCCCACGGGCGTCGCCGCCGGGGGGGACAGGGGGGACGCGTTCCCCCCAATGTTTGAGATGGAATAAAGAATTTAACCTAAAAAAAGTTTAAAATATCTGTTTTTTAAAAAAATTAAAAAAGTATAAAATATCTTAAAATTTTTAAAAAGTTAAAAATATCTAACCCGTTTTTACTTTTCTACATAATATATTTTATCATTAATAATATATTATCCACTGTATGTCACTTCGATACCATGTTACTGTTAACAGTGAAAAACGAATATGGAATCTTCAGATTCAGTTAGAAACCTGTTATCAGTTATTACAAATACTTTGTGTGAAGACCTAGTGTCCCCCCCCCCCCCCCCCCCCTTTCAAAATGATGACGAACATGTTATTTATTGTGTGCGGTAAATCTGCATAATACGCACCACTTATTTCTAAACATCCGTTAAATTCGGCTTTTTCAAATTGTTCCTTTTTACAGTATACAAAATATCCCGACATGTACTTGTCAGCAAGCTACTAAGGGTTTCTTCGATCATAAAAATGCATATTTTCCTACATTTCTACTAAAATATGTATAAAAAGTTGCACTTAAGAGGAACAAGTTCTGTATTTGTATATTATCCTTTAGCATCTTATAGGTATGCACTTATTTGGTAATTTCGTGGGTAAAATGGTCGCCACAAACGATATATATTTGTAATCTACATGTCAATATCTTTAATATAATACCCCACTCAAAAATGACAAAAAATAAATATTTTTGGTCACCTCAGTTAAAATTTCCGCCTAAAAAAATTCGCCTAAAATTTCCAAAATTTGGCTTTTTTATATTAACTCCCGGAAATATCTTCGGCCCACATAGAAGTATATTTTGATGTATTTTATCCTTTAAGGCCTTTCCTTATAGGGAATAGGCAGTGGCTAGCTAGACCATTGGGGACCCCCCCCCCCCCGAAAACATTTTGGGTACCCCTTACCAAAGAAAATTGATGAGCAAAAAAAAAAAACCACTTGAGTTCAGGATTGAGGGCCCCCCTCGACGTTGGTATAGTGATAGTAATTCCAGTTATTGGGGGCCCCCGCGATGCGGGCTCATAGTTACGCCACTGGGAATAGGGGGCCCTTTTATGGGGGATTTGGTTTGGTAATTTCGGGGTAATATGGCCACCATTTTGGAAACGATATATATTTGTAATCTACATTTCAATATCTTTACAATGATACCCTTCTCAAAAATTACAAAAATCGCCATTGCCCGCTGATCGAAAAAATTTTGAGTTGTGAAGTTCACAACATTTTTCCTGTGGGCAAATAAGTTTAACTTGTCTACCAAATTTCAAATGTCTAGCTACAACAAGTCGGGGGGTTTGATCCAAGAGGCGACGGATGATCTACCTATCTAAAAAGCATAAGGGTTTCTAGGATGACCTCAAAACCCATAAAATTATTTCGTTTGTAGCATCTCGATAAATTAAACCTTATTTGTTTAACTTCTTTTTTTTTTTCATTTTAGGGAAAATTATGCAAGGTTATGGTTAGTTTAGGTTAAGTTTATTACTTTTTGACTTGACCTAACCTAACCCTAACCTTCCATCATTACTATATAAATAGTGACACTTTGTGTATTTTTAATAAATAGAAAATACTGAATTCATCGAGATACTACAACCAGAATAGTTTTTACAGTGTCCTGAGATACTGTAAAAAAGACAAATCCTGTAACAAGGAACAGTTTAAAAAAATAAAATAAGTAAATCAGACATTGCGAAATAGGCCAAATAGTGAAGATTGATGTCAAAAGAGAAAACAAAAGAGAATGCATATGATCCATAAAATTCACGAAATTTTTCTAGGGCCCCCAGACTCCCCCAACTTCGTCTGAGAGCTGCAATAGCTCGACCAACCCTCAAAATCCTATGTCCCGTTTTGGACTAAACTTTATATCATGGCCACCCTAAGAAAACATGTTTTTATTTTTTTTCATAAACTATTTATTAAATGACATAGTTATTATAGATTTTAAGTGATATTGCATTATTGCTATTTACTGATCTATTTAATCTACAATGATTAGGAGCACAACTTTTATTATATAACATTTACTACTGTTAAGTTACTATTTCAGTTTGCTATTTTTATAAAAATACTTGTGTTCATAGTTTTGTCAACGAACTACACCATAGGTTTACTTTATTTTATGACAAAGTTAAAATTAAATTTCACATAAGAGATGCATAAAAACGCTGTTTTGAGAGGTCATATTTTCAAAATTTTCCGGGGGAGGACCCCCGGACCCCCCTCCCGAAATGTGTCCCCCCCAATATTGTACTGCTGACGACGCCCATGCTTATTCCTAAACTATTGGGTTTATATCTTTACTTAAATTTGGGATTAAAATCGAAATATTGATAAGAATTGGTGACACTAAAACGCAAATAAATTTTTCTTTCTAACTGATGTCATGAAAACATTATTATTTATTAGAATAGATTGAAAGCTTGGATTCGGGACTTGGTATCGGTAACGTTAGAGGAAGATCATTCTCCAGTATAGCTCAGTTCGTAAGAGCGCCTGCATCGGATATATAGGAGGCCCATGGTTCAAGTCCCGGTGCTGGGGTCTATATTTCTCTGTAGTTAATGACAATTATAATTTGATTTAAATCAAAATTTAATCTTTCCGTAGTAAGAATACTACCTAAAACTTAAAAACTTGAGTATATATATGTACATATATATATATGTATATGTATATATATATATATATATATATATATATATATATATATATATATATATATATATATATATATATATATATATATATATATATATATATATATATATATATATATATATATATATATATATATATATATATATATATATATATATATATATATATATATATATATATATATATATATATATATATATATATATATATATATATATATATATATATATATATATATATATATATATATATATATATATATATATATATATATATATATATATATATATATATATATATATATATATATATATATATATATATATATATATATATATATATATATATATATATATATATATATATATATATATATATATATATATATATATATATATATATATATATATATATATATATATATATATATATATATATATATATATATATATATATATATATATATATATATATATATATATATATATATATATATATATATATATATATATATATATATATATATATATATATATATATAATTATCTAAGTAATACTCGTACAATAATACTAGGCAAAACTCTCAAGATGAGAGTTGTGGTTAACAGGGTGAAATCATTTAAATAAGAATTATATTTTTAAAACTATAATATTAGAATTTAAGAATCTGTAGTTTTAGTTTTACATTCAAATAAGTTAGTTTTGAGGTAAACGTTGTATTATTTCCTCCTTTTGTTCTTATCATTTTTTTTCCTGGGTCTTTCGTGCGTACCTTATCTTAATGAGTTTTTTTTATGTAGATAAATATTTAATTGTTCAGAGTTAGTTACAGCGACTGTTAACTTTTTTTTTTTTACTGTTTTTAACTATAAAAACAAATATTTACGGTTTCGTGAATATCTTAAAAGTTATAGTGCAATGCTGCAAATAGATAGATAAATAAATATTATTTTTAACGTATAATATTACCTGTTAGTAACGAGCTGACGATGCTAAATTATATATTCTTGCACAATTTTCCAAAGACGCTTGACTTAAACTTCTTTCCTTCGATTTGTCCCTAAGAACTTACCCCGAGCTGAAATCGAGAAATTAATATTGCTCTAAATTTAGGGGCGCTACAGCCTAAAATGTGGAAAAATTATTTCTCGAAAAGGAATCCGACTTTTTGGACGAAAAATAAATCTCACATGTCGTAGTCTATTTAAGTTCTAATCTGACCGATGCGAGGTGAATTCCCGGGAACAATCACGTTTCGGAGATATCGATGAAAGTAAATCTGATTTTTTTGGAAATCAAAAACAGAAAGTATACAACCACCTGTTGATCACTTTTTAAATGTGTGTGAAAATAAATCGATTACATGAGATATTACAGGATTTTTAATGCAGTATCAATATCTATATCACAAAGTTTTGTCCGATTTATCGTATCTATTTTATTTATATTTTAGTAATTCAAGTATAGGTATATTGAGTCTCTTTATATCATTCAGATTGTTTTTTACTCTTAGTTAAATATATTTTTCGTCATAATATCGATGTATGTATTAATACAGGTGTGAGTGAGACTAACGTGACAGCGTTGTAAGTTAGATGTTAAAGGGGAGTTTTATTATTACGATGTACTGAGGCAAGGGAGGAGTGAAGTGGAATCTAACGGTACTCATTTCTTACGAGTACCTGAGCGAGATAACGGTAAACCACCTCGGTCTGCCTTCATATTCTCCTTTCTAAGCCACTATCTCTTCGTTATACAACAGGCTTCTTACTTTATATATATAATAAGCATAATTTCCAATTTTATCTTCAAGTCCTTCGTTCCGTTTTAAAAAGTCCTTTGATGCTTTTCTTCAAGGACTTACCTGAGTTTATCCTTTCCAAAGGAAAATGTTGAGTTCGTCTCTGCTAACCCCTCTTTCACATGTATATTATATACGTCTCGAACCTGCATTGAATCTCTTTTACTTCCCATGTATCACTAATTAACCCGTTTCACTTGAAACGAGAAATCCGTTTTATCCATTTGAGAAGTTGATTAATTTTTAGGTGACTCCTTTGTTAAATAAATTCTTCATAATTAAATTAGAACAAGGAACATGTATTGTCGAAAACTTATTTGTTATAATTATAATACAATTATAAGTCATTAAATAAGTATTTATTATACATTTTTAAATATTAGAATCTGGGACCGAGCGCTCGATGGCCCTCGAAAGGAAAAGCAAAAACATTAACAACCCCCCACAATCTTGAGCTTATTTTCTTTCTCACCGTCCCCTACACGGGGGCATATCGATGTATTCGGTTTTGGCGTGATCCTTTGTATTGAGATTTGTCCTTTTATATATTAAAGATACCTACATAAATATAATCGAGCAGTGTCACGACGACGGCAACGACTTAGTTCGTAATCATTTGTTATTGATAAGGCAACCCCATTTATTCTAAAAAAAATAAAGGTTTGTTTTGATTTGATGGTCTTCAAATAGATATAACTTATCTAAATAGTGGCCGACAATTTTATCAAAACTAAACATTCATTATTATCAGCGATCATAGAATCCTTAAACGGAAAGATTTCCAACTCCCCTCTTTATCTACCTGTGTTAGACTACTAGAGCTCCACGGGAATTCCGGTTAATATTGTAACTAAATCTTTTACACCATTCAAAAGATATAGAACTTCTTAATTCAAAGAAATAAATTAATAAATTAAATTGTCAATTTACTAGATTCGAACCCGGGAACTTCCTCATTCTGAGCTATCGCGCATCTCATTCGGCCACCGAGGCTGTTTATTTTGTTGTATTGTTTATTTACTAAATAGTACAAATGTCAAAAGATCATAAGTAGTTTACAATTTTAACCGCCATATTCTCGTGGAGCGCTAGTGCTCTTACATTTTTGATTTGTTATGTATTGAAAGCTGTCACTTTTTAATTATGACATGTAAACAAACAATAATAATATATAATATATCTTTATTTCCTCCTTACAATAATCATAATGCATAAATTGAAGTGCATAATGCATTGCACTTTCTTATTACACTGAGCCAACCGTCCCGTGTTTTAGTTAATCCTAGGTAACTGGTTTAATTGTTCTGTATCTGTTCTTCTTTACGTACACACGACCAAAGCAAAAAGCTTAACAACCACCTCGATATTGGGCTCATTTTTCATCTCTCACCGTCCCCTTCAAGGGGGCATATCGATGGCACGGTGTAGATTCGGTTTTGGCGAGATCCCATTTACAGAGATTTGCCCTTTTATAGGTTAAAGATCTTTATAAGTTAACACTAATAATGTTATATTATTAACAGTACTATTGGCTGAGCTGAGCGGTTTGCATGTCGTAGCCGGCTTCAAACTAACACCGGCGTATCCTTCATCACTGATGAAACTATTTCATTATTTTTATTTTGTCGGACAATATCTAGAGAAGCGACATTTGTATTGTTTCAAACGTTATCTACGCTTCTCGAAGGCTTAGTGTTACATCTTAAGGGGTTGTTGTCCGTTCGAACATCGAATGTTCAGTAGATTTGGGAAACTTGTGGCAAAAAGTTACAACGCGATAAAAAGGTGGTCGGGAATGTTCAAGATGCCAGAGAGTAGAGTCCCATCTGTTAAAACCGATATTCACAATTACCGGCGTGATTGAAGAATGTTATAGTTTTATAAGCGGTTTGGCAGGCCTAGGCCCTCGGAAAATCGAAAAACGTTGGAATTACCATGATGTAAAACTCGCGCCTAAAAATGAGACGAACGTTCCAAAAATTAGTGGATGTTAAAGAAGGCTGAGTAATTTGTAAATTTGCGAGAAAAAAAATGTGTAATATCGATCGACACTTAAATAAACCGGTCTTAAGTATCGACTCGTTTCAAAAGTTTGACGAGATCAACCAGATTGAAGTAGCAGCAGTTCTAATAGTTTGACAATAATTATTATCGATAAAGTTGGTTTTAATATGACCGACCACTTATTGATTAAAAAATGGAAACCCGACTAAGCGACTAATTAGGCCTTTTTAAAAGCGTCTTTAGTTTCGCTTCTAAAAAAATACTCGGAGGAATTTTTTTCTAAAGAGAAGTGTGTTACGGTATAAATAAATATTCAGGTATAAATGCGGTTCTTTCTAGGCGACTCGGGACTGGAAACCGGTTTTTTACAAAAAAGCTGCAAACATTTATATATATATATATATATATATATATATATATATATATATATATATATATATATATATATATATATATATTATATGTTATGACGAGGCTTCAATAAAAACAAAAAACACTAGCGCGGCACGTTTTAAGACCTAATTTCACTTTCCTGCTGTTAGGACAGATCCCCAAGCGCCTCCATGAGGCTAGTGGTCGGAGGCCGGGATCCAGGAGGAGAAAATAACCGGTTTGGAAGTAACGAGATCAAAGCGGGATTTCAGAACGTTACGCTACAACCATGCACAAGGCTTGAGGCAGCATGGTACATGCCGCTTTGCCGTCACCCAACCGCATTTTTTTTGATCACATGAAGGAAAGATAATAGGAACAACTTTAGTGTAACAAATTTCCACAAGAAGTAAAAAAAAAGTAAATTTCCTTTTATAAATTTCCTTAAAATTAATTGTTAAAAAAAAGAAATCAAAGAAACCTATAGATTGGTTAGACTAGCCTATATGGGGCATCATGTATAGAAATGCAGAAACTAACAAATATAATGCATCCATAATTAAAGTGTTTCCTGTATATTGATATAAATTGCATTATTTATGTATTCTTTTTCATTTCATACTCTCTTGAAAAACCAGATATGCTACATCGAAGCCCAGGTAATCTACAACAGATACATACGCCCAATATTCCCAAAATTGACCTGTTTACAGCTGTGTCTCAAAATAGAGGACTGAATATGGAAATTGTATTAAGAGAAAACTTATTAAATGTAGAAGAATCCATAATTGGTGCATTTTTTTATCAATATATAGAAAAGACTTTAATTATATGTGCCAGTTTTTTTTTTTAATTTCTATACATGATGCCCCGTATATACTAGTTCAACCCAAAAAGGTGTATATCAAATTTAAAATAAATATTGTTACTTTTTAATTAATTAATTTAATAAAATGTTGTATCGGTAGAGAGTCTTTGGGGCAAGTTTCAGTTCGATTGAATGACTGGAGGAGAGTTAGTTGGTCCTCTAAAGTTTTTGACGACAAACAAATAAAGTGAGAAACAAACAAATTTTAAGTTCATAGTAAGGGTTTGAATTTAATTGAATTGAATTTAAAATGTATTTATTTATATTCAATTTAATTTATTTAATAATAATCCATGGTAACAGACTGGTTGGCAAATTTACCACTTAATGCAGTGACGTGCTTGGGGGTCGACGTTTCGACTCTACGAACCTAATATGGCACAAATGACAAACGGACGCCACATGACTTGTAGCTTAGCTATACCCATTTATTTGACTTTTGCTGGGTCAAAGTCAACTTCAATTGACCTTTCCAGAGTCCCCTGTGAACCAGCTACTGTAAGAAAGAGTGTTTGCTTGGTTTGTTTGGTCATCTTACAGGAATTTTAGTCATTATTCTGAGTTAGACTTCTTTTTCTGTGAATTTTTCATCAATTTGACTTAATCACGTAAGACATAAAATATAATATGTCCGAAATATTTTGCGCTACCAACTTCGACGTTAGGCGTATTAAAAAAAGGTTTGCATTTAATATTCAAATTGTGCTTTCAGCTTGATATCGGATATTTATGTTTAAAAATATAAGCTGAAGAGATAGTATATAAATTTCCTTAGGGACAAGGAATTTGTTTGTCGGAATCCTCGAGTCTCTAGGGTATTGAAATACCGAATCCTAGTACGGGCCGTTTCTTTCAGCCTTTACAGTGGTTCAAAGTATTTGTAGAGCTTAAATAAATTGATTTTTTGTCGAAGTCAGCCAACTATTATGATTAATACTTTATTTTGCAATAATGCTAGTTATTTATTTATTTAATTTTGCGATTTCGGCTGATAAAGGACCATGTTAATAACCTTGGTTAAGGATTATTATTTCTTTTTTTTTTTTTATAGATATTTGCCCTTTGTGCTTTTGTTCTCTTCTTTCTTTTATTTGGCCTTCGTTTTTGCTTTTCTATATTTTTTACTATAATTTCCCTTTTCTTTTTTTTCATTCCCTAAACGTAGCTAAGTTTTCCACTTTGTTTGCATTTCCTATTCCTAGTTTTCCACTTTGTTTGCATTTCCTATTCCTAGTTTTCCACTTTGTTTGCATTTCCTATTCCTAGTTTTCCACTTTGTTTGCATTTCCTAGTTTTCCATTTTTCTATTGAAACTCAAGAGAATGTAATGAGAGATATTTTCTAATAATAGGATATTTTCATCTTATTATTTGCTCTTCAGATGATTGATTTTTGCTTAAGAAATAATTCTCTTTGAAATTATTCTTTAAAATAAAAATGGTTAGACTCCAACAGACTGTTCTATTGGTATGAACATAGATCTTTATATTGAGTACTAATAATTATGATTACGCTGACTGGAACATGATGTTACTTTCAATAATTGTAATAACTGGAAGTTCGAGTGTAGATTGTACTTCACGAGTGTACATTGTGTAACCAAGTTGATTTAGGTTAACTACATTTGAATTAAAACACCCTTCCTTCCGTCAAGTTATAATTTATTTTGTCTATTTCAAGAGGTATAAGATGTTATATAACTATCAAACTTGTCGTTTATAACTTAAATTTTGTGGTATTTATAAATAAGTTCCACTATTACAATTCAAATCCAAAAATAGATTATTTGACGTGGAAGAAAATCACAATAGCTAATGATGACGGCGAGATAGAATCTTTTAATTTGTCTTATTTGATATATTGTAGTCGAAATGTTTAGAAAAAATATCTTTTAACTACGGCGTACCCAAATGATAAGTTGTTTTGACTGAGAGTTTGTGGTGCCGCTTCCTAATTATGACTAGAGACGTAAATAGAAAGAAAAAACAATATTGTCAACAAAATGTTATATTACGAGTATAATAAACAAACGCGTTTTGATGTTTTATATCATCTTCAGTGTTAAATGTTAACATATCTGGTGATTTGACTAAGATTGTGTTGTACTACTTTGTAATTACTAAAGCCTCGTCCAGACTTCCGAACCGAACAGAGGAAACGAGCCGAGCATTGGTCTCTGCGCATTGCGCATGCCCAGTCTAAAGAGCGCCTGCGCATCTCAGACTGGACATGCGCAGAGACCAATGCTCGGCTCTTTTCCTCTGTTCGGTTTCGGCTCTTGGCGAGGGGCCCCTAATGCCCTAGCTACGTCACTGCTCTTTGGGTTATATTTGTTTCCTTTTGGGTTATTTAATTTTAATTACTTTATTGTTTCTAACTTAATTTGCTGGTTGCATTTGTATTAATATGGTTTTGGGTTTTATTGAGTATCTTTTATTTTGATTTGAACCCGGGTGTTTACGGTGAACCCGAATGTAAGTTTTAGGAAGTTAGATAACACCTGCATTTATCTGGAGATCTCTCATCTACGAAGCGAGGAGGTATAGAGTTGCTCGATCCCGGGAGGGGATACGGTGTGCGAGTTTTGCACGGTCCGTTGCATAAGCTCTTCTGGCAGAACCGAGCATGGGAACATGACACCGTTTCCCCGTCTGACCTTTCAAGCTCCTTTTTCCCGACCTGACTCGGAGACCCTCTTTCTCCCTATTGCCGAAACTAAACAGATTTCGCTTAAGCAACCCGAGTTGATAATGTCATTCTAGTCATTTAAGCGAGTTTCTACTATTCCTACCCTTTTATTAAAATTAATCGCACACAACGTACATTTTAGTTCGTTATGAATGTACTCCTTACCCTTTAAGCAGCTCTACAACTTTACAATTAAAATGATTTAAAAGAATATACCTGAATAATAATGTATTTTCGACTTAAATGACCCATTTTTGTTAAAACCGTATTAACAAATTTTCTGTTAATCTACTTGGCTAACAATAATAATCCGTGGCCAACAGCCCGAGGAAGGCATAAGCCTGCTTGTCGCCCTGTTGGCGTGGCGCATCGCGCTGTATCAGCTGTACAACCTGCCTACTTGTAATACCGTTAGTAAATATAAACTTTAGAGAAAATATCGTCTACAAACGGGGGTACCTATCCAATATTACTTGCAGACCAGATTCCGCTTCTGTAGTTGGTCGATAAACTAAGGCGTTAAAATAGATGTGTTTCTTATTTGGTAGTGGGATGGTTTTTATTTACTTAAGAAATAGAAGACTTTGGAGAAGTAATTGCAACTATCCGAAATTTGGATAACTGTCCGAGATTTTGATGAATTTACATGTTGTGATGTCCCCTTAGTGGATAAACGTGGTTTTAAAAAATGTCTGTCTGTAGTCTATGCAGACACTTAAAACCTAATATAACGGACTGATATCTTTGAAATTCGGCTTACATGTCGGAATAATCGACCCCGAGCTGAAATTAATGTTATCTATAAATTTAGGGGCACTAATCCTAGACCCTCTGAGAAAACGTAAATAATAAAAATATCTCGAAAAGGGTCGCGTCGCTTTTTATATAATAAATATTTTTTTCCGTGGTAGGCTGTGAAATAGTAACTTTGGAGCCTAAAAAACATAGCTAAAATCCATTTTTTCATTACGTGGACTTAAAAAATCTTTTCATTACTCCTAGCTGTAAAGAAAAAATTTTTTACGTCCTAGGCACTAAAAGATTTTTTCTTTCCGGCGGGTAGTTGTCAAAACTTCCGTTAGTACCGCTGCAGTCTTTGTAGAAATGCTTCTAGTACGATAAAAATCCGCTAGATGTCAATGCGTTTTATTTATCTTTTCTTATAGTGTAACCTCATTTTAAGGTTTCTTTTTTTAAGTCTTAAGTATGTACTAATATTTGTTATTATTATATATTGATTAGTGATTAATATTTAATGTTTTTTCATTGTCTGCTACCTCGGAAAAAATAGCATATGCTACGCGACTGTGAAGTGTTTTTTCTTTACCTTGGCAATATTTACTGTCTCGCTTCGCTCGACAGTAAATGTAATTGCCGCGGTAAAGAAAAAACTGACTTCACAGCCTTGTAACATAATATACTATTATACAGACTAACCAGGTAAGTCGTTTTTCCCCGGAAAAATGTAGCTACCCTGCTTATCCATAAAAATTTATTTTATTTTGCTGAAATTCGAAAAATTAGTGTCGACAAATCTTGTTACGTAATATTTTGTTACCGAAGATGGTTACTTTTTTTATCCTTATGAAATTTCAGTAGATCTACTGAACAGATTATTCTCCGTAATTTAGTTAGACGCACCGAAAAAGGATTTATAGTGAGACAGAACGAATGTCTCTCCACAAATAATACTTAAATATCTAAAGCCTGCTTTCTTTTATTTATCGTGGAGATATCGACTAGTTTTTCTACTAGAAGGATTTATAGTAAGACAGAACGAACGCCTCTCCACAAATAATACTTAAATAAAGCCTGCTTTCTTTTATTTATCGTGGAGATATCGACTAGTTTTTCTACTGGAGGGATTTATATAAGACAGAACGAACGCCTCTCCACAATAATATTTTAATATCTAAAGCCTGATTTCTTTTAGTTATGGTGGAGATGTCGACTAGTTTTTCTACTGGAAGGATTTATCGTTCAATGACCGACGACAAAGATCTTCCGGGAGCGGGAGATTCTCGTTTCCTTTTATAATCAGGTGTTACTGCACCGAGGTGTTCGCATCGTTCTTTAACTACCACGGCAGATAAACACGAGAAGCCGTAGAGAAATCACCCCATTAATTTCAATTAGGTGAGGGTGTCTTCATATCTACAAGGACAAAACCTTTAACCATAACTCCACTTTCGTCTCTTTAGAGCTTCGACTTCCGCCATTTCTTACCGTGGCGCGTGATCCAATAGTTTCCAGTATATTCCAGAAAATTTATATCTGTAATTGTGGGATTTTGTGAGTGAGATAGAAGTAAACCAGTTATATGTGGTGATTATATTTATTGGTAAGATTATATTATGTGTGTGATATCGTTGAATGAGGTGTACGTATACACTGTACACTTTCAGTGCCAAGATCGGACTCCACGTATACGTTTGGGGAAGCGCTTGGGGGACCATGCACCTCAGAAATTCTAGCCTTTTCTAGCCTGGGGATAGTAATAATAATTTTCAAAGTGATTTTCTGCTTATTATGGCCGTCACCAATTGCCGGTAAGGAGGTAAGGTTTAATGTCATATTGGAGTTCTAGGACGCCTCCTATATGCTAGACAAAAGACATGCTTATTAACGGATCAGTGTTTTCCATCGATCCTAAATCGACGAAAATCTCTGAGATCGAATCTCAGTCAAATCAAACAAAAAAACTCCTGTTCTAATACGGTACCTTCAATATTAAAGATTTACTAAGGATTAGTAATACGGGAACGAAGGATTCGAAAAAAAATAATTTGGCTCGTACCAAAGAAAAAAGAAATGAATAAATAAATGGCTTGATAAAAAGGATTCTATATCTTTAAAGGATTAATATTTATCAGGGCGAAAGATAAAAATATAATAAAAATAGTTTCGGCAAAGATTTATATAATAAGTTAAGCTAAATGGAATTTAATAAAATAAACGGAACTAATGTGCTTTCGGTTTGGGAATGCTTTCATACTGGTTACAACACATGTTTTCCTCACCTAATAAAATAAATTTAACTTTTCTTTTTTTTTAAAGTAAAAACTTTTGTCTGTGTTTTAGTAATGGACAAACTAATGGATTTTCTATTTACTGTTATTAATTTTTTTCTTTTATTTTAACTTTTTCCCTAATGTTAAAAAAAGCGACAAAACTAACAACATATGAGGTACGGACATTATAGTTAAGAGGTTTTATTTATTCTGTCTCGGACATGCGGTCTAATGTGTAGTTTGATTTGGCCAGGGATAGAGAATGTTTTAGGATAGTTATTTGTAGAAGTGCTTCACTAATATCCAAGTGGATTAATGGATGTTTATATACAAAACATGGGTTTCAATGATGTGATCCATTATATTTCTACTAAGAGACACCAGTCAGTTGTTATACAGTTGCAGTGGCCTGTTGAAAGCCTAAATACTATATTTATTCTCTCTTTTATCCAATAAACCTGTGAGTGTTTGTTTCTAACGTGGCATTTGATCTCGCTGTCATTTTATCTTCTCTTATTATTTGTTAAAGCGTTTTTTACTTTCTCATAGAAAGTATTGTGGTGGCGCGAAAATTCGATTTTGAGATTGTGATGGATTTACACCTTTTGGTGTCCCCTGAGTCCAAAAAAGTGGATTAAAAAAAGTCTGTCGTCTCTGCAGACGCCTGGAGCCTACACTACTGGGCCGATTTTGACGAAATTTGGCATACACGTTCAGAAAAATCATACTCCAAGGCGAAATCGAGAAATTAATTTTAGCTCTAAATTTGAAGGCGCTACCCCCCAAAAACTCTGAAAAAGCGTGAAAAAATAAATTATTCCTCGAAAACGGTTCCGACGATTTTAATTAGAAAATTATAAAATGTAGTCCATTTAAATTCGAATCTAACGATATAAGCCGTTTTCCCGGGAAAAATCTAGTTCCTGACAATAAGCTTAAAACGCGGTCGGAGAGAGCCCGGGTTCGATTCCCCGCCCAGGAGAAGTTATTTTTATGATAAATTTTTATAAAATGTTCAATAATAATTAAATGTACATACGAAAACTAATAAATGGAAAACACTGGGCTAAGTAATTATGAACTCGTATATGAGAAAGTTTGTCTGAATTGTCTCGGACCGATTGGATAATTTTCTCAAATTAGGTAATAATTTAATTATCATAATAACATTATTGATTTTTAGGGTTTCGTTGGCAAAATAACAAAAAGAACCCCTTTATAGTTTCGTTCCTGTGTCTGTTTGGCATTTTTGGTCTCGTGACTGTCCTGTTCGACATTTTTGCGAACCGACAAATCTTAAAACTACCCCTCCGATTGTAACGAAATCCAGATGGTATGTATAAATAAGCTCGTTGTTAGACCCATATTAATTTTAAGCTTTGCCCTTTATGAGGATGCGAGGATGGTGTGTGCCATACTAATGGGCAGACTATTTCTCTATTCTGTCCCGCTAATATTAATTGTAGTTGCTATAAATCTTATGAACTTATTAAAACATTGAAATAGCATGTTTCTCAAAATGTTAATAATCCGTAGCGCAACATCTTGTGGGGAACTTGTGCCTGCAATCTGCGAAGCTTTTTTATTTTGAAGGAGAGAAAAAAACTGCTTTATATCTGTTCAGCTTTATCTGTCTACATCGGTTCCCAAGGCTTTTTAAAGTGGCCTGGAAATAAGATTGTAATTAGTCTAATATGCCGTTTCTTAATGTTTGTTAGAATGAAGCTTCTGTTAACATTGTATTTGTAAGTTTAGTAATGACAGTTTTTAAATGAAGATTGGCATACGAGGCTGGTCCGCACCGTTGTCAACTAGCCACGGACAATTGAGCTGATATTCTGAATGAATGACTCCAACACCGTTTAACTATTCTGATTCGCTTACTCGCTGAAACAACTCGACCGCAAGTTTCTATTTAAATTTGAAGATAAGGAATTTCTCATATGTCGTCCGTGAAGAAACTCAATTGCCGTAATTACTAGACACTATATAGAGCACGTTGCTAGTAATATACCACACACTGAAGATATGTGTCATATCTTAGAAGACTGGGTCTTGATAGTATTTAACATGGATATGGACAAGAAGAAATTTCCGATAAGCAAAAAACGAAATGAATTATGAGATGCTTTTAAACATCGTGCAAGGAAGTTAGGATTTGACTAAATAAATTTTATATAAAAACTATCAGAGATCCTAGCGGACCAAATGGTAATCAAAAATGGATTAATGTTTCATAATTTCACCTTAAGATCCATCTACTGTATCAATTTGACAGATGTGTTGGTTCTGGTTTTCTCCACTTGATTTAATGTTTTTCCATGAAGTGGAGAAAATTAGCATGATTTCTTTGTTTGGTGCAATTATCCTTTTTAATATTTTATGAAGATTTTTGAGTTTTGAACACCGTTTTTGAACTCGGTGGGACCGTTTTGAACACCGTAAATCTGTAGTCTCTGATGTAGTTAAGGTAATTACCCAAAAAAATATGTTTACACAAGTAGGAATCTGACATTCCTATCTCACTAGAAAAATCTGCCATTTCTAATTTCTTCATGATTGATAGACAAGGTTGATATGAGTGAATAAAAAGACGCGACAACCCCACGTCATTTTATTCTTATAATAGTTAAAATTATATTTTCTTCCGAGGTGATTGAAGATAGCGGAAGATAGTGATCATTCTAAAAAACGAACTGCGACGAACGGAATCCTAAACAGAAATCTGTTTTAGACATCAGGGACATTTTTGGTCTCCTGTCAGGCTGTCGTTAAACATTTTTTCGCAATTTAAAGGATATGTAGATACATAACCTGCTGTTTTTCCTACATAAATTTTAATCTTCTGCGTAAATTTGATATTGCTTAAAAATAAATATGGCCACAGGTAATGGAAATAGATGCAAATCTCATGAGACTATTCTTCCAATAACAGGACTTGGGGAAGCTATGTGCCATACTAATTGAAAATTGGCAGACTATTTGAAGGGAGTTTTGTGTATCCTTTTGGCAGATCCAACCAGTTTACTGGCTGTTTGGCCACAAATTATCTTTATCTACGATTGATACGAAATATAAACATTATATCTTTGTTTAGATGCGTAGAAAGTGATTATTTACGTACTTGTATTCATTGCGCATGCGCGTCTCATAGTTCTGAATAATTCCTCTTCTTTACCGCACTAGTGCGGTAAAGAAGAGGAATTCTTCAGCTTTACGCACGATTAGTGAGTTTGTTTACATTTAACAAAACTAATTTGGTGTTCTTTTATTAAAGTAACTGTTTATATCGAGTTTTTAGTGAAAAACAATGAGTGAATCAAGTGACTTTGACGAAAATGTGGAGAATAATAATCCTCCAGAAATAATTAATTCGGCAAAAAATACAACTAATGAATTAATGCCATCTTTATCAAGAGAGAGATACGAACTTACAAACAGCAAGTTTATTTTTTTCTGTATTTATTATTTAAATCTAACAATCGTAGATAAAGTACGGTACGCAACTCGTGCGAAAACGGCATTTTGCATTGCTCGTGTGGTTTTACCACCCTCGCTATCGCTCGGGTGCAAACTCTAATGCTACTTTCCGCACTCGACGCGTAATGTACTATTATTGTGAATGGATGACTATACATATACGTATGATTAACGTTTCGCAAAACTATTATTTGATTAATATCGAATAAAATTTTCATTTGACTGGATAAAGGTTGATTCATCTTAAACTATAAAACGTATTTTATAGTTGCTGTATAAAACATATTTTGATTTACAATGAAAGAACAATGGAAGAAGTATTTACTATGATGGCTACAATGCCAGATGTCGGCGATGGATACAAAATAATAATAACAATACAGACTTAATTAATAGCATCAAATAATAGATATATAAAGTAATGATTTAATTATCTAATATTGCATCAAGACTCATGAATAATTAATGTGAATTTGAATTTAACAACTATAAGTTTATCAATAACAGCTGTAGGACTTGTCTTTTTGTGCTAATTCAGAGTTTAGGTAATACTGAGAGTAGTTTGGTAATGTTCCGGAGCTTTAGGTGTAAGTATTTCCACTGTCTAGACTTTAACTTCCTCTTTTAAATTCGCTCATTTCATTTACATTGGCACTCCTGTCAGATATTGTGGATCATTTAAATAATAACAAATTCTATATGCATTATGCATTTAAACTTTCCATCCAAACACGCTAAAGTCAAGATACCTTTATATATATATATATATATATATATATATATATATATATATATATATATATATATATATATATATATATATATATATATGTGTGTGTGTGTGTGTGTGTGTGTGTGTAGATATGCACATTGTTTATTTACTTTATAAAAATACACAGCCCAAATTTAATTTGATCAGAAGTGCATAACAAATAAATATTCAGTTCTGTTTTCTTATAATATGGTATCAATGTGACTTTCCCTAACTTTCTAATATAGTTTCCGTTCAATTACTGTTCTCTCGTTGAGTTAATATCTTTTGCAACAATCGCTACAATTTTTACAAATAACCAGTTGTCGGATCTATTATTTTCTCAATTTTTTTCTTATTGGAAAATTCAGTGGAGATTACAGACTCTGCTGGGTAGGAAAAAGATGTCGAGTGAAATGAAAATGATGTTAGGGCGGTGGGAAGAATACGAGTTTTTCTTTATCTACAATTGTATTGTTAAGAAAAGAAATTGGAAGCTGTAAGGCTATAAGGCCTCAGCTGTTGCTACCGAAGCTTTGTCAGAGTCGAATTAGCTTCTTTTTTTTCTCCCTCGAGAAAATTAGCCTGGAGCTTTTGTTGCCTTCTCGTGACCTTTCCCCACTCGTGCAACATTCCCCTGGGCAGAGCCCCGGAGTCCGGCCCGCCCTCTAATGTCGAAATTCCGTGTTTATCGTCGGCATTACTACACCGGTTTTCGGTATTTCATCCCGGACAGTGTACGTGGGTACTTAGGGCAATTACATGCGACAGCCCCTACATACTGTATGATATTCCTACTTTTATCGCTGAAGGGGAGAGCGTATCGTTGTAATGTTGCCCGATACAGGTAATTGTTATTGCTATAGCATGTTACTCTACCATGCAATTGTTTTAATGAAAATTATCTTCATTATTTATTAATATTATTCTTTTTTTTTAGTAAATAATTTATTTTATTTTTAGTGGAATCCAAGTATCAAATAATGCTTACTCCCTAGTAGTCTGCTATTTTAAATAAATAATGTTAACCACATAATCATGTCTTATTTTATGTTTTTAAGTTCCGAGTTTATGCTTTAGTGTTTATAAGTTATTTATTACTAAAAATAATTATTTGACGACTTAATAAAGAATATGTACCTATTCTGATAAGTTTTATTGTCGCGTGATATGAGAGTTTTATTTTACTATCGCTCTCTGATGTGTCCAGATCAAGGGACATGTACAATACATCATAGATTAATTTGACTTCATATTTTATTTACTGTAAGTAAGTTCCTCTACAAAATAGAACTTTAAGAACTTAATAGGCACTCAACAGTATTCAATTTTAACCCTAGAACGACACACTAGGGTCCCACAGACCCCATGCAAACTATAATTGAGTTATTTTTTGTTTTTCTCTAAACCTAGACTCCCTTCTAATTTACCTTTGAACCTTTCAGTGTATATACTCATAACAATACCTATGTTATTAGTATTAGTATTTTTTCAGTATTCATTATATTTAGAGTTGTGGTCCCATAGACCCCTCTGTGCCATAAACGTTATTTTTTCATATACCACTGATTGTTAAAAAACTTACTTTAAATATTTTGTTTGGCTGCTGAAATGTTTAAGACTGTCAAAAGTTCCAAGATAAAACTTTTTATTACTATTTGTAGACAAATATAACTTCTGTCAAGTTGAAGATTTTGGGGATTTGAGTACAGATTTAAGGCAAAAAATGCTTAACTTGGACAGAATATGTAAGAAAAGTTATAATTTGTTTTATAATTTTTGTTTCTGTTTTCTGTAAATCAACTCTTAATATATATATATATATATATATATATATATATATATATATATATATATATATATATATATGAAAAAAAAATATTTTCCTTATCTAACGAAAACCAAATTTAATTTTTTCTTTCATTCAAACATAAGAATGTATATTAAAAGGTGGGAATTGAAGATTTAGTATAATCACAAAATATTAATTAAAAATATAATATAAAATATCAGCTATGAAATGTAGTCAAACTTATTAGGAAAAAATATCAATATAATAAAATGTATATAATATACGTGTAATTTACGTATGTAAGTTTATATATATACGTATAAAATTTATATACTTATATATATGTACTTATATGTTATATGTATATGCCTACATACAGAACTTATATAAGTACTACTTTCTGAGGCATGTTTGGAAGTATATCCGTCTCAGAGTCGGGTATGTTTTCATACACATACAGTAATATCCGTCTAATAGACGGATATTTTTACATACATACACAGTAATATCCGTCTAATAGACGGGGTGAATTTACTTTAAAGGAAAAATATTGCCCTACGCATGTCAAATACAAAATAGGAGCACTTTCTAGGTTGACGTTCAAGGTTCGACTGAAGCATATATCTCGCAGCATAGACCGCTCGCGCAATTACCAACGCTTCAAGCGTCAAAATACAAATCCTATCCGTCTAGGAGACGGATGTTACGAACTAAGGGTTAAAGGGCGAGAAAGAAAGGTTTAAAAGTACATAGTTTTGTCCGGATTGTTTTAATGAACCATTTGCGGTAGTTTTAAGTTTGGGTTTCTTTTAGTAGTGTTTTCGATAGTGTATTATATTGGATTTCTCGGCTAGGAGGACCCGTTGTGGTCTTGTGACCCCAGACTGTAAGATAAGGCTTTATGTGGAGAGTTCGAGGTGGCGGCGTGGTATTTCGGGGTCTCGGCGGGTCTCTAAAACCTCCTGGAGAGGGTCGTGAAGTGTTGACATTCCTGTCCTCGATGTGTGCACTCGGCGGAATGAGACGGGGCCGGAGGAAGAGAGGATCCTTCTGATAGATGTGAGAACGGTGAACGTTACCCACACTCGGCGAGGGTTTAAAGTCGACCGAGATGTCGCCGCTTTCGAAGTAAACGGTGTGGTTTTGTACTCGAGTAGTATTAGTGTCGAGAGCTATGTGTATTCTCTTTATAAGTGTGAGAGTGTGCAAGCACTTTGTAGGTAGTGTGTGCGTAGAGTAGATGGTTTTAGTCATTGTGATACCTTATAGCAAGTCTGTAGTGTGTTGGTGTTTGTATGTGAGTTTGAGTTATTTGTGCGTTAGTGTTTGTATGTGAGTTTGACGGTGTTTATATGGGTCTGGAGTTTGACTTAGTTGGGATGTTGAAAGATGGATGGACTGGACCAGGGTGGAATTCAACGCCGTCCTTAAGGCGGCCCTTTCTGCCGTCGTATCTCCGTTACCTATTTATCTCGATAGCTTTTCACTATTTTTCAATCTATTTTCGAGCTGGGATTTTCTTTGTTAATATAAGTTTTGCAAATCCCGTTAAAAGTCGTCCAGTTTACATTTAAAAACAAAAATTATTCGTACATTGAAACAGCTACAAAACATATAGTTTCTGAAGATTCATTTTTGGCTATAATATGCACCATATTATTATAAAATAATATATAAACAATATTATACAATAATATATCGTATTATTATACAATTTTCATAAATGTATCCAGATTTTTATTATCCGCTTTCGTCAGACTAAATAAATTAAAGTATAATTGAGATTTAGTGAGACAGAGAGAGAGAGAGAGAGAGAGAGAGAGAGAGAGGGAGAGAGAGAGAGAGAGAGATAGTAAGAGGAAGAAAAAGCGAGATAGAGTTAGAAAGGTCAACTTTACTACTTTTTTCTCTATCTAAACGAGGTGGATCGACTTTTCTACACAATTTGGTTAAAGTTTGTAAATAGGTAACAAAAATGTGTTTTACTAACGTTTATTTTATAGTTAATAATGAGTAAAAAAAGTTGTTTTTTTATTATCTATTTCTGTTTTATAAAAGATAACCGATAACTACTTTTCTGTTTCATGTCAGGCAAGATGAAAAAAGAAAACCGTAATAGTGAGAATCGGTTATTTTAGGTTTTTATCACCTGAAAATATCGGTAAGGGTGGTTTTTAGAGCCGCAAGTAAATATAAGGTGCCGGGTTTGGCTTACTTTGGTGTGTGTGTGTGTGTGTGTGCAAGGGCTTTAGTACTCAGTCTGTAAACTTTACAAGCATTCTATATCTTCCTCGTGCCAATGTGTTATAAGAGCCAATAAACACTCAAACTTCACCCTTTTCCTAGCACTTGATGCTATACACATCAATATATATATATACATATATCCATGCCGTAACGAAATAAAACTAGAGTATGACCTTAAAATAAAAATACCTAACATGACAAACTATATTGTTCTAACTTAATTGAAAAACATTTGATGCACGCAGTAAAAGGAATATTGTTACTTTTATAAATACACACACACACACACACACATATATATATATATATATATATATATATATATATATATATATATATATATATATATATATATAATATTGAACTCCTAGTCAAACGTATTGCCTCACCTATTTTGCAGAAATGGGTGGTTACATAAGTGTTTTTGTTGTTTCTTCAGTTTGTAAGAAATTTTCGTTTCTTATAGCCTCTTGTTCAGGTCTCCGCGAGATAAGGAGATAGTTATTCTTTATAAAATTATACTTATTTCTTGATATTATATACAGGGTGTTCAGTGTCTTGAAAACTTACTACCCTTATCGTTGATGGCATCAAAAAAATATTAGTTAATAATGATGATTGTAAACTTATTAAATATTTGGTTTATGTTATTGATGGTTAGGTATAGTTGAACATTTGTCAACTAATATTGTTATTACAGTTCAGGATTCATTCTGAATATCAAAGTTGGAAAGGTAATTGTTTCAACAAAAATTTTAAATTGGCCTCTTTTTTCACGCATAGGTTTTCCTTATTACTTTTTCCATCGGACTTTAAATTTTTTTTTACTTTCCGTAAATTGAATTTTAATTAAAGTCAAGTAACGATTATTATTAATTATAAGATAATATTAATTTTAATATATTGTTTTAAAAAGTTTTTAAAATTATTCCTTTATAAGATCCTGTGTAATATTCACCTTAAAAACTATACTAATAATACTTTCTAAAGGTTATTTTAAAACAAACCTTAACCTCTAAATAAACCTTTCAAAGGTCTTAATATCGTTTAAAGTACCTGTTACTTCAAAAAAACTTTTTGGGAAAACGTTTATACTTTGCTAAACTACCATCATATCTTAAATTGATGGAACTATTTTAAAAGTTTTTTTGTTTTTTTAGGGAGTTAGTTTTAAGAGAGAATGGGGTTTTAAGGTTATAATATTAGAAAATTATGTTTAGGGTTATGGGTCATTTTGTTTTAAAATGGAGGAGTGGGTTGGTTTCGTAAGGTTATGGGTTTTTAGAGTTTGAGAGTATAAAAAAGAAATTATAATGTAAGTACAGGATGGTTTTATAGGGAAGTAGAGAAGGCTCGGTCGAAGGGAACACGGTACCGCTTCTTGGTTTCCCCCACCCCTGTCCCTTTTGCTTCTTGTTTCCTACCTCTGTTTCTTTGCCAAGGTTTCCCTTCTAACTGCATATTAATTGGAGAGGAAACTTGTGAGGTTTCATCCTTTAACCGAAGCGGGAGTCTTACCGCTTCACCAGCTGAGAATCCTAACCCTAAAAAGGGGCCCTTAATGAGAGTAGAGAAATGCTTAGAAAATTAGCAATATCTATTCAATGAGATCTAAGAACCAAGACTTTCTTGTGATCTTGTTATTTTCCTTTTGGACTTAGATATAAAAAAATCCCAATCTCTGTTTCTGTAATCTTCTTTTTTAAGGAGGGTGTTCTTAAATTTATTTATCTAATCCGTATTTCTTCAGCTCCTTTATTTTTTCCTTAAAAAAGTTGAATAGGATTTGGTTGATTAAAATTGAAATGCAAGCGATCATTACTGCAACTACTTTAGTTTACGAGAGACTGAAATATTCCCATATTTTTTCAAGTTATTAAAATAATCACACTCCCTAAAACTTCAGTTTACTTTACCCCTGACCTGAATAAATTTACAAAACTTTACTTATGATATTAGTGAAAAGAATTGTTCAACTAAAAATTTAAAACTTCTTTTATGTGGATCGTAAAGGGTTTAACATTATAATATAGAAACAACTAGATCGTAGTTATCTGGCTTAATTTCGAACAACTCCAGGTCATATTCATGCCTAAAACATCGATAAATTCACTTAAAACGTGTCTCTACAGTATTCTTTGTATACAAGTATTAGAGAGAAAGCAAAATAATGTAATCAACTAAATATTCTTTTAGGGGGGCGACGAGGTTTAAATCAATTGTCACGTCTGATCGACAATCAATGAATTGAGATTAGCACGAGGTTGTGGGTTCGATCCCGACCCACGAAGCTCTGATTTACTTAGCCCACTAATTACCACACCATTTGTGTGGTCATTAGTGATGGGTGACCGTGGGTAGCCGAAGCTCTCTAACAGGGGGGATAGTAAATATGGAACCAATAAGCCTGATTGCTAGGTGGCTACAAGTGGTTCGTCCTCCCCGTATATCGCTAAAGCATCACTATAACTAAAGCAGTATTATTTGCTTAAGAAATACTAATTCTTAGAATGACCGATAAATTCATATTTACTCGAGTTAACATAGTCTTTCTCTCGAAGCAAATATTTGACTCGAGAAAATTACAAGTTAACTTAGTGCAAATAGTTAGAAGGACTTGAAGACTTCTCTGAACTTTGCTTATAACTAACTCCCAGGCTGCATTAACTACTTCAATTCAATTGCAAACTTATCCTTAAATCCTGTTTGGTTGCAGTTGCCCCCGCAGTTTCTCTCTTGGATATTTCCAATTATTTTCAATAATATACCTTGAAAGTTGACTTGGAGAAATAAGCATTTCCATTTCCATCTCAAACTGTAATTGCTTTATTTATTTGTTTAGTTACAGTTCTAAATGGGATAATTGAATACATTCAACAAAATATGTATTCTATCTTTCTGTTTGTTTGTCTGTCTGTACGTGACCGACGATAACTTTAGTAAAAGTTGAAGCTTTAGTTGAAATTTGTATAATGGGAAAAGATTATATCATTACCTATTCGATGAGACTAATATTTCTTCAACAAAAACATGTTTTAGTAAAACCAACTGCGACAACGCTCTGAAGTGATAAAGATCGTTAAAACTACTAAAGCACACCTAAACGTTTAAATAGGGAAAACAATATCTTACATCCCAACTTATCGATTTCAATAAAACTTCACGTGATACATCTTATGTTCTATTGAATCATGCATGTAAAATTTCAACCGGGTACAAGCAGACATTTTTGTGTAGTGAAGTGATAAATTTTATTTAGTTTAAGTGTAGTAGGCCGGGGCGTGGGGGTTAAGGAATAGTCCTGTTCCCTCACTACACGGCTCTTTACTACAACCATCCTCTTTCACTATCAACTCATCATGATTAAATATTTTCTTATTATTTGTACTACATCGCGTGGATCTATCATTGAAGCGTAATAGTATTCTATGCAATGTTCGTTTCTACTGTCAGAGTCTAATGAATTTAATTCTTCCGGAGGCGCGGTTTTCTCCGCAACATCTTTTGTTAATAAGGGAAATCTTAATTGCTCCTTCTTTTTTCATATTCTTCTTAATCCTTCCAAAACCGGATAAAATTACTTTCGTTGTTAGAAACAATAAATGTTATTCAGTGGAATTTACCCTGAGTAGAATCTAATTGATTTCTAATGCACTTAAGTCTAGGGCTTTCGGTAATTTAGTCTTGCAGATTGTTTATTAGTGTAGTAGGATTGATTTCTTTGTTCCGGAGCAAAATATCTGGCAATTGTTAAAACCACTAAACTAGGTGATGCAATACTATGAATTAAACACAGACCGGTTCAACCGTTTTTGTCGGTACATCATCTGCACTCTGACGGTTCTTAGTCGATAAATCGGTTTTTCTTTTGTATTTAGTTTTGAGAATTTAATTTGATGTAACATCAGTTACTTGTTGAAGTAAAAAGGAAAATTATAATAAGGAGAAACGGTTTAAGGTTAAAAAATGTTTTGCAAAGAAGAGAGGAAAATAAATAAAAATTACAAGGGAAAATTGTTTTTTAAAAAAATGAAGTTAGAAAGAAATACTTGAGGGAGCCTTTAACTAATCAACTGAAAACAAGGGGGGAAATTTTGTTTTTGAAGGTTTGCTTAAAAACACAAGACAAGAGTTCGAGCCTAGGGACAAGGGTCTAGAGAAACATCTTGTAAAACTTGATCTCGTCTTAACCTTGTTGGTTTGGCAAGGGAACCTTAGAAAAAGTTTTAGAGTTTGGTAAACTCAAGAGTTTGTGTTTGAGCGAGTCTGGAGAAACACTTCTCCACTAATTATCTCTCTCGGGACGAGATAATATCTTGACATTGTCAGAAATGATGAGTCGGAGGTCTGTAGGTACTCGACGAGTCAGTTAGACAAATCTCGTGCCTACAAACTCTTATATACTTATGTCTCGAAGTTCGCGAAGTCGTTAATTTAATTATAGGATTTAATCTCTTAACATATATTGTGTTTTACAGTATGTAATAAAGGATAATTACGACATTGTTTTACATGTTTTTATAAATAGTGAAAATGTTTCAGGGGTAAGACCAAGTAGAAGGACTGCATCCCTATAAAATAAGATTATAAGGGTCTTATCGGAGACTGCCCACCTTAGAATAGGTCAAATATGAAGGGACAACTCTAAGGGCTAATCCGAGTTAGGTATAACTCAATTTATTTTAGGATAAAGAGCTCACTTAGTAGAAGAAGCACTAAACTAAAAGTGTATAAGACCCTTATGATACCAGTTATATAACAAAAGGATGTGAGACATGGACAATGTCCGCAATTGATGTGAGGCATGAACATTGTCCGCAACTAATGAGAAGCATGGACAATGTCCGCAACTGATATGAGGCATGGAAAATGTCCGCAACTGATGTGAGGCATGGACAATGTTCTCTATATTGATGAGAAGGAACTAAGTCCACAACTTCAAGAGACGTGTCCTCAGAAGGATCTACAGACCTGTGAGAGAGGTTGATGGTACCTAGAGGGTTCGCAGAAACTGCGAGCTGGAAAAACCCCCAACGGGCATGCCGTAGTGCGTTTCATTAAGTTGCAGAGGTTAAGGTGGCTTGACCATTCAGTTAGAATGGCAGAGAGTAGAATGGCCAAAGGGATGTGGAAAGGGAGACTCTAAACTGTCGTAAAAAAGAGAGACCAAGATTAAGATGGATGGACGGAATGGTAGCGAATCTCTTCAAAATAGATATTGGTGGATGTAGAGCGGAGACTTTGAGACGAATGAAAGAAGGTTGGTTTAGAGGCTCTAGTCTCTAGGCTCCCGATAAGTAAATTAATAAGTTTAAGGTTTATACAGCCGATGGAGCGTCACACTAAACTAATGTTCTCCATTCCATGTATAGTTTTATTAACTCTTTGGCAGGCCTGAGCCCTTCTCGTTATGTTGCGCCACGGGGTTAGTGAGTTCATTACTTGTATATTTTATTAACTTTTTGGCAGGGCTGGGCCCTTCTCGTGATGTTGCAGCACGGGGTTAGTTAGTTCATTCCATGTATAGTTTTATTAACTTAATCTCGTTGTTACTTAACTCTATATGTTACAATTTACGCTCTTATAAGATTTAAACTCTAAAGATGTAATATATTGAAAGATATGAAAAACACTAGTATATGTCCTCAGAAGTTAGGACATATTTATTAAGCTGCGAGACGTTGCATGGCTGAAGCTGTCTTGAAGGCATAGAATATACAGAAATAAATGGTTTAATACTTACTTATGTTTCTTTTTAAGTAAACGATCACTAAACTTTTCCAATCAGGTGCTATTTTTTTTTCTTTTGGGTTTTAGTCCCGATCAACTGCCAGGGATTACAGGTGCTATTGTCGTATCTTAATGATTTCTATTACTCTCTAGAAACCGATCACAGAATATAGCTGAAGCAAGCTTCTTCCATTCGACAAAATATGCACCATGTCTGTGTGCGCGTGTCGGAAACGTGTAAAGACAACTTGAGTAAAAGTCAACCTATTTCGGTGAAATTCAGTACACAATTTCATTTTACCAATGCCCAGGACTAATTCGTTAGACAACCTTATCCACCCAAGCGTTCGCGCACAACGCTTGCGCGGTCATTTGAAATTGGAACTTAAGAACAGAAAAAAATTGAAGTGATAAACATTTTATTTGAGTAAATCCAACAGCGGAACCGCTATGATGTTTTAAAGGTCGGATGTATATTTTATAGTAGCTTAAATGGAGATGGCCGGTGCATGAGGGTTAGGAATGGTCCTGTTTCCTCACTACACGGCTCTTTACTACAATCATCCGCTTTCACTATCAACTCATTGATTAACTATTTTCTTAATATTCAATATTTATTGTATTACGCTCGCTTCGATAAAAGAGCCTCGCGATGCCTAGTGTAATCAAGTATGGTATACAATTAAAATTACATTTACCTATTCAAATAAAATACGACCTTTAAAATAACAATATGGATGGAATAAAAAGTCCTTTGGGATGTAGAATCCAGGTGAGGGTATGTAACAATAACATTTTCAATGAATAAGGAGAAATGTAGAGTTGAGTTAAAATGTGAGAAGGGGGTTTGAAAAGCATTTTTTCGAATGGATTTCTGTACTATAGTGGGGAGTGTCCTCTGTAGGGAGTGGGTCTGAGACTGGGTATTTACTGTACCCTTGCCTCCCGAGTTTCTTAACTGCCTCCATCGTAAACGGACCTGCACTAATTCCCGAGTGAGGGATATGCAAGCTACTCCCCCCCCCCCCCCCTCAACCGATCCTTCAAACCGGCTTCCATTGTGTCCAACTAGTATATATATTCTATAGTAATGTACTATAACCCTTAATGCAACCTACTCCTGAATATAATAGAAATTATGTATTCAAAAATATACTTTACCTAATAAGCAAGCAGGCGAACTTGTTCTTATGGCTTTTATATATTAAACAGGTAGGAATAAAGGTTGAGAGGGAATATACTGCGAGAAAGAGAGAGTAAATATTAAAACCTCTAAAATACAATTAACCTTGAATCTTAAATATAATACGCATTCTAATGTTGGGCCTCGTAATTGGTAAATATAATACCCACCCGAAAAGTTTAACATAAACTTTTTATTTTACGTAATATTGCACTTAGATATCCCTAAAATTATTAACCACTATTAGAGATTAATAACCACTATTGCTAGAAGAAAATAAATATGCATTTCTTGTACAATTTAGCGCCACCAGATATCACAAATGCAATACTTTTAATAAGTTCAAGATTACAATATTTAAGAAATAAAGAAAGACGTCTCTCTAATAAAAGTAAGTTAATTATTCGAAGCCGGCTTTCAGGCACTAGTGGTCATCTTCAGTGCTTCACAAAGCCGGCTATCAAGCACTTGTGGTCATCTTCAGTGCTTCACAAAGCCGGCTATCAAGCACTAGTGGTCATCTTCAGTGCTTCACAAAGCCTGCTATCAAGCTCTAGTGGTCATCTTCATTGCTTCACAAAGCCAGCTATCAAGCACTAGTGGTCATCTTCAGTGCTTCACAAAGCCAGCTGTCAAGCACTAGTGGTCATCTTCAGTGCTTCACAAAGCCGGCTATCACTTAATAAAGCCAGCTATCAAGCACTAGTGGTAGTGGTCATCTTCAGTGCTTCACAAAGCCAGCTATCAAGCACTAGTGGTCATCTTCAGTGCTTCACAAAATATATCTAACGATTACAAAACTACATGTATGTATAAAAGCTAAATAAAAAGAAAGTTAAAAATTTTTTGACAATATTTTAGTTATAAATGACTATTTTTTTAATAACAATAATTAAGGATGTGTTTTGTATTAAATAAAAAATTATATTATCTATAATTGCACAATAATAGTTGTGGAAAAGAAGTAGCAATATGACAAAACAAAATGGCAGAAAACTGTCATTTATCCTGTGTTTAATGTCCCTGGTTGAAGTGTAATTTTCCTCTTATTACACTCCTGATGCTGATGAATTAGTGCAATGTTCAGATTCAGGGTCGTACAACCATTATTATCAATTTTATTTATTCATCATTTCACTGTGCATCATTATTTTCTCACCATTTTTTTTCAACCCATTGGCGATTCGTATCGATTATAAGAGAGAGATTCAGTGATGTAAATTTTTCCATTTTTTTATTCTTAAGTAATTTGTATATTTTCAAGGAGATCATGTGGAAAGGAAGAAGGTTGTCATTGCCGATCGATCTGTTCTAATCTGCGTTTTTTTCTTATTTCTTGTTTTTACTTCTTGTTTATTTAACAATTAAGTAATAGTTTTGAGTTTGTTGCTTGAGAACGGTTTAGTTTTACTATTCAATTTGATTAGATTTATATCTCAGGGTCGAACAAATTTCAAGGCTTATCGTGTTAAATAGCTTGTTGATTCATGTAGTTAAATAGCTCGTCGACTCGTGATTTCAAATCTGCATTAAGTAGTTGTATTATTTATTTGATTCATCTTTATTCTTTTATGTATCTATTAAGTTCCCATGGTTTCGTCGATATGATCTTCAACAGTTGATTTCTGTTGTTGTTCTTTCCGGTGTTAATTATTTTTTTAAGGATTTCTACGAATAGAGGAATCATTTCGTGGGAATAGGAATAAGAAGGTTAGAAGGTTAATAATGTTGGAAAATAAAGCACAACTGTTTAATATACATAAAATAGAAGATAGCTATACTATCATTAGTCAAAAAGTTAAAATAGAAATTATGGAATTACTGACGGTTCAAAAAAAAAACTTATCCAAGGTATAACCAGGAATCACCATTCTATCTAAAACTTAAGGAAATAAAAAAATCTGCATTTTTACTTTTGACTATCCTCACTGTACTCACAATCCTCACGGTACTCACTATCCTCACTGTACTCACTATCATCACTGTACTCACTATCATCACTGTACTCACAATATTCACTGAACTCACAATCCTCACTGTTCTCACTATCCTCACTGTACTCACTATCCTCACTGTACTCACTGTTCTCACTATCCTCACTGTACTCAATCTTATTTAATTCACTGTTAATTATCCACAAAGTTTGGATTGCCTGTCCCGGTCTGATCTGGTTGGGACCAACTTAGTTGGATCAGACTAAATTAAATTGTGAGTAGGTCACTTTGTCACCAGATTATACATTTAGTGAATCGGAAGCCCATCCTACGAGTGTAGCTTCTGCCTAATCAAATCACATTGAATGTAGCCCATAACCGACCAAATCCGACTTATTGACTTGATTCTTCGTTATTTCTAAGTCTTTGGTTGGTTAAGAAGCAGAGGTTATTTGCTTTTGATGGTGGAACAAGGCAAGCTGCTCTGAAAATGGGACTCCGGGCAGCTAAGTCGATTTGCCTCTAGCCTTACCCTGCAACTCGACTTTCCTACGAAACCCTAAAGTGAATATTAGATAATGGAGTGTCTATGAAGGTAATCTTAAGGGAATGACATTATAAACTCTCTCTCTCTCAACAGCTCTCTCTAACAAAGCATCTTTCAGCCTTTATAAGGCGAAGAAGTAAGGTTTCATCAAGTGTTCTTACGTCTATTATGATTAGTGAATGTGAGGTGAATAACTTGGAGCAAACTAATTACTCACTTGTCTCGCATTCCATCTGGAAGATATTCGTGTATACCCTCTGGGTTTTTGGTTTTCGCCCTCTGGGTTTTTAAAGCCGGGGTTAAAGCCAGCTTAAGTTCCACGTACCTAGTAATTTCGCTCTCGAAACAAAGTGCATAGTCAAAGTATGTATAAGTTATGTGTTGAAAGCGAAAAAAAGGAAAATAAGACGAAGAAGTGTAAATATTCAAAAAAGTTTAGCCCGGCGCGGCGTGGTGGCCGGTCGAGGAAGTTAATTCTAGTGCAAGATTGTTAAGGAGCTGTAGAAGACGCAATGAGAGACGGTGGGAAGGAAAGGTGCTACGCTTGGCTGACCGCACTCACTGCTCCATCCTTCTACACACCTAGAGATGAGGATATGACAATACATCCAACACCGTCGGACTCGCCAACAATCACTTCACACAATTACACACACTATCAACTCTTGTAACCATGTCACCATTCTTGTATCGTATAAATGGCCTCTCTCGATATCTCGATTCTTAACTACTAGAGGTTAAACTACCTAGTCTTATCGTTTCCTCTTCCTCTTCCTATCTCGATAAGTCGGATCGATTTTTATTAATTAAGTTAGTCTGTCGGTTTATAGTCGGTACAATATTGACGAGTCTTTATAAACTTAAAGATGAGACTTCATCTATTTAAATTTAGTGCTATGTACCGGTTTCATAATTAGCCTAATTCAAAAATCGATTCGGAAAAATCGAATGATACTTTCTCTCATTCGTAGTGATCCCGAATTAAAATCCCATAACGTCTCGTTTTATTGACCGAGCGAAGCGATATGTTTTAACTTTTTCTTCCCCGGTCTTGCCCAGGTGCTGGACCGTTTTGCATTTCGTTTGAAAATGTTTGTTACGCGCTTACGACCAAACGCTTTGTTCGATTCTCTTCAAATTTGGCATGGATGTTCTTTAAAGTCATAAAAAATAACGTATGAGTTTTATATTTAATGGATTTAATTTTTACCCTTTTATTAAAAAAATGAAATAAAAAAAAAACTTTTTTTTTTGTTTATATTGAAATTTGGAATAGATGTTCCTTTAAGACATAAAAATAGATTTATATGGTTTATTTGCTTAAAAAATGTTTAGAATTACTATAAAAATAACCTTCCAAGCAGGGAATCGAACCTGGCCTGACGGTGAGAGGCCGATGGAGACTTAAAAGGCCGGCGGCATATTCCGGGCAACACTTTATTTATTATTTTACAATACACATCGCCATTTTTTTTTTTTTAATTGCTTAGTGTTCATTACCTACAAGTCTCTTTTGTCTTTCGCCGACAAGAATATGTATGTATACTTCATAATAGTTAAGATTAGTTGTTATTGTTGTAAGTCTTTCTGCGTATTTATCTTATTTTACTTCCACTTGCCTCTAAATATTGTTACCTAAATTGCCCTAACTCCTGACAACCTATCAAGCTGAAACTTGCACAGATTATTTATTTCTGACGACCATTCCATAATCAGTTAATAGTTAATTAATTAATTAACTATTTATTGATAAGTTAGTAATTTTGTTGGTGAATCTGTCTCTTAATCTTGTAAACTAAATGTAACCAACTCTCCGACTACTTAGAAAGCCGAAACTTTTATAAATTATTTAATACTGGCTAGAATACAATAATCAATCATTAGTTAAATCATTTGTTAACTACTAATTAATTAGTTAATCAAATTGTTAACTATTAAATAATTATTAATCAATTTGTTTGTTTTCTGTTTGTCGTCAAATTGTATTGCCTAAATTTGACTCACTTCCGAATTTGACAGGAATTATCCTTGAAGTCATTACAAGCGACGTATATAAAGGATTTTTCATTTTTGGACGTCGGGAGGTTTACTGTTCACAGAATTACTAGTTAGTATTTTTATATCGAGATGTTTTGTAACAAAAGAATATAATGTTTTAAAGCTTTAATCAAAATTATTAAGAAAATTAGGTAGTTGAAAAATAATCTTCTAGTTTTACTAATGCAAAACGTTTTTATAGGAACAGTTTATATTCTATAAACAATTTGTGAGTATTTCGTGGAAGCATGGTAAGGTAGTATTGACAGATGTTTATTTGGGATTTCATCTGTATTTTGTTTAAAAAAAAAGAATAATTCTCGGAAATCGGTTTAGTTAAAGCTTTAAAAAAATCATTTAACTTTCATGTTTTTGTTTTTAACAAAAATAATTAATTTATTCTTGCTATTCATGTTTTACATCGAGATAAAACAATGTGTGGGTGGTATTACGTGTGGTGTAGGTAGTATTAGGAAGAATTATTATTAATTTAGAATTATAATGTTTTATTCTCAATTATTTTTTATTCTGTCTATTACGCCACTAGTTTTATTTGCGAAAATTATTTGATTTTCACATTTTAGTGGATTTGCCTTTTTTGGGGTCTCTTGAGCCCAAAAAATGATTTGTTTTTTAAATGTCTATCTGTGGTCGGTTGTGTGCAGACGCGTGTAGCCGCAGGGCTTGTAGTGAGTCACTGAAAGTCACTAAAAGTCACTTATTTTGACGAGAGCCACTTTTTTGTCACTTATTTAAAAAGAAGTCACTGAAAGTCACTTATTTGGGCTTACAAGGATAAAAAAAATTATTTTCTGTAGTTTTTTTAATACAAAACATACATTTTAACTGTTTTTCAAAAGGGATTTTGTAAGCTCAAGACTTTTTTTAACTATGAATTTTATATTAGGCCTACTTTGAACTGTGATTAATGATAAAGTTTGTAACAGTTGCACTAGATTCAGCTGGCGTGTGTTGTGTTTTATCGTCAATATTAAGATGGAAAATGGTTGAAATAAAGATGAAAAGAATATTTTATTCCGAACTCCCTCCTGATTGTTATTACTTTTCCTAAAAGTATTGTTTCACCAAAAACTTTTTTTTAGATTTCAGCGGAATTATCCGTTTTGGGTGTTTTTAAGACCTCCTGAGAGGTTTTCAGCATGGCGTCTGTATGTATGTGTGTGTGTATGTTATCAGTTATCACAGTAGTGTCCAAGGAATTTAACCTAGAGAGTTAAACTTGGCAGAAAACCAGTCTTTACTTGTAGTGGTGCCGCCCGGAAAATCAACTTTTTCCGCCATCTTAAACGCAGCTTGCTGAGTGAGCAAAAATTTAAAAAAAATCGTAATATCGAAAATGGTCCTGATCGAGTTGAAATTTGGCACGAATGACGAATGTACCTCTTTGCATGACAAACAAGCCCACCAAATTACATCCTGTTCTAAAAATTTTATAATTGCATTTGTTTAACAGTGCTAAACAACAAAAAGTAACTAAAATACTTTTTTTTTTACTTAAAATTAAGTCACTTAAAGTCACTTATCTGGGGAAAACAGGTCACTTAAAAGTCACTTATTTTGAAAAAAATAGTCACTAAAGTCACTTAATTTTGAGGAAAATCTGCTACAAGCCCTGGTGTAGCCTATACCACTGGGCAAATCTATATATGTATAAAAGTCAACGTGTGTGTGTGTGTGTATTCAAAGCAAGGGTAAGGTCACTGTCTACATGAATTTTCAAAATTTTAATTTTGGTACACAAGGCTACGGGGTACAAATGTCAAAGTAATGAAAACCCTTCATGATGCATAGCGTTGAAAAGCTCTTTAAGAGTACGTAATTGTTGTTATGTACATTTAGGGGGTTAAAATGGAAAAATATATCTAAAAGTCAACATATGTGTGTGTGTATACAAATCTACAGTTTTAGTCCGATCTCGATGAAAATTTGCTCTCTTGACCTTCAAAGGAAGGGGAAAATCATTGTCTACATGAATTTTTGAAATTTAAATTTTGGTACTCAGAGGTACGGGGTACAAGTAATGAATACGGGGTCAAAGTAATGAATACCCTTCATGATGCATATCGTTGAGAAGCTCTTTAAGACTAAAATAATTGTTGTTATGTACAGTTCTGTCATATTTTCATTTAGGAGTGGGGTAAATTTAGGATATTTGCAAATTATCTTATCAAAGAGGAAGGGGAAATAAGTGGGAGGGATAAAATCTAGATATTCTCGCATAGTAAAATAATTTAAATGTTTCTCGACGGTCGACGGTAGTTTATAAACTTATCAAATTAAAATAACACTCCATAGCGAATCACATGTATCCAGCTAGTGTTTAATGAACTTCTACGTACATGTTTAGAAAAATCATTCCCCTAGTTGAACCACAAAAACTCTGGAAAAAACACGAAAAAAAAATAATCTGGGGAATATTTGCGAAGATTTCGATTAAAAGTTCTAATTTGCAGTCCATTTTAATACGAATCTAACCATTTAAGTTGTTTTTCCCCGGGAAACATCTGGATTTTGAGATATCGATGAAATTAAAACTGATCAAAGTGTAAACGATCATCTGTTGAACCCTGTTTAAACGTGTTTTAAAATAAATTCAATAAATAAGATATTATTGGAATTATACTCGAGCTTACAATGTATTAGATAAAGTTTTGTTCGAGTAAGTTGGGCCGAACTTCTACTGTGAATGGTAAACTTAATTAGCAAGGCTGATATTTTTAAGACATCGGTTAAGATTTTATTGTTCTATTTGATTGACACTAAGGTAATGCATTATATTGAAAATTTATCAGCTGAGTTTGTTTATTAAGTCATAAATAATGTCGATATTTTGGGTGGATTCGAGCTAGCTAATTATTTTTTATAGTAAAGGGACGTTAGAAAGGACCAGTAAGACTATTATTATATTTTTTTTTTTTTGTTAACCGATTTTTATTTTTTTTAATTTTTAGTTATAGCATTTAATTATTAGATGTTCCACCTGTTTTCCTATTTTCTAAGAGTTCAAGTGGTTGCAAGGGGTCACTTCTTTTTCTGTTAATATCTATTGTGTTAGGAGAGGGTTAAAGTTGTGGAGTTTCTTATACGGTCTTGTTTATTTCTAAAGAAAAGGAATAGTCAAAGGATTTTTTTTTTTGTAAAAAAATATATTCCTATTCTATTTTATAAGAAGGTACAACAGGTAGATTCTAGAGTCAGGTATATGAGACGGAAAGGACTCTACGTCTGAGTTCAGAATCCCTCAAAACAGATCTAACCTAAAGGACGCAGGTAGTTTTTAAGAGCAGGTTGTAAGGAGGTAAAGGTTCTCGGTCTGGAAGGTCTGTTACCTGTACGCCCACCTGCTTATAACGCTGGACCGGTTACAGTCTACTACCTGCTCTCAAAACATTCCTCTCCTACCTTAACTACACACACCCACACAAATATATATATATATATATATATATAATCAATCCTTTCCCCTAAAAATAAGATTCAACATTACCACTCTAAAGATCCTAACAATAGAATCGTCCATGACATCATTTATAAATTTACTGGATATATAGTACTGAGTTAGTTGTATGTATTGACTAAGATTTTATGAATTGTAATCTGTAATCATAATTGTAATCTTGTCAATCATATTGACTAAGTAGTTGGTATTACTTGACACCGGACTGCACAGCAAATAAATACATGCGTTGTATATTACTGTCGTATGCGCAGTACTTTATTACTTACGTCACTATTTTAAGTGCAGGCTCGATCATCATAAACAACCCTTTTAATGACTATCGACTTCAATGACACAATGACAAGTTCACAGTATTTATCAACAGATGGTCGTAAATTTATTTCTATTTAAAAACTAACTTACTAATATAAAATTTAAAGAAAAATAATAAAAATAACTCCGGTTGGTCGAAATTGATAAAATCAAAATAATACAATTTTTATCAATTTCACTTTTTATGAGTTTATTTACTTTTTTTAATTTTCTTCCGAGCTGTTAAATTAATAGAAGAAACATTTTTAAAAGCAAGCTTTGATCTTAGGACATCCGCCATATTGGATTTAGAGTGAAAACATTTTATTTTTCGTATTCTTCTCAGCAAACCCTTTCATTTGAAAGGTTTATCATATTATAAGCGTGCTTATAGAAATAAATAGTCTGCCATCTTGAGCTGTACGCCATATTGGATTTAGTATGACGTCACTTAGCTAACAATGCATTGTCATCCAAACTAAACATGTATGCAAAATTTCAATTCAATCGGTTGAGGATAACTGCTTTAAATTCAGTTGCAAGATTTGACCTGTTAAATTTTAAAGTTAAATAATAGCTTGTAAAATAATTTTATTTAAATTTTTTTTTTTAAAAAAAAGCTTTTATTCGTATTCTTCTCAGCAAACTGTTTCATTTGATACCCATATTATATGGGCGTGCTTAAAAAATAACTAGTCTGCCATCTTATGCTGTCCACCAAATTAGATTTAGAATGACGTTACTTAGCTTACCATGCATTGTCATCCAAGCTAAACGTGTATGCAAAATTTCAATTCAATCGGTTGAGGATAACTGCTTTAAAATTTAGTTGCAAGATTTGACCCTAACATACATACATATACATACAACATTGCAAGTTAAATAAAAGCTTTTAATAATAACTAACTTTTAAGGAACTACCCACCGTTCCTTAAAGCCTACTATTCCAGTATTAATTTAATTTAGGTGATTTTCCTCCTTCAGATGCATTAATTTCATTTCCCCCGTATTAATTTCAACCGTCTGCGTACATTTATTGTTGAAATAAATAAATGAGGCAGACAATTTCATCCTGTTTTCCTGTTTGAAATCAGTAAATAAAATAGAGACCCTCTGTACAGTCTAATGTAAGATGCTTTTAAAAAAATCGATATATTTAGTTAATAATTAATTTACTAATTATCAATTTATTTCTGTTTCAGGTGAGATGATTCAAACATTACTTCGTCAATGGTATGATTTTGTAACTTTATTTTAAATTTAATTTTCTTTTTGAAATATGTGAGGGGAATTTCTTCCTTTCGTTAATTATGTACATCTTAAATACACCACTACAAGAGATTAAACAACTTGAACAAGATGACTAAATTATGAACATGACGTAAACTTATTAAAAAAGTTAGGTAGTTTGGACATTATTATAGTTTTTCGATGATATCCTGTCAAATCGGTTTCTCTTATGAATTTTACAAGATAAGTTTGAATCCGTCTAATTGGCCGTAATCAGTCAACTGCTCAGTGTGACAGTTCCGAGATAACTTTTCAATTTGTGTGCTTAATTGCTTAATATAATTAGACGATGATAGATTTGTTCAAGTTTTTTTACCTCTTTAATTAAATAAAAATTTTTTTTTAAATTGACCGAAAATCGTGTTACAATACCCTATTATAATAGATATATTTAATTTAATCATTCCTAATTAATCTTTAAGTTCTGTTTCTACGAATGCTTAATTAAAATTAAACTTTTGTCATTTTCCTATTAAAGGATTACGTCCTTTTGATAATAATGGGAAACAAATTATAAATTCTTAAATTAAGACCTATGAAAGTAGCTGTATTTATGTATATATAAGAAGTTTAGTCCTCTTTTCTAAACGAAGTTAAAGGGGAAAAAATGAAATTAACAGTGCAAATAATTAAGGAAGAAGATAGATAGAGAAGAAAAGGAGGAAGGGGAATTTTAATTAACTTAATGAGAAAATTAACTCAAGAAAAAGTGAAAAGGGGCTTTGGTATAAAAACAAAAATAAATAATCCGAAAAGGGTTTAGGGGGTCTAGAAGGACCCCCTCCCCCTTACGTCTATAATAAGTGTAGGGACTCCTTCCAATTAGACTCCGCACAAATTTCATTTCTCTGTCACACACACCCAGAAAAAAACTTTTTACTTTAATTTTCCCCTCTTTTCTATAAGAAAAAAAAATCAACAAGAAAATTCCGAGTATCGATGACACTGAGAGATAATTTAGTTGAGTTGTATTCATTTCTGTGATTAACAGATAATTTAATAATTCTAATGGAACGGTGAAAAACGGTTCTAGTGGAACGGTGGAAGGGTGAAAAAATATTCTTTTATGTTCTTTTTATTTTTTTCCTTTAAATTATTTAATTGATTAAAGAGGAAGAGATTCAGAATAAACCTTTTTCATTTTGTGTTGAGGCGGATCTGGTGTAAAGGCCCCCAAACAAGGTCAAAATGTTTGCTCAAACATTTTGACCGTGTATGGGGCTGATTGATGTTTGCGCATACATGATGTTTGACGTGTATGGCCTAAATTTGCCCGACATCAGGTTTGCGCAAAATGTTTGATCGTTTATTAAGGGCCTTAAGGAATATCGTGTATTAAGGGCCTTAAGGAAACATCCCTTAAGACCCTTAACATCCCTTAATACACAATCATTTTGCGTGAACATGATGTTTGCGCAAACCACATACACGTTAAACGTCATGTTTGCGCAAACAGCCCCATACACGGTCAGTGTTTGCGCAAACATTTTGATCGTGTATGGAGGCCTTTATAGATATAAGCGTGTTGTACAGATGACACGAAAATTCCATTTTGAAATATTCATAGATTTATACTTTAAAGGGCTCCTAAATCAGAAAATGAGAGTGAGTTTAGTTGTGCGTGCAGTCGTGTGGGGCCTCAACATCTGAGCCGATTTTGATGACATCGTTTAGAAAAATCATACCCCAAGGACAAATAGAGAAATTAATTTTACCCCTAAATTTGATGGCCCATAAATACTCCAATAAACTCTAAATTGGTTCTGACGATTTTGATTAAAAAATTCTAAATAAAAGTCGATTTACCAAAATACAAATCAAACAATAAAAATAGTTTCCCTGAGAAGAGAAGAAAGAAAGTTTCCATGATATTAATGAAAATAAATTTTATTTTGATGAAAATCGAAAACGAAGTGTTAATGACCATATACACTTTAAATCTGTTAATTAATAAATTGATAGGATCAGATGATATTGGAGCTAAATTTAGTCTCAGTGTTTTAATGAGAAGGTTTTTTCGAGTCTTTCGTCCGATTTATTTAAATTATGTATTTAATTAATGTTTTTTTTTTTTTTTTTTTTTTTTTTTTTTTTTTTTTTTTTTTTTTTTTTTTTTTACGTTGAGTTAAAGATTTATAAAGTGTATGTTAGAAATTAACAACTAGCCATATTCTCCAAGAACTGTTAATTTAAAGAACTGGTAATATAAAGATGACGTGTTTAGTAGTTTGATAGTGTGTGAGGAATGTTTTAGTAGCGTAGTGTACTAGTGTACTTTGGTCCAATTAAAGAGTAGCTGGGAGTAAAGAGGTTGACGGGGCTCTTAAGAGCTGTGCATGAGCTTATATAACAGATACCAGACTAATTGTCTCTTTCATAACCTCACAGTTCAGTTTATTGCTCTTTTTGACCCCCCCCCCCCCTTCTCGTAATTACGTCAAACTTCCATTTAACAGTTTTATGTATTCACCTTACAGAGTTTCATTAAACTTTCCCAGTATAAACTTTAAGTTTGATTATTCTTCACAGCTTTCCCTATTTAGTGATACAACAAATTCTAAACTTATGGAGCAGACCGAATAACAATAAATTGGAGAACACAACGGATTGCCGATTGGCAAAATATTCACTTGAAGCCGGCTTGGAAAACTCTTTGCAACATCGCATCGTCTTCTTTTAAAAACTTTCTTGGTTTAAAATATTCTTACTGTGGGAACTTTCTACGTAACTTCGCCTTACCTACAACATTTTTCCAGGGTGATTCAAATATTGGTAAGACCCCCCACATTGGGGGTCCACGGTGCACACCCGTTTTTACAAAAATTCTACTTATTAGTATTTTATCCACATAGCTGACTGACAGACAAAAGAAGCACCTTGCTTTATAGGAAGTAATAAGAACTCCTCATTTGTCGAGGAGACGTAGCCAATGCTTTTCGTATAATACATGTATGCCCAGTTAAATGTTCTAAGATTCTATTTAAACAAATTAGTTTTGTTGTAGTTATTCAAAGGAAAATTAAATTGGGATCTATTGTTTTCCACTTGAAAATTAAATGTTCCATTCATTTGCAAGGTAACCTACACGATTTTATTAAAGTTTATTAATTTGATTTGGTTATTTATTGGTAACTTGGATCGGACACTGAAAATAGTTCTGACGACGGATAGATACGAATGCCTGTAAATCCATTATGTATTTAGTGTATATCCATTATGTTTGCAGTATAAATCCATTATGTTTGCAGTATAAATCCATTATGTTTGCAGTGTAAATACATTATGTTTGCAATATAAATCTATTGTTTTTATTGTATATCCATTATGTTTGCAATATAAATCTATTATGTTTTTATTGTATATCCATTATGTTTGCAGAATAAATCCATTATGTTTGCTGTATAAATCCATTGTTTGCAGTATAAATCCATTGTTTTAGTGTATATCCATTATATTTACAGTATAAATCCATTGTTTGCCGTATAAATTCGTGTTTTTAGTGTATATCCATTATGTTTACAGTATAAATCCATTATGTTTGCAGTATAAATCCATTATGTTTGCAGTGTAAATACATTATGTTTGCAATATAAATCTATTATGTTTTTATTGTATATCCATTATGTTTGCAGAATAAATCCATTATGTTTGCTGTATAAATCCATTGTTTGCAGTATAAATCCATTGTTTTTAGTGTATATCCATTATATTTACAGTATAAATCCATTGTTTGCCGTATAAATTCATTGTGTTTTTAGTGTATATCCATTATGTTTACAGTATAAATCCATTGTTTGCAGTATAAATCCATTATGGTTTTAGTGTATATTCATTATGTTTGCAGTGTAAAATCGAAACGCACTACATAATAATTAAATGAATTATTATATCAATGGGATGTAAGGGACAGCAGGTGATTGGTCTAGAATAACTCGCTGGTTTTTATTTGTTTCTCTGGCGACACCTTGACCCCCAGTTTTCTGTCTTCCAGCTTGGGAATACGACTCCTTAACGCACCTGACATGAAGAGTAGAGTATAGCTCGTGTGTTGCTTGTCTAAGTCGAAACACAGCTGTCGAGACATTTACCCTGGAGGCCCTATAATAACTACACGACTCTCAAGGATGTAACTGACATATAACATCCTTTAGCAGAAACGCCAGGTGATTTATATTATGCGATATCGCCGGCGATCGAACAGGTGTTTAAACGTCTTGTATCCTCCGTTCTGCAATCGTTCACGTCCGATAGGCTAAGAAAATGAACAAGCGATTAACCGGACACGCCCTAACATTATTTGCAAAAAAGTCGATATTGACTTTGGTCGTAAGTACTTTCCTTCGAATACTATTCCTTTAATGTGTTCAAACTCCACCTCGTAGACGTATACTGGCTTCCCTCGTCGATATTTGGCTTCCTTGTCGATAATAGATCTATTGAAGGAAGCCTACGCTATTTGAACAAGTAAAATTATATTCAAAGGCGACTAAACCTAATTCTGTAGAAAATTTAAATTATTTCAACTCCCAGAACTCCCTTTAAATTGAATGAATTCGTTTTAAGTCAAATATTTGTCAGAAACAATTCCGCTTTTATCACAAATGTAAATATTTGTTGAAAATGTTTCTGTTCTCTAGAAATATATTTTCCTATATCCAAGAGGGGCTTTATTATTCGTAAACAAGATTTTTCCCGGGAAAGCGATCTGTTAATAGTTTAGTCTACGAGTCTCCACAGACATCGGACGAGAGTTGATGAAACTAAAATAATTAAAGAATAACATTTGTAAACCCATTTAACATTTAAATTTATAAATTAGTAAATTTATACACCAATAATTAAAAATTAACATTTGTAAATCCATTTAACATTTAAATTTATAAATTAGTAAATTTATACACCAATAATTAAAAATTAAGTTTTTGATTGAAGAATATTATATATATATATATATATATATATATATATATATATATATATATATATATATATATATATATATATATATATATATATATATATATATATATATTAAAATGTTTGTGGAAGAATTTCCGATTCGATAAACCACCGTTGATTTAACTTATTTTTTTATTTATTTGCATTTAATCAGTTTTCAAGAGAAAATTCTGAAAAAAAAAAAAATAAAATAAAATAAAAATAAGAAAACACAAAAAAACATTAAGACGAATCCTCTTAAAAGCGAAGAACCGATTGGAAATAATAAATTGGTTTCTAAACTCCAGGACCACTTGCAACACCAAGTCCCAATCAATCAAGTATTGTAAACAAAATCAAACTTTCTGTAGAAAAGAGTTCTAAAAATAGCGACTTGATGGAATAGGCCATGAATTCTAAATCATGATTGATTGGCTTGCGAGCAAACAGCCGTTTGTAAAGACAACTCCCCCCCCCCCCTCCTCCCTCTACCTCTTATTTTCTCTTTAATTTATTATACATTTCTATTTTATCGATTTTTTTTCTGGGACGTTTAAATATTTTATTGTAATGATTATTCCTCTTCAAAGTAGTTATGAGTTCTAGTAATCAATATTGGGTTTTTTAATATGATTCTACTCAGTTATTAATATTAGGTATGGCTAATATATTTGTGTAAGGTTATATACCTTATTAGTATTATTGTTCTTACTGAGAGATCGAGAGGTTGGAGTATTCACAACTCTGAACTCTGACGTCTGAAACCTATATTAAAACATCGATATATCTAATTCATCACTTATACACTGATGAATATTTTATAAAATTTTGAAAGGTCAATAAGTTACATAAGATAGATTTGGTCCGGCAAACTCCAATTTTGATAGAATTTAGATGACATGTCAGGTGAGCCTAGTAGATGATATGTCAGATGAGCCTAGTAGATGATATGTCAGCTGAGCCTAGTAGGTGATATGTCGGGTAAGCCTAGTAGATGATAATATGTCAGGTGAGCCTAGTAGATGATATGCCAGGTGAGCCTAGTAGATGATATGTTGGGTAAGCCTAGTAGATGATATCTGGTGAGCCTAGTAGATGATAATGTCAGATGAGCCTAGTAGATGATATCTGGTGAGCCTAGTAGATGATAATGTCAGATGAGCCTAGTAGATGATATGTCAGATGAGCCTAGTAGATGATATGTCAGGTGAGTCTAGTAAAATAAAAAAATGGTTTATGGATCACCTGTCTTGTAATTGCCTAATTACGATTGTTGATCAGGACGTAAAAGAAGCAGCGGAGGTAGAAAGAATTACACTAAATCTGAAGTATAATGGATGGAGATACGATGAATAATCATAGGACCAAACTTTAAGGTATGTTTAACTTGGATAGGTCTGCCATATAAGAGCGTGTGGGGGTTTGTCTTTTATGCAAATCTACAATTTTGTTCCGAGCTCACCACCCCTACAAAATATCGAAAAACCAGCTCCATTTGTCGGGCAACGCTGGTGTATTCGAGCTTAGTAGTTTAATCAAATAAATTCCAGAAATGTGCTACCCGAACTTTATTCTCCTGAGTTTACCGAAGGTAACGGAAGCTATGTGATCATTCAGAAAACCAAAAATTTGTTTTGTATCCGTCTTCAAAAATTCTAAATCAGAAATCTGATTCAGACATCAGGGAAAATGTTGTTGTCCCGTGTCTGTCTTTCGGTCTGTCTGTGATGCTCAATTTTCGCGAATCATCATATCTTAAAATCATTCATCCGATTTTCCTGAAATTCGGTAGGTCATAATCACTTATTGTCGGCCCCATAAAAGTTTGAACCTTCTGCGCCCATTTGTCTCTTACACATGCGCACAAACATACATTTATTTATAGATATATAAATCTTCCAAAGTACTCATTCTATTTTTAAGAAATTCGGACTGTTTGTCGAAAGTAGCCTACTGACAGCCCCAGTTTAATTTCAAATGCCTGCACATAATATTAAATATTGTTAAATTAATACTTTAATTTGTGTAATAGAATGAAACAATTTTTTCAGATTTTTTTTTTTTTTTTTTTTTTGCTTTATAAAAGGTGATACAATTAAATAAATCATACAGTATCGGGTTATATAAAAGCTTAACGATAAAGGACGCGTGAAAGCTTTGTGTCAAATCATTCGGCAGACTATTTAGAATTAGCTTGGTGAAGGATCACGCTGGCTAAACAACTAAAATGAGTACAAATAAAATCAAATTGTAAAATAAATGCTAATCCAGGCCTATCACTAATTAAATCAATAATGTTATTACTAAAAAGTTTAAATACTAAAAATATCGATAGAAATGAGTAACTTTATAAATACTTCTACGATAGTGTAATATGGAATCGAATATGGATATTTCGGTTAAATATAATATACAGCAGAGAAAGTTGATATGGGAATGAATGAATACCAACATGGAATTAAGTCCTTTAGAATAAATGAATATTAATCCGATATCAGATTCCACTCATGTGAATTAGAACAGCCGATATTAATTCTGCAGGGGTTATGAATAAATTAATTAATTTTAGGTTAGCAGTATAAAACAATATAGCGATTGTAATAACGATCTAAACAATTATACATCTAAAACATATTATTATTCGATGTCTTAAAAACAGTGCTTAACATTGTGCCTATTATTGCACTGTGCCTTATTATCCTGCCAAAAAAGTCTGCGAACAGTGCGGCACATAGATTCCTTGCGTCTTATCACTGGACGAAAGTTCACATAGGTATAATTTGCAAGTGCTAAAATTTTATATAAGGAAAAGTGTTATAGAAAATAAGTTTGTATCCATGTGCGAGAGGAAGCGACGTGCAATTGATGTGGTACTGACTGTGAAAATTTCAAAAATCAGATAAATCGTTTGCAAAGTATGGGCGTCGTGTTTAAAATTAATCGGAAAAATGCCTTATCTGGAGTTATCAATACAGTCGAGAATCGCTTGGCAGCACAATTTCGCTTGATCTATACACTTAAGAGAATATATCCCTTTGTCAAAACAGTTTATTTTTAAGATTTATACATTTGAAAGCTTATATCTATATAATTAATACATTTTAGAGGTGATGTCCCTTTGTCTAAATAGTACATTCGAGTGAGGCCCCCCCCCCCAATTTTCTAACTGCTTTTCTTAAGGTGGCTTGATAACTGCAGTTTTACCGGAAATATCTACGGGCTAACTTTGAGCTTCAAATATATAATAATCGACATCGGACGATTTGTTTAGTACGGGCCACACATGTTTACAGACAGACAATAAGTCCTAATGTATTCCCTGTTGTCTGAAATACATTTTGAATCTTGAGACGAAAGGAAAATAATAATGTTCGTTCTTCAAAGTAATCATAGTAATTCCCTTACATTTAAGTAATCTTAAAAGCAACCTTTAAAATAGAAAAAAAATATAAGAATCACGAGATGTTTACGAATCATATTGCGTAATATTTTTTTGTGATAATCGGTGTTGATTGTCGTAGTTAGTCATCCTCCGTAAAATATGACCTCTCAAACAGCGGCTTTTATGCATTTCTGAGGTGACAATTGATTTTAATACTTTGACATTTGTCATAAAAGTAAACTTATGGTGTAGTTCGTTGGCAAAAAAGTATTAACATATGTACACAATTTTCTTTTAATACAAAATTAAACAAAATAGTAATTGTAATACAATAAAAGTTGTGCACCTAATCATTGTAGATTAAATAGATTAGTCATCGCAGTCAGTAGACATTATGCAATATTATTTAAAATCTATAATAAACCGTCATTCTATGATAATCGTTTTTCGTTGTTGCCCCAACCTCAGACATTGGGGGGGTCTCAGTGGCGACGACGCCCGTGCTGTAAGTTGTAACTTATCATATTATAATATATGGATCCTCAATACAGTACAATATTGGTATCATATAAAAAAAAAAAATCTTAGATTTATAAAATACTTCTTATCTATAAAACTATTGTACCTTTGCTTTCTAAAACTATGTATTTATGAATTATTTTAAAATATAACTTATCAGCTTTTTCTTGCACCTAAATTATGATTATATTATGTCTCCAGTAAAAACCGGGACATTTTGGGGTCCCGAAAAGTGTCTTCGGGACACCGGGACTTTGAGTCCAAAACCAGGGGCGTCTGGCAACCATACTACTCGTATATGATTATAATTTATAAAATTATTAAATTACGCTGTATTAATAATTGATAAAGTTACAAAATTGAAAAGAAATTGGTCTTTTGCGCCGGATGTGAACCATGTGATGATATAGATATGCAGAACTCCACGGATACTTTTATAACAAAACTAAATTACTAATGTATATGTGTAAATGTTCGGAGACTTTATTTATGACCATCGTGTTGATAAAACTAATGAAGTTTGAAAAAAAACTGTTCTTTACTTGATAAAGTTAAACTTGATTTATTATTTTAATTTATTTATTATTTTAACGTAATATAATAAAAAACGGGGACGAACTGTTGAAGAAGTAAAGTCTTGTGATGGAGAAGAAAAGGTTTCTTAAAGTAGATAATCTGTTAATCTTTTTCAACGGTTTTCATTAACCACTCGAAAAAGTTTTTTTAGGGGGGGGGGAGGGGGGAGGAGCAAGGGGAGAGGGTGGAGAGGAGGAGAAGAGAGCAATAAATAAAGTTTTTTGGCTTGAAAACTTAAAGGAATTAAAAAAATAACCTGGTGGTGGATTATTATTGCCGGCTTGGCGGACTCGCGAGCAAACCCTTCTGTTTTTGTAACTTCACTTCATTTTCTTCCTCTTCAACAAATATATTATTCTACTTTTCATTTTTCTTTTTTTCTTACGAATAAGAAAAGCTTTATTATATTTTTGTTATATAATTTCTACTTTTTTATTCTAGAAGAGGTTTAAGTTTTTCAAGTTTCATTATTAGTACTTTTTTTTTAAAGTAAAAAAAGAAGGAAGGTGGACGTTCAAAAAAAGTTTATCTACGATTGATACGAAATATAAACATTGTATATCTGTTTAGATATGTAGAAAGTGATTCTTTACGTACTTGTATTCATTGCGCATGCGCGTTTCATAATTCCTCTTTTTTTCGCCCTTGTGCGGTAAAAAAAAAAGAATTATTCACCTTAACACACTATTAGCGAGTTTGTTTACATTTAACAAAACTAATTTGCTGATTGTTTAATTAAAGTTACTGTTTATATCGCGAGTTTTTAGTGAAAAACAATGATTGATTGATGACGAAAATGAGGAGAAAAATACGCATCCCGAAATAATTAATTCGGCACAAAATACAACTAATGAATTAATGTCATCTTTATCAAAAGAGAAATACTAACTTACATACAGGAAGTTTATTAAATTTTTTTTTCTGTATTTATTATTAAAATCCAACAATTGTTGATAAAGTACGGTATGGCACTACTCGTGTGGTTTTACTACTCTCGTTGGCACTCAGATGCAAACTCCACACTCGCATGCAAAATGCTACTTTCCGCACTAGACGCGTAATATACTATTTTTGAAATTATTCAATAATGCTTTAAATCCACTTTTTTTTGTAATATTAACAATCCCACCTATAGTAATTAAATGAATATATTACAAATTATGTATCATACATTTATAGTATACTACCCTTTATTTTTTACCATGCTTATTCTTATTAAGGTCTGAAGGGTATTAATAACTTCAATTCTTTATTTCACCTTCTTCGAGCCATCTTTAGGCCTTTAACCATTCCTCCTATATCATAACTTTGTTCATTTTTATAAATCCTCCGGAAAATTACCGATGCTCCTTTTTATGTATCCAACCTCACCCTTCACAATGATCTAAATGTTACTTTTGTCCGTGACCTATCTACATCCCGATAACAGAAATTCCATCAGTCCCTATATCCAATCCCCCCAATCCTTTAGTAGAACTCCTTTCTTCCCAAACCATCCCAGATAACCCACCTCGCCGAGGAGGCGGTGGCCTTGAGATTTGTTTAATCATATTATGTATATTATACTATTAATTAATTATCACTTGAGTTATCATCCCTATTTTTTAAATTATTTTATTGTTATTATTATTATTCTTACCTTATAATTTTAAATTTATTTATTGTTATATTCTAAAATTTGCATGACAAAACAATTAGTCAATAGCCCTTCCATGTTATTCGCCGCCCAAAAAACAATAACACTAATAACATTGTAATTTATGTAGTTGTTTTAGTCAATAAAAATAAAAAAAATAAAAATGCTTAGTTATTTTCCCTCACGGCAATTCACCTGTGTATCCATAGTTAATATCCACTGTGTAATACCATAGTTCACCATTGTCTCTATATATTTAAATGCGTTCCCTTTACTTCACTATAATTAAATGAAAAAAGGTCTACAGTATATTTATGATAAGATAACACTCTAGTGCTAGTGTTATCACAAATTCTCCTTTATCATTTATGCTCGTGAGTTATTGAGCTGATTAGTATGGATCAAGTCTTTAATAGAGCTTATTTGAGGGGTTTGTCTTGAATGTTCCGATTACTTATTTTGGCTCGTTTTTTCCGAGACTTAATTTCCGAGGTTTTTAAGCTTAAGTATTGTTAATCGGTGAGTGCCCGACCTTCGGAATCGTAGTTTAAAACAGCAATATAAGTATTTTTGTATAGAAGCATTTCAGTACTTTTGGATACTTTCTATTTTCGTAAAAACTTGCCTGAAGCGGATACTGTCCTCGCATTCATTTCGTTTTTAAGTTTACCATCTTCAATAGAGATCACTTTTAAGTATTGGAAGTTTTCCACTTGTTCTACGACATCTATTTCTTCTCCGGATAGCACCGCAGTTTTCGCCCGATCGAATACATATATTTATTGTTGTTTATACGAACTTAGATTTTACTCTAGCAACTAATTAAATAGTTTCTAGTTTGTTAGTTGTTTTGCCAGCTGTTCATTAGTAAATTGCTCTCTGTTTACTGTCTTATCGTTCCCTCTCGAGATTATTTGTAATTCTTTTTTATCAATTCTTCTTAATTTTTTCCTTTTTCCTTCTCACTGATGGGGATTAATGTTGCAGAAAGAGAAAAGGATATTTGTGAAGGTATCATAGTCGCTTCTTTTTCTATTATTTTTATTTGCAACATTTTAAAAAAGATTTAACTGATAATCTCCGGTTATTCTAATTGTTTTCTATTCTAGATTTGGTTTAGTGTTTTTTTTAATTCTCCCCGGAAAACTTCTCACGATTTTGTTTATAATTGCGAGTTTCATTTTTCCCTTCCAGGTAATTACACTGTTAATAATATAGAGAAAAATATAGATACAAAAAAAATATGTATACCTATATAATTGTCGACTTGATATTTCTACTGGGAATTTTTATTATGATTTATGGCGATATGTATACTGATCTAATCTAAAATAAGTATCCCTAACCAAATTTATTATTCCAGCTATAAATCTATTATTACTACTATAAATATGGTATTCCAACCGCAATTATAAATCTATTGTCCAACTATAAAATCTATTATGTACAAAGTGTGTTTTTTTAGGGGTTCGTTGGTAAAACCCAAAAAATAGAAACCCTTGTGGTTTCGTTTCTGTGTCGCTCTGTCCGTCTGTCACTCTGTACGGTTTCAATAACTTTTGACAAAAGAGATGAAAACATGAAACTTTCCAGTATTAAAGATCGTTTTGACGTGCACAGGAAAAATATAGTGAACTCAAAATGATCAGCTGTTCAAATCCAAAATAGCGGATAATTCCTGTCACGGGTAAACAAATATTTATTTATTTTAAATTTTGTGTGAGTTATCAAATGAAAGGTATTGAAGAGTAGATTACTAAAATATATAACACCTGTGGAAAGTGTTTAATTTGCCTGCCTTTTTGTAAAAAAAAATCAACATTTTGCGTGACCCATATAACTATATATTTCTGCTGTTACTAAAAAAATATGCAAAATGTGCAGTCTGATGGGCCAAAAAATAATAAGAATAGCAATTTGATCTAATTAACTGGAAATACAAAATGGCGGCTAATTCCTGTCACGGGGGATGTTTTTTTAAATTTTGAGTTGGGTAGAAAATGGAAGGTATTGAAGAGTAGATTACAAAAATATACAATACTTCTGGAAAGTGTTTAATATTTAATGCCATTTTGTCAAAAAACATCAACATTTTGTGTGTGTGTGTCCCCTATAATAATAGGAGGCCCGTGGTTCAAGTCCCGGTGCGGGGGTCTATTTTTCTCTGTATGTCTCCCGTAGTTTATGATAATTACAATTTGATTTAAAGTAAAATTTAATCTTTCCGTAGTATGAATACTACCTAAAACTTAAAATTTGAATTTCTAATTGATTGTACTAGGTACAGGTACATTGAGTACTTTATAATTATAAGCGTTAATTCTCGGTCTAGTTCTATTGCCCGTGAATATTTTGGCTTGCTATTTTTTTGGCTTGCTAGACTTGTAGAAAAGATTGAAATCTTGGAGTCGGAGAATTTGTATCGGTAACGACAGAGAAAAATCATTCTCCCGTATAGCTCAGTTGGTAAGAGCACCTGTAACGGATTAATAGGAGGCCCGTGGTTCAAGTCCCGGTGTGGGGATCTATTTTTCTCTGTATATCTCCCGTAGTTAATGATGATAATAATTTGATTTAAAGTAAAATTTAATCTTTCCGTAGCATGAATACTACCTAAAACTTAAAATTTTAATTTTTAATATTTAATGCCATTTTGTCAAAAAAACATCAACATTTTGTGTGTGTGTGTCCCCTTAATAATAATTTCATGTTCGCAATACAGAAGAAACTCTTCTACGTGAGGCTTCATGCATAACCAATTTATTTAAAATAAGGTCGTATTTTATTCTTCCATTTCTTATAATAATTAGTTTAACGACCCTACTCTTTTTTAATGAAGTATCAACGTAAGCAAGAATAATTTTACTGTGAAACGAACTCAACAAGGGACAAACTCTACTAAAATACTATCTCTCTACTTTAGATAATAGTTTTTGATTTATCGAAGCGGCTATGGGGCTTTGTGTGAGTATTATGTCGGATCCTGACGTGAAAGACTTGGGTTCTAACTTACAGATAAAGCGTTTGTTGACGCTGACAAACAGTTTATTTTCTTTGAAAACCTTTTAAACCGTGGGGATGGATTGCCGAGAGAGGAAACGACAAAGAAAAACAAGATCGAGGTACGCTTAGCTTTACTCGCAAAACAAGAATTAACAATCCCTTAATGCAACAGGTAGACTCAGTTACTTATGCCGCCCAATACAAATAATATTGTAGAAAACTGAGCTCCGTCGAAGTATGATTAGCGCATGTTGGTCAGCCTCTCAGCACTTATATAGTACACAGAGCAGTTACCTCTCCTAACGGTAGAGTGAAGCAGCGTCGGGGCGTGCTCCCATCAAATTATTTATTTGTAAAATTGTTTGTTTAAACTCTCAGGATAATAACAGTACTTATTTGTACTAAGATATCTTGAAACATAATCGGGGTAGTAAACATTTTTATTTCTACCGAGAGTTCTTAAAACTTAATCAGGGTCTGGGTAATAACAATTTTTATCGTTCCGAGATTTCTTGAAACTTACTCGTAGTCTAGTAGATAGCGTGCATAAAAGTGACTGACCAACATCGAGCTGGAATTTCGTTTACAAGTTAATCATTCGGTGCCCTTAGCGGACCACAAAATATGTGGTCAGCTAAGGTTGTCTGCGGGACTAATTAGCTTGTTCGTAAGCTGTTAAAAAAGCAAGCCGGTCGAGTGTCGCCATGTCCCGCTCATCAATATGCCGTCACCAATGTGACCGCTTTGATTCGAAGAGATATTTAAATTCTTAACCTGTTGAGTGAGAAACTGACATCGACTTGACTTTCGGTCTACTGAGTAATTTCGTACTCGAGATCATGAAAATCACTTTGTCCACTAAAATAAATGGGACATGGCAGCTCTCCACCGGTCTGCTCTTTTTAACAGCGTACGGTCAATCTGTGCCCTGCGGACGAACTTAGCCGATAGCGTATTCTAAAGGGAATCGAAATATAAATTAAACTAAACAAAAAATAGCTTGAAATTAGTCAAATTTGTGGACGCTATCTCCTGGGATATCAGGGTAATGATAATTTAAAGAGCAAAAGTATCACAAAAGCAAATGTGACATGTTTGCTCTATGGGGTTTAATCACCATGTTTGACGTATAAGTCCATGAAGGTTTGTCAACTGTTATTATATGTATATATATATATATATATATATATATATATATATATATATATATATATATATATATATATATATATATATATATATATATATATATATATATATATATATATATATTATTTGTGCCTGGTTCTGAAATTTAAAAGTTATAACCTTTTTCTTCCATAGAATCAGTGACGGATTAAGGCCTAGGCCAACAAGGCCAATGCTTAGGGCCCGCAACAGACGGGGGCCCGGAAAAAAACAACAATAAAAATAATAAAAGAGATCTCTTTTGGGGGCCCCTCGCCCCAAAGAATATTGATAAGCAAAACAAAAAAAAGGACTTGCGTGTTCAGAAGTGAATGGCCCCCAAATGAAATTTTGTTATGCTCTAAAGGGGCCCCTATCGATGTTGATACGAGGTTTCTTTTTTGTTTTCTGGATATGGGGGCCCCCTGGCACTGGGGCCCGAGCGGCACTGTGGGCCCATAGTTACGCCACTGAGAAAAAGCCTATAATGAGGAAGGTTTTGCAGAGAGTAGTGGCAACAATAACATTTTTATCAAAATGTGGTCTTGCGATCAGGGGAGCTAGGGAGTATTTTAATACATCAGTTTCAGTTGGTAACTACACTACCGCTTTAGAATATTTAAGTGAATTTGCCGATTTTATAGCAGAAAATTTTGCGACGAAATCATTGAAATTATGGGCAAGGAACTTTTGAAGTCTTTAACAAACGAAGTTATAAGTGCAAAATATTTTTCTATAATTGTCCTTTCGACGCCTGATTTCACTCATGTGGACTAACTGACATTTATTATAACATAATATTTAAACAAAGACGGAGAGCAGTGGCGTAGCTGGGGAATTTTGGGCCCCCCGCAAGAACTATTTGGGGGCCCCCTGACGGTGGGACCCTCCCGCAATGCGGGCCCATAGTTACGCCACTTACGGAGAGCCAGTGGAAATTTTATTTGGATTTATACCAATATATTCTCTTCTCATTAAGGAGAGGCTATTGAAGAAGTGATTTTGAAGTTCCTAGAACAATTAGGAATTAATAGGACCTGCTACGTGAATGCAGCTAATAAGGCTGGAAAATATAAAGGAGTTCGGGCTCGAGTTAAAGAAATCTGTAGTGACGCGCATTTATTATATCCCTTACTTTTTTTTGAATTTATGCTCATTCTTTGAATCTAATTGGAAACAGCGCTGCAGAATCTTCCTTGCAAGGAGTAAAATATTTTAATATCATAGAAAATATTTCCAGTGGTCAGTCGCCCAACTTATTGCTGGAATATACTGGAAAAACAATTTTCAAGCAGTAATAAACACTTGAATGCAAAATAATTGTGTGACACTAGGTGGTCATCTAGAGCTGACGTTGTATATTGATGCAATATACAACGGACACGGACAGTGTGAGATAATTCAGGCTTTAAGTGTAATTGCAAATTGAGATACACAAAAACCAGCGACAAACATTCAAGCTAATACATAGTCTTATTCAAAAAATGGAATCTTTAGAATTTTCATTAATGACTATAATTTGGTATAAAATTTTGAAAAGTACAAGTAAAACTTTTTTGCCCAAAAACTAAAAAAACTATTGCGGACTTAAACACTCGAAATTTCTGCAAGATGCGAAGAATTGGTAATAGATCGCAATATTTTATATTTTTTGAAATTTTCAAGTGAGGTATCACTTCAAAGGTATTGAGGTGTAGATCACAAATTTATATCATGTTTCCAAAATAGCGGCCATTTTACCCCCCCAAAAAATTAAAATAAAACGCAAAAAAATCCCCCCCCCTCGTTACCCCATTAGGACAGGTCCTAAAAATAAGGCAAAAATACAAAAATATGCATCTCTGTAGTTGATATAAAAAATAATAAAGTCAAATTTTAAAAAATGTAGGGGGCCGTAACTCAAGAGCCCCAAAATGATTATTTTTCGAAAATTCAAAGTTGGGTATCATTTTAAAGGTATTGGAATTTGGTTCACAAAAATATATCGTGTTTCCAAAATGGCGGCCATTTTACCCCTAAAAGAACATAATAAGTGCGTACCAAAGATACTGAAGGATAATATATGTACGCCTTTCTTCTTAAAAGTGAAACTTTTTATACATATTTTCGTTTAAAAATAATAATAATTAATTCTTATGACCGAAGAAACCCTTTTAGTAACTTGCTGGCAAGTACTTGACAGGATTTTTTCTGTGATATAAAGAGTAAAATCAAGGCAATAATTGGCAAATAAATTAGCCCAAAAAAAACTGAGTAACCTATCATTATTTTACATCGAAAATGATGAAATGAATAAGCCTGCGATTTAACAATAAACAATTTTGAAGCTATAAAGCCAGGACCTAGCCAAATTTGTTAGATAGTTAGTGGATAATACATTTGTTAAGTAAAAAATTAAAAATTAATGTTAAATTCTTTAACTGACAACATCAAAATGTGTCATAGGTAAGTGGAGGGGGGGGGGGGGGAGGGGGGCCCGGAATTGACCTTTGGCCTAGGGCCCGGCAACACCTTAATCCGTCACTGCATAGAATAATAATAATAAAAAATAAAACTGCATCTAGTATAAAGTTTACGGTATAAGAAAGACCAGGGTAATAGGTTCTATAGCGATAAGCGGGAGCAGGTAGCCGAGTATTTTGTAAAGAATAACGGTAAAGCTTAATATTTGCTAGCGCTGTTCACCTTCACTCTGGTAAACTAGAAAGACCTTTCACCCTTTATACTTTGTTGCTTGCATAGTTTTCTTTTATACGTAAGTTACACTACTTTGTAGTTTATACATAACTTTCCCTGCTAGTTGTCCAATAAGTTTCTTTCAAAGGGAGCTACGGGCCGGGCTTTGTAACCTCAAATAAATTTAGAGCAGAAAATTATCGTCTCAAGTTGTTTTTTTTCTTCTTATTTTGTTCAAAATGCAGATATTTTCTAAGAAAATAGATACTAAAAGTTTTTTCCAGTTGCTATTTATGATATATAGCATGGTAGGTATTTTTTTCGAACTTGTTGAGTATAACTCTTGTTTATTTGTAATATATAAATACCTATATATTACTCGGTTTTTCTCCGCTTTCTCCGTGTAAATGACGGGAAAATTTCAAAAAGTATACATTTTTACTCACCCAAAAAAATATTTTTTGATTTTGCAGTAAGTTGTACCGAAAAACTGATTGCACTTTGCACAAACAGTGAATGATTTTTAAAGATCTACAAGTCTGATTCTATGACTTTATCGTAACTCCATCGGTCAAACCTTAGTTCGAGGTTGATTCGATTAATTTTTGACAGCTCTCATAGCGTCTGCAATTATCAGCTGATTTAATTTCTGATTGAATGGCTCAAATCTCTCACTAATGTCCTTTTAAATTCGTCCTATTTGCAAATAAATTGTCCTATATTGACATGAGAGTAAATTGTTTCCCGAGTGCTGTGTCACGTGACCATTTTTTGAAGTTTGTTATTGTGTTGCACATTATTTGAAAGGCCTAGATTTGTACTTTAGGACTGTCATTTGTTGATTTTTTAAAACATTTACTACATGTACTTTTGTAGCGTAATAATCTGAGAGCACAACAGTGTGCCTGGCCAAGTTTCAGCGAGCATGCCAATCTATATTTGTTTGGTCTTACTTGATACTCACATGGGAGTTACATGGGTCAAGTAAAAAAACTAACAAATTAATAAAATTGCTGAGAGAAACAAGAAATACTCGTAAAACTAAAAACGCAATGAGTCATTATCTGCATTGTCCTGACACAGTTTCAGCGTGTAACAAATGAAGCCATTTTAAAAAATATAATACTTCCCATTTGCTTGTTCTGTCTCTTGCAGAGTTTCATGAGTCAGCGCACGACCCCTTATGAAGACTGCCAACATGCACTGAAATCTACTCCAATTGAAAAACATACGGCCTTGTTACATAACGAGTCCTCTCTTCTAACACCTACAACTCTCCCCACTGGCAGTTTCAATTTACAAATATTCCTGACACCGACTTGAACAATACAAGGGGTCAAGGGATTGTGTGTCGGAAACGCAACTACACGAAAAGAAAAAAAACAAAATGCTGAGCTACGTGCATTTTAAAGCGTTCAATGTTCTACTTTTTTAAAACCGTATTAAAAATACTATTTTTTTTTTTTATTTAGGCCTTGTTCTATATTTTGCTTCCTAGCTTACAAAAGGTAATAGAATCTATGTAATCGTTACGGAGAACAACCATTTTTTACGTCTCCTCAAAAATTCCAAAATAAGAATCCGTTTTTCCAAAACTGAAATACGTTTCAGTCATCAGGGAATGTTTTTTGTTCCGTCTCTATTTGTCGGTATGACGCTCTATTTTCAATGACCGAAATATCTTAAAAACTACTCGTCTTATTTTAATGAAATTTAAATGGTAGGTCATAATTAGACAGTTGTTGGTACGACATAAATTTCAACCTTCTGCGCTCATTTGTTTTTTTATCCACATTCGCACAAAAATTATTAATTACTACTAAAAACTAAATTGAGCCTAAAATCGTACCTTGTGGTACTCCGCATTTTACCGGGCTTACTTCACTAGATGTATTAACATCAATTTGAATTGACTGGGTCTGACCTCCTAAGTAACTATTTATCATCTTCAAAGGCTTTACCCTCACTCTGACTTTATTAAAATTATCAAATGTAATTAGAAAGAAATTAATTTTTTTTATTGTTCCCGATTTCAAAATATCCTGAAAATTCGCCTTCTGCGCCTATTCCTATTGCTATAATGTACTTATCCTAAATGTAAGAAATCTATGAATAAATTAGTTGAATTATTAATTTTATAAATAAATATACTACACGTATATTATATAAATGGATTTGATTAGCGTTTTGTGTCATGAGTTGACCTACTAATTCATTGGGAGTAGGAATCTATGACTCACGGTTTATTCTCGTCGGATTCATCCATTGTTTTCTAAAATACACATCTCGTCGGGTTTTTACCATTTGTGTGGTTTTCTTCTTTCTTGTTTTTAAAAAAACTTTTGTATAATAAAATGACCGACCAGATCCTTCTTCGCTTCTTCTTTGTTTTACTTTATTTTTATTTCCAGATGTATAAATTATTCAGAAAAACTGTTTTATTTTATTTCTGTTTCTCACTCTCAGTATGATAAAAAATCTAAAAGAAAAAAATATTAATAATATTGAGGAACAAAAGACATAATGAGAAGGAAACGAAAGAAGTAGGAGAGAAAACTATTTTTCCTCTAACAATTATAGTTGGCGAGGTTAAAGATAAAAAAAGAGTTACTTGTCTTGAAATGGTTTTAAATGTTTTTGTTATTTTAACGACATTTCGTTGTCATGGAGATAACGGTTTAGTTTCAAGGTTAAAGTTAACCTTATGTCAAGGTTTTCTTCTGTACTTTCTAGTTTAGAGGTCTTTTACTTTATGACAGAGGAACTTTATCGAGTTATTATCATTGTAGCACTGAAAATCGCGGTCCAAAATTGATTATCATGTATAATGTGTATTTATGTATACAGGGTGTCCCAGCTAATATGGAACAGCGAAAGATCTCCGGAACCATGATAGATAGAGAAAGATGCGGTTTTCAGGGTTAGATAATGGCTATAAATGCGCTTAAAAAAAAAAATGCTGAACATTTTCTATGTTCAGCAAAAGTGTGTGCAGTTTATATAGTTAAAAAAAGTGAATAAGAAGCCATATTTTGTTTTAGTCTAGATTTGGATTACTTGGCTAAAATTGAAACTTAAAGTCTATTTTACAGCTAAACTAATTGATTTAAGAAAAAAATTAAGTTATAGAACCCAAATCCAGACTGAAATACATACCTTATCTGAAATTTTTTTTTTGCCAACAAAAGGTGTTCAGCAGGGCTCAAAATGTGAAAAAAAATAAAATTAATAATAATAATAATAATAATAATAATAATAATAATAATATATATATATATATATATATATATATATATATATATATATATATATATATATATATATATATATATATATATATATATATATATATATATATATATATATATATATATATATATAAACACATATACGCACTACTTCATTATACTTTATCTTTATTATGATATATAACATATCATAATGAAAGAAGAAACGTGAAGAATTTCTAGAATTTTAAAAATTAATGGTAAAGAAAAGGATTTATAATTTTAGTTAATCTTTTATCCGCTAGACGGTACAACTTTATTTAAGAAGTGAATAATGGGTAGTTTGTATGTTTTATAAGTTTTAATGGGGGTTTTCGCATTTATTATTTCTGCTATCTTTCTTCCATTTCCTTCTATGTATTTATATTTAAATCATTATTCGTCTGATCTTGGTTTATTTTCTTATCCTAAACATCCTTTTAAGGTAAAATTTAAACAAAAAAACAAAAAACATGCAAATGAATCAAAAAATGTAGAAGCTAGTTATAATATTCGTTCTGTTTGTTACAAGATACATTTTATGGAACAAGACTTTAACTTTGTTTACTCTGCATTTTCTTTTATTTAAAAAAAAAAAAAAAATCAATTTTAAAAAATCTACAAATTTTAATGAGGAGATTCAAGAAAATGTTTTAGAGAATTCAATTTTTCTTATAATATTTGGACTGTTAATATGTAAAGTTCCTTTTTATTTCTATTAACCCTTAACTGCCCGAATTATTTTTTTGGGGCATTGTTTGGTTTTTTTCTGGGGATTTTGTCTGTTAAGAGGTCCTTTAATATGTAAAAAATGTTTTTAAAAATTGAAAAAAATTCCTTACCCCAAATTTGGGCTGTTGCCATATGGCAACGCTCGGACATTAGCCCTACAGTTTTTTTTCTTAGTAAATGTTTTAATAATTTCCTTTACAAAAAGTATGTAAAATAAATTTTAGGTTAAAAAAGAACAAATACTAACAAAATACTAAATTAATTAAAAGAACATAAAAGTATTTTTTTTTTCATTATCTGTATTATGTTTCATGATGTTTATCTGTAAAATTAGGTAATTATGTAATTATTTCTTTATTTTTGGTTTTATGCATGTGTTTTAGTTATTACCTTTAAAATATATAAATAAATTATTCAATTGTAATAAAAAAATATAGATATTATTATATACATAACATTTTTAAAAGAACAGCCCAATAATATTTGTTACTAATTATACTTGTTCAACAAAAATAATTACAAGATTTAGAGACTAATTGAGAAATATTTAGAAAATAATCAATAAAAAATGAACATTAGGCAAAAAAAAGATCAACATTTTGTATATAAATATGACAATAAAATTACAACTTAGAAAAAAAACTGTAAGGCTAATGTCCTAGCGTTGCCATATGGCAACTTCCAAATTGACGCTCAATTTAGGGCAGAAAAATTAAATTTTGTGAAACTGCAATAATTTTATATTTTTAATCACTCTTTATTCTAATAGTTTCATTACCAATAATAAAATTATTTAATTCATTAATTCAATAAAAAAATTAAAATTCTTTCCGTGTCACAAATTTGGAATAACCCATTTTTTAAACCTGTCTTGTCGTATACGCGTGGCACCAAACAAATAAACCTAATGATGAAAAATCAATTTAGTCCTTCTTTTGACTTAATATTAACATTTAAAAAGTTTAATATTAACTTGGACCTCTCCAGACAATAATAAAGGGAGGGGGTTTTGCTGTTGCCATATGGCAACGCTAGGTTATTAAGGGTTAGAAAGATCCACTGTTTCATTTATAATTTAAAATCTTTGATTGTTTATCATTGTAGTTTTATCTATTTTTTTTTTTTTTACTGTTTTTGTTTCTTTACGAAAAAAAAAAAAAAAATACGATCTTAAAACATTCTTTAAAATTATGACTTAGAAAGTACACTAATGTATCTCTCAGTTGAGAGTTACTTGATACTTTTATATAATTAATGAATTGAATAATTCCAATGAATTTAATAATTAATTAATGTATTTATAAATGAAGTATATAATAAATTAAGTATAACTTAATTACTTTTTAATTTAGAATCAATTAATTTAATATGTAGTGTAGTTTTGTAATAGCTTGATTACTTTTTGAGGTACTGAAGATGATTACTAGTGGTGTAAGAGGTTAGTTTTGATTGGAGTGACTACTTATCTATTCAATAATAATATATGAAAAATAACATTTCACTTAAGTAATAACTTCATTTAAGTAAATTGATTTTAGGATGATGAGAATGCAGGTTTAAACGTGTGCATTAAACGCTTATATCTCCAGTAGGGTAAAAAGTTATGATTTTGAATTAGGTAAGAGGGACTAAAGTAAGCCTTTTTTTCCCTGAACTCAAAAAGTAGGGAGAAAAAGTAAAACCAGGGTGAAAAAGAAGGATTGCAACTTAAAACTTAATTATTTTGTAAATAGTATAGAGAATGAATGGCTAATGTAATGAAGTTGTTGAAATCAGGTTGGCGACACTGCTTTTTCGACATTGTTTACATTGCATCAAACCTGCATCTAAATAACCTTCTATTTGAGTTTAATTGCAATTCTCATTTGTTTTTAATATTGAATCTCTTATATCTGCTATTAAAAGTGCTAACAATTATTGTTATTTATTAAAATAAGAAATAAAAACTGTGCTTTGGATGAAAATGTGTATTTTCTCCCTTCTGGAAATAAACGCTTTTAATTATTATTTATGCTAGATATTAATGCTACTTTTCCGCATTTACTTTTATAGACCGAGAAGTGCTTTGATTCTTCTAGGTTTTTTTGTACTGGCAAAAACGAAAAAATGTTTTTCTAGGTATAAAAAAGAAAAACGAGTGAAGAAAGCCCCAGTTAATTAGTAAAGCACGTTAGTGTCATTAGTTAATTGTTAAAAAAAAGACGATGCCCCGCCCTGGTAGTAATTACATCATGACTTAAGTGTATCGTCTCATGCAACAAAACACTCACGATACATATAAATAAATAAATAATTCACTTTGCTAATTCATGTACAATTTGACAGTGGTTTACTTTGTTAGTTTGTTATATGTATACTAAAGCTTATAACCTTAGGGCCAAGAAATTCTGGGAAATTTAAATTCATTCACTAGCTCAGGGATATTAGAGCTTAAAGGCCCCCATACACGGTCAAAATGTTTGCGCAAACATGTTGCGCGTATGGGGCTGTTTGATGTTTGACGTGTATGGCCTAAATTTGCCCGACTTCAGGTTTGCGCAAACAATATTTGATCGTGTATGGGGGCCTTAAGGCGCTCTGCTGAAGGCAGATTTAAGAAAAACTTTCCACCCTGCCACGCTGGTACAAAAATTACTCTATGCATTATCACAGCTGCAGGAACAAATGAACAGATACAAATATTATTATAATAAAACAATTTTAACATAAAAACAAAAAGGAAATAAGAAGAGGACGAAGTGAAGGTTTCATACAGGTTTTAAAGCGGCACCGCTAAAAAGATGGTTAGGAAACAACTTACTGCGGCGCCGCAAAAGAGTTTCCATAGATGAATCCCTCCGCAATTACGTATCCGCTAGCTATGAACCCACCTTTACGCATTAAATTTTTAATAATCGTTATCATATTTAATATAATCGATAATATCTGATAATCGTTATCATATCCAATAAAATCGATCATATCTGATAATCGTTATCATATCTAATATAATCGATCATATCTGATAATCGTTATCATATCCAATATAATCGATCATATCTAATAATGATGCTACTTAAGGAACCTAGAGTAAATTTGTAATAGGTATATACAATATACATTTGTATATATAAAACAAATATTTACTTTCATTTATACAAAATATACGAATTATTCAAGTTAGATTTCTAGGTGGCAGCTTAAGAAAGAGGCATCGAACTTCGTAAGAATACTGTATTTTATCATTTCCTTCATTTTATTAAAATAAAAATGATAAAAGTGTTTTCTCCACTTTATATTTTCGACTTTTATATTGTTGACTTTAAACAATTAAAAAAATACTTTAACTAAAACAGCATAACTTTATTTTTATATTTCGTGAAATGCTATAACGAGAATTATCTATTTTCTTTTTATTTTCCTGGAAGGGAATCTCTTTGCATGACAACAACCCATAATCCTTCTGTCGACACGTTCGTCTTTTTTTTTATTTTTCTATTTGTCGATGCCATTTTCTCAGTATTCCCTGTGTATATTGTTTCGCGTGAAGTGATAAACTAGAAGTAAACAGGTATTGGAAAGAGGTTGGGGAGTCGGATCGAGGCATCGTCTCCGCACTCCACGTGTCGAGAGAGAAACTGTTACTTCCATCTTAACTTTATTTTTTCTTTATAAATCTATATACAGAGTCCCATTTTAAGTGGATCAAACGGCTATAACTTTTAAACTAGGAAAAATTCAGAAAAATGTTTCGGGTAATATCGTAGTACTTTAGGCGAAGTTTAATGAAAGAAAAATAAAACATCGATTCCGCCCTTCAAGGGTTCAATATGGCCCTTTGAAGTACTTGGTTTCTTCTTGACCCTATTTTTTTTTTATTTTTCCTCAAAAGTTCACTAAAAAGCATGAAAAACATGTTTATTACAGTTTTGTTGCTATAACTTTCATACTTTCAGAAGTAGCCTTCAAAGTCTACTACATGAGTTGACTACTTGAGTATGCAGTTTTCAAATAGAAAAAGTAATGTAACATTATGTTATTTTGTTTTAAATTTTTTAAACTAATAACTTGTTAATGAAAGTATTTTAGAATCTTTGACGTCGATAGTCTAAACCCCTCTGAGTCGAAGTTTACAGAGAAAATATGTTTTTTTACTTTTTCCCACCGATTTTTATAAATCAAACAATAATTTTTGACGGGAAAGTCAATTCATCTTAAGGCCCCCATACACGGTCAAAATGTTTGCGCGAACATTTTGACCGTGTATAGGGCTGCTTGATGTTTGCTCAAACATGATGTTTGACGTGTATGGCCTAAATTTGTCCGACATCAGGTTTGCGCAAACACCATGTTTGCGCAAAATGTTTGATCGTGTATGGGGGCCTTTACAGTTACCGACAAGTAACTCCACACTTTTAAGTTTCTACTCCCAAAAACAATAATATGACTGAATAATCAGATGTTGTAGACAGAATCATAAAGACGTAAACTAGTATCGCGACACAGGTCATTAAGAGAATGCTATTATTTGCACGTCTCATTACATTAAACTATTTAGCTAAAGTTAAATAGCCTTGTGGTTATTTCTAGGTTATAATATTATAGTTAATCTATAGTGGAACCCAACACAAGCTTAAAATAGAGAAAATAAAATGTAAAACTAGCGTATAATTACACTTGAAATTGGACACCCTGAATATATGCATTATATCGGTGCCTTATAGTTAAGTAGTTTGTAGATGTATGGGATATTTTTTCTTGTTGTTTTACGCAGATTTACCCTGATTTTATTTTTCTCTTTTTTCCTCTTTACGTTGAAGTATGTGTTATTATTATCTAAATCGATAAAACGGGTGACGTGTGCTTATCTTTTCTCCAGTTCTTATCAGAGTTCAGAGTTGGGTGCGCTCACGGGTATCGATAGGTGAGTTATCCACAGTTGTTCATCCGTTCTCTGTGTAGCGAGCATAGTGGGATTTCGACACATCGATACCCACAGCACTCCTTGCTCTTTTCATGCTGTCGACGGATCGTATTTTACATTTTCACCACGGATGTTCGGAACAAGGTAGGGGGGAACACATAGGATGAAAACAGGGGTAACTGAAAGCTATTAGCAAGCCATAAAGAAGGATTTATTGAGGGAACGCCAGGAGAATCGTTCTCGAGACATGCCCCCCACTTCTTCAACGTTGTTTTTTTTTCTCGAGATAGCTCATGTTTTTTTTGGCACGATAATAAACGATGTGAAAAGGGAGCGACTTGGACCAGTATGGTGTTAAAGTATGTTCGCTTTTCTATTTATCCGAAATCTCTTGAAAATAAGGAAAGCAAAAAGTGTTTTAACCGGACTTATTTCTACTCCCTACTATTAGAGAGCTGGCGTGGCCGTGTGGATTAAATTACTCACCACGTCTGCTTGGCCATCACTGAATCAAAAGCAGTTCGAGGTCGTGGGTTCGATTCCTCGCCGTGATGCTCTGATTTATATGACTAATGATCACATCATTCTCGCTTCGGCTGTACATTGGTTCAGGGGTATGATGTGTGAAGTGGCTGGAACTCTCTACCACGGGGATAGTAAAATGGGCCTAAAAGATGGCCTAATTTCTGGGTTCGAACACGTGGTTCGTCCTACCCGTCTAGTACTAGTACTAGGACCTTAGTACTAGTACTATTTCTACTCCCTTGTTTAGTACCTTGTGGTGATGAGAGGCATACAGCAATAGCAAGCATCGTATATATTGCGATTATATAAAACCCATGGAATAAATACAAATATTTTAAATATTGCTACCTGTTAAAACAGTACAATTAGTAGAAGTTGCTCATTGCTCGTCGTGAGGAGTTAGCCTTGTTTTATATCGATAGTCATATTTAGTAGGTGATAAACTGGCTCATCACTTTTTCCTATTTACCTGTTGCAATGTATTTCTTCATCGTGTAAAGGGGGGCCTGTTATTTAGATAATGTTTGCAATTATCTCAAGAAACAAAATTGTTAATCTCAAAATATTGTTACTAGGTTCATTATGCATTCTGAAACGTCATAAAATGTATAGAGATACGATCCGTCATCAAGCTTATGACAGCTTATATGAGGAATTCGATATGACGATATTTCCACAACCGAATATACTAGAACCTTAAAATTCAGAAGTCTTTTATGACATTAACATATTTCGTTGTTAGGTTGTCCAGTAAGCTGAAACTTTAGAGGTAGAGATGGTGTCTTGAAATTTGTCCATTCGTCCACCTCGCCTATAAAATGCTAGTTATACTATACTAATTTACACACTAGTTGTGTAATGTTATTATACTCTGTTTAATAACTCTTGTAGTGTGCTATAGAAAGCTACTGTACACACTAGTTGTGTAGTGTTATTATACTCTGTTTGACAACTCTTGTAGTGCTATAGAAAGCTACTTTACACACCTAGTTTTATAATGTTATTATATACTCTGTTTGACAACTCTTGTAGTGCTATAGAAAGCTACTTTACACACCTAGTTTTATAATGTTATTATATACTCTGTTTGACAACTCTTGTAGTGCTGTAGAAAGCTACTTTATACACTAGTTTTATAATGTTATTATATACTCTGTTTGACAACTCTTGTAGTGCTGTAGAAAGCTACTTTATACACTAGTTTTATAATGTCAATATATACTCTGTTTGACAACTCTTGTAGTGCTATAGAAAGCTACTTTACACACCTAGTTTTATAATGTTATTATATACTCTGTTTGACAACTCTTGTAGTGCTGTAGAAAGCTACTTTATACACTAGTTTTATAATGTCATTATATACTCTGTTTGACAACTCTTGTAGTGCTATAGAAAGCTACTTTATACACTAGTTTTATAATGTTATTATATACTCTGTTTGACAACTCTTGTAGTGCTGTAGAAAGCTACTTTATACACTAGTTTTATAATGTTATTATATACTCTGTTTGACAACTCTTGTAGTGCTGTAGAAAGCTACTTTACACACTAGTTTTATAATGTCATTATATACTCTGTTTGACAACTCTTGTAGTGCTATAGAAAGCTACTTTACACACCTAGTTTTATAATGTTATTATATACTCTGTTTGACAACTCTTGTAGTGCTGTAGAAAGCTACTTTATACACTAGTTTTATAATGTCATTATATACTCTGTTTGACAACTCTTGTAGTGCTATAGAAAGCTACTTTATACACTAGTTTTATAATGTCATTATATACTCTGTTTGACAACTCTTGTAGTGCTATAGAAAGCTACTTTATACACTAGTTTTATAATGTCATTATATACTCTGTTTGACAACTCTTGTAGGTACTATATAGAAGGCTGGTAAAGATAGAATAAGAGATATAAAGCTGGAACAAGGTTAGTACTTCACATGAAGTTAAGGTCGAGTTTGTATTTAAGATGAATGTAAGTCGATATGTGTGCTTGTACAAGGGCGTGTTGTTTTGATATTGTGGTTTCAGTGACCCGTGGTTTCATTGTGAAGCCCTCTGTAGCCGAGGCAGTAATTTCCGTTGCTTCGTTTAGAAGGATTCCTCGGATCGGTTTCCTCTTCTTTGCAATGATACTTTATTCACCGGGTTTCTCTTCGCACTCGAAACATCTGGATGTACCTGTTTCTACTTCATATAGGTCACTTTATTTATATCCGGTACTTTCTGTGTAATACCCAGCTTTCAAAATAGTATTCTTTTAGTGTCTATTAAGGTTTGCTTAAAAAAATCAACTATTCTTAACTTCATTCAATTATTCTTCTTATGGCTCAAGTTAAATTTTGAAGCTCGTCTTATCTTAAACAGTTTTTATCGATTATATTTAATAATCTTTGCATTTATCATACCGAAGGTTAATCCTGGTTTATACGATGCCAATTGTCGAGACAATTGCCGGGAATAATTGTCCTCATGGATTGCGGGACAATCGTTGGCCTGTCCAGTTGAGAAAAATCCCGTTTACACATGGATACAAATTGTCTCGACCGTAGAGGTCGAGAATGGGCCGAGTGCGCATCGTCTGCTATGTCCTATGAGGATTACGTTCAATTATTAGTAGGATACAATTCGGTTTTCACCTTTTGACGAGACTTCATTGCTAAATTTCTAATGAAATATGTGTACTGTTAATCAAGTGTATACTTCAACTTTCTTTTCTACTGCTTAGTGACTTTTTATTTAAAAAAGAAAAATCTTTTTTTTATTAACAGGCTTATAAAATTGGTGGGTTTTGTTTAACGTAATTTGCCGTTCTCATCTATTCTCAGTAGATTCCATTCTCCTGCGTGTTACGTGTGGTCGTTTTTTTCCCAACATATTTCAAGCTTTGTCTTGATGCTAGACTTTATTTTTTAAAAAGACTATGTGGTTTTTATTTTTATTATATTCTTTTCTTTTTAGAAAGTAAGATTCCGTTGTTGGAAACAATTGTTGTTACTGATTGTTTTAGTATTATCAAGGAAAGAGGAAGTAGGCTTCGAGTTTTATAAAGAACCTCTTGAGGAGGATAATCTTAGAGAGCAGTATTATCTCGGTGCTTGAAGGCGTCTTCCTGTTTTTACAAATCATGTGGTCGTTACAAGTGGAGTTGGGTCGCTACAAAGAGAAATAATATTTAGAAAACCACCTGCGTTGTCGGGTTTTACAGTACGATGTAACGATTTTTTACTACTTTATCTATATCGGTAATGCCATCCATATTATTGATAACATCTATATCATTGGTGAACTTACCATGAACAGTTTTCTCTTTCATCCAGCAGCATAACATGTTTACACTATAAATTATTTACTTAATAACTCATAAAAATTAATTAATTATTCTACATTGTCTCTATATTACGACATGGCAGTTTGAACCTTTGCATAATTTTAAATTAGATTTAATCGTTTTAAATCAATCAAGTTAATTGGTTACTGATATAGGTAAATCATTTTTTACATTGGTGACCCCGACGTGATGATGGTTTCAGTATTAGAGGGAAGGGAATCGTCGGGTCTAAATGATACGCACCGAGACCCCCAAATAGCTGCAATGTTCCATCATATTAAATGCAGATTTTTTTTGTAGGTTGGAGATGTTTCGGAGACGACTCTGAAGGAAGCCAGCTTCTCATAATATCATTATTAGATAGACAAGCGTCTTTAGAAGCTATATTTTCACAGCTCTTACCGAAGCTAAGCTATAAGATAATTGTTGTGTAAATAGTGTAGAGACTGAAGCTATAACAACTTCTTAGTTTAAAGGTTGCTTAGCTTTAAGGTAGCTTATCTTAGTTTTTAAAGGTAGCTAAACTGTAAGATCTTCGTTTATTATTTCAGCTACGTAATCTACTAAGCTATGTAGCTATTGTGGCTACTAAGCTATGTAGCTATTGTGGCTTCTAAGCTATGTAGCTATTGTGGATATTAAGCTATATAGCTATTGTGGCTACTAAGCTATGTAGCTATGGTGGCTTCTAAGCTATGTAGCTATTGTGGATATTAAGCTATATAGCTATTGTGGCTACTAAGCTATGTAGCTATGGTGGCTACTAAGCTATGTAGTTATTGTGGCTACTAAGCTATGTAGCTATTGTGGCTACTAAGCTATATAGCTATTGGGGCTACTAAGCTATGTAGCTATTGTGGCTACTAAGCTATGTTAAGGTTTTACATTTTGAATGTAGCAAAGCTATTATAGATCTCAGTTTATAAAGGTAGCTAATCTGTAAGATCTTAGTTATATTTCTTTTAGATAAATCTCCTAATATTATAATTATTTTATTTCTTATGAAAGATTGACTACAAATTATTTTATTTCTTATGAAAGATTAACCACAAATTATTTTATTTCTTATGAAAGTTTGACTACAAATTATTTTATTTCTTATGAGAAAGATTGACTACAAACTATTTTATTTCTTATGAAAGATTGACTACAAATTATTTTATTTTATATGAAAGATTGACTACAAATTATTTTATTTCTTATGAAAGATTGACTACAAACTATTTTATTTCTTATGAAAGATTGACTACAAATTATTTTATTTTATATGAAAGATTGACTACAAATGATTTTATTTCCTTTGAAGCCTTTGACTAATAATTATTCTATTTTGTTTCAGGTATGGCAAGAGTGACTATTTCATATTTTTAGATTCAATATTGGTTGGTAAATCTTAAAGACAACCTGGGGTTGTGAGTATATGTATATGTATATATATTATATATATCTTCATTTATTTCTATATTTTTAAAAAATAAAAGACAATATTTTTAAGTAATAGTGTGTTAATTTATATGAGACGGTTTATTTTAAATGTATTTTTAAAATGTGTTTGAAGAGTTAAAAAACCTCTGCACAAAAAATAAAGTATTTTGTTTGAAGGTTTCTTTTAACCCAACATAAAATTAAATTGAGCTCTTACTTAATGATTGTGAAATAACTCTTTCGAACAATCTACTTCCGAAAAAGGACATCGTTAACTATTCAATTTCGTTTTAGAGGAAATCTAAGAAAGTCCTCCTTTGACAGTTCTACCGGAAAATTTCTTCTTTCATGCTTTACCGACTTTCTCGTTTACTGATCCTTTATAGAACCGAGCGGAAAAAGTCTTTTGTATTCTCGACGGAACAATGGTTTATCACATGAAATATTATATTAGTTTAATTTATCTTTATTTCATTTGTGATCTTCTGTCAGAGATAAACAAATCTGAAGTTAAAAGAATTTTAAATTCATTTTTAATTGGTCTGTCGTTTCTCTTGTTATAATATTGTGTTGCTTAACATTCGTTTGTTAAATTTAACTTTACTGGAAGAAAGGTAAATTTGAGTAATTTATTGCCGTAATATTTAGACGATAAAATCGAGTGAAAACCTATTCATTGTGATGTTTAACCACGATACTATTTGTAACTTGATATTGTACGTTTGATTTGGCATTTGGCAGAGATGAAGTTGATTTATGTCACAGAAATTCTGTGTTTCGGTGGTTACTATCTGTGCTCCGTGAACGCAGGCGTATCACCTCATTAAGTGCCTCAAGTTTCATTTTTTTCTCACTTAATCTTTAGTAATAATATTAATACCATTAAAAATACTTTTGTACAAAAATAAGCCAGACCTACAGTAAGCCAAGTTCTACACGTTTAAATGTTTAATAACACTTTCTTATTTGGCAATTATGCAGCACAAAGCGGTTTAACTGTTTGCTGTTATTTAATTCTATGGTTTACATTAAGATTTTTTTTTTATAAAATGTTATGCAGTGTCGCATACAACTTTGTATTCTCGTGTATCAACTTTGTATTATTTACTTGCACTTGATGAAATAGACCTATTAGAACTTACTCGAACAGGTCTTATTTTTTTGACGGAAGAGTTTTTGGTTGGGATTTCACTTTTTTCTGTTAAGAATTTGTCTTTCTTAGGCTCTTGTTTTTTTAGCGTATAATATTTACATATTATATAATATATAATAATAGATGAAAATATAAGAGTAAGGAATATATAGGATATAATAGAATATAAATAAATAAAAGAAAATAAAGAAATAATATTCATTGTTTGGAAGAAGCGAAGGTAAGCTATGAAACGGGTGGTTGCTCAAATTCTATACATAACACTGATAGTATGGTGTACATGTGCGGACGAACTGGAAGTGTATGTTTACAATCTCCGAGCTTGCTCACTTAAGATACTCAATGAAGCTCACCCATACTTATTTCCATATACATCATTTCTTTTTAATAAGGGTAAAATAATACTTTGAAGTTCTCTAAGGTAACGCTAGTTATAATTTTTTATAAACATTTTGATTAGGAGGGGTTTTTATTAGCTTTGAGAGGGCCAAAGAACCATATTTTTTTTTTTTTGACAATTTTTCCTTTTTTGTACATTAAAATCTACCTATATAAATAAAATTTTGTTTCTAGGATTCCTATTGCTAAACGTGCCTTAGAATCAGCCAATCAGTGTCAAAATAATAAAACTTTATGGTCATATATCGTATGTTACTACACTGAGAAAAAAAAGAGGCGATTTTTGGGTAGCCGCTGACCAAAAATATTGTTGCGGCCGGGACCACCAGAAGTTCGTTGCGATAACAAGTCGAGTTTAGTAGACCGTTAACAATAGACTTTTAGTAGCTGTAATTGTAATTTGTATTGTAGCGGTAACCAAGAAAGTTTGTAACTGTTATTAAATGAAAAAAATCTGTATTTGCTGCAACAATGTTTTTAGTTGCCGTCAACAGTCTGTATAGTCACGGCAATTATTTTTATAGTTACTGCGACTACACTTTTTTTGCCAGAACATAAATAATAGTTGCTGTAACTACAAAATTTGTTAGCGCTGCTGTGTAATTAATGACCCCCAACAATATATATTTTACGCTAGCTACATTAATTAGTTTGCTCAACTATAACAATAGTTGCTGTGCCTATTTAACAGTTGCTGTAACTCCAAAATTTGTTCCCGCTGCTGTATAACATAATGACTCCAACAATGAATGTAATTCCCCCAATTATGTATATAGTCACACCAAACATAACGTTTGTCATCCTCAACAATAATTATATTCCCCTCTACTACTCTTTTGGCTCCTGCATAATTGCAGGAACCAAAAGAGTAGTTAAGGGAACTATCCATGGTGGGACCTGTAGTAGTACGCCCTCTCCGATTACAAAATATATTATTGTTTATACAGTTAAGTATTTTAGGCCAAGCAATTTATTGAGAGCAAAATAATTTAGAATTTATTGGAAGCATTTTAGATTGCTTCCAATAATAATCTTTTTTTAAATTTATAACTTTGTTTGCTTTTAATAAATTCCATTACCTGAGACACTCAACAGTATAAACAATCATCTATTTTGCAATCGGAGGGTGCATACTACTATAGGTCCCACCATGGATAGCTACCATGACATTTACAACTATACTACTACTAGTACCCTGAATTCATACTTACTCATTGAATGTGACTTTTTATTTCATTGCTTTACTGACTAAGTATTCAAAGCATAAAGCATGACATCGAACTTACTTAAAAGTTACAACTTTTGTATTGAAACAAGTCAGTAAAGTAAAGAAAATTTATAAAACGTTGCAATAAAAGACAAATGATGCAAAATAATTAAGGATAGAATAATTTAGCCTGGACACCGTTTTAGTGTATAACATGTTTATTATAAAATATATACAAGAAAAATATACATTATACTTTATTACAATATAAAAGTAATTACTATATTTATTATTTTAAAAGTATTACTTTAAAATTATTAATTAAAATTATTAAAAAAATAGTAATTAGTACTTTAAAAGTAGTTACTGTATAAAATAACTAAATAAAATTATTACTAAATAATATATAATGACTACATTAAAATTACTGTATATTTTTTATATATGCATAAAAGAAAAAAAACAAACAATATAATTACTTATTAATATTTGTTATTTCAGCAAGGTATTTTTTTTTTTTTTTTAATTTATTTATCTTTAATAGTTTTAGAATATGCTACAAATTAATGATGCTAAATGTTTTAGGATAAAACAATTTAGCCTGGACACAGTTTTAAAATACAAATTGTTTAAGCTTATTTATTAAAAATATATAAAAGAAAAATAAACATTTAACTACTACAAAAAGTAATTACAATATAATTTTAAAAGTATTACTTAAAATTATTATAAAAATAAACGTATTGAAAAATTAAAATCATTAAGAAATTATTCATTATTACTTTAAATTAATTACTGTATAAAATTACTGAATAAAATTATAATTAAATAATACATGGTGACTGCATTAAAATTACTACATAATTTTTATACTCGTTTATAAAAGAAAAAAATAACATTATAATTAGATAACATAATAAATAATAATTAAATTAACACAATAATTAATTACATATAATTCAAACTAACATTATTTCAGTACCTAGGTACTTGTAACAAGTAATATGGAGTACCTGTACTCCATATTACTACTGGTACGGTAGTACTGTGTACTAGATAAACTAGAAACAACCCACCCTAGTTCACGGTACGGAGGTAGGCAAGGAACTGACAACTGACTGACAATAATTCTAGTTGTCTCTGGCCAGCATGGTGTCGTAAAATGAAACTGCGCATGCTCGGAAGTGGTTCATGTAGTTACGGGTATCGTTTTTACATTTACGGAAACTAAACTTAGGTATGGTGACTAGAACATTAGCTCCTCCGACTATCTTTATAGTTACAACACATAAATGACTGCAAATTTAGTTCCCGTTACTAAAATCACTTACGGTTACTATAAACTTTGTTAAAACACTATCCATAACTAAGTTTTTTTAAATCGTTCGTCCTAACCAATAATATAAAAAGGGTACCTAGTTGCTTAGTTGCAGTTAATACATTTATAGTAAAGTGGATATGACTCACAAAAATACTGGAAAATAGACTGCCAACTGTAGTTTTACATCAAATTTGAGCTACTCAATTTCACTTTCCAAGCTTTTCAGTGACGAATTCGTATGTTAGAAGCCATGAATAAATGAAATACTGCAAAACCGAGTTCTTTAGTAGGGGCCCTGGAAACCTTAAACTGTGTATCTGAATAGCGAATAAATGTTATCCTCATGAAAATCAATGTTAAACACTTAATAGCAAAATTAAATCATTTAAAAAAAAACAAAAAAAAAAAAAAAAAAAAAAAAAAAAAAACAAGGGCGAATGAAGCGAACTAGAATTTCAGAACTTTATCAGACAGGGTGGTCCTGGTTCTAGGGAAAAATTCCAACAAACGCCCCTAAAAACCTTAAAAAGATCTTAGGCCCAATCGCTCTACGGTTCTTTGATCCAAACCAAACCCCCAATGTAAGTTCAGCTGAGGGAACAGGCTGAGGGATACTTTTTTTGGAGGAGTTGGTTGGAAACTTGAAGGCGGGTAAAAAATTATGTCAATTTAAATTTCTACCTTTTAAAATTTAAGCTTTCAACAAGAATTTAAGATTTTTTTTTTTAAAAACTATATCTGAATAGCTAGTAAATGTTATCATCATGAAAGTCAATATTAAACAAATAGCTACATTAAATCATTTAAGCTACAAAAAAAACTTCAAGGCCGAGTGGAGCGAACTAGAATTTTAGAACTTTATTATACAGGGTGGTCCTAAAGTTTCCCCCCTTTAAATTTTGAACCATTTGACATAAATGAATGAAACCTGGCGTACTTTTCTTGTGAAAAGGGGTAAAACAGAGTAAGTCTTTTTTTTTTGTGATTAACTTCATTTTGGTGGTATTGTTCACTTCGGGTCTCGGGTGTTCCATCTAATATGAGCTATCGCAAAAATGAAAAAAAAAAAAGTTAATAGTAAGACATATTTGTAATGAACGTTTTGCATTCTAGGAATAAATGTAAGACATTTTACTTCTTTGAAGGTTTTTCTACAACCATAATTTTGTCGCCGATAAGCGCCCAAAGCTTCAAAGTAGGAATGTTTGAAGTTGAATTTCCGCTAAAATATTGATCCTACAAATAAATTGCCAAGAGTAAAAATGTCTCATTTTTATCTAGAGAATACAAACCTTAAATTTGTTACAAACATTAAATTCTCTAAATTTGGCAATTTTTCTTATTTTTTTATGGTATCTAGCAGCAATAGTGATCCCAAAAAAAATCTTAAATCCATAGAAGAATTCACAAAACACATTCTACATTGGAATACTAAGTCCAATCACATGGAATACTTAATCCCTTATACTCTTTAGTTTAAATTAAAATATCTACATTTAATACGAGACATGGAAATACCCTAATCCTAGAACCAGATTAACAAAGTAAAAAAAAGAAGCTCTATTCCTTCGAGTAGCTCTTAACTGACGACTGAAATCTACACTAATATGTTATCTTAAACGCATCTTATTACACATTATACATTTATTTTTTATGGGTCTTTTAGTCTTTTGTTCAACATCTATCGATTAATGATTAGGTCAAAATTACATTATAAAACATACATATTAATTTGAAAATGTTAATTTTTGTTAAACGTTAAATTGATTCGATTTTAATCATTAATCGAATCAAAGTTTGATTCCAACCGATGATGATAATCTAATGATTAGATTTAATTCTATTAGGAATAATCGATTACAAATTCTTCTCTGCACCCCCTATCGGCGCGGCCCGGTATGCTTGCACAAAAAGATAAAGATTAAACATAAAAAATTGGGGTAATACTAATAATAATAAAATATTTTAATTTTATTATTAAAAATTTAAAATTTAAAATACATATAAATATTTTCTGTAGATCTAAAGTAAAAAATCAATTTTATTCCTAATATGTAATCATCTTTTATTTTAAAAGTCATGCGTTGTCAACTTAGTTTATGTAAAATCCAAATATATAGTTGCGGCAACTGTAATCACCAAAGTTAGTCTCAGATACTTCAGCCCTCAACTAATTCATTAGATGCGGTTACAACGTTAAGATTTTCAAGATTCACTTATTTACCGCAACTACAAATAAAACAAAAAATAGTAACAACAATTATAAATAAGTATCCACAACTAATTTATAATTGGGGATACTAAACTGGCGTAACTAAACCCTACTTATTGCAGTAACCACAAAAACAAATGAAAAATAATTGGCGCAAACCAAATGCAGTTGCTTCAATTGCATTTGACTTTGCGGTGACCAAATCTGCATTGACTATATTTAGTTTTTGCATTTTCATCCCACTTTTTTCTCAGTGTAATAAGGTTAGAGGTGTGAAATCTTTATTTCTGGTTCAGTTTGCAATGATCTCTAATTTATAATTAATTTTATATATCAAAGTATCTTTAATAGAATAATGATGGGAGGGGGGGGGGGGGGTCTAAAGTGCCTTGAGTTGATTCCACTAAAACTAGTGCCCCCGCCGAGTCGAATTTGGTTTCAAATGTAGTAGTTGTAGTCTAGTACTTCCTACTAGACGGGTCGGACGAACCACTTGTTCGAACCTTGCAATTAGGCCATCACTTAGGCCCTTTTTACGCCCCGTGGTAGAGAGTTCCTGCCACTTCACACAGCATACATATGTACATTGTACTGCCGAAGCGAGTATGATGTGATCAATAGTGAGCCATATAAATCAGAGCGTCACGGCGAGGAATCGAACCCCATCTCGTTCCACTCAAGATTCAGTGTTGGCCGAGCAGACGAGGTTTAACCCACACGGCCACACTGGTTTCAGATGTAACTTTTTACGCTAGATATGTTATTACAATATTATTGAAGCGAGCGTAAGCGAGCTTCTTACATTCAACGAAATATGCATCTTGTCTGTCTGTCTGTCTGTCTGTCTGTCAGTAACGTTTACGCGTGTGACGATAACTTGAGTAAAAGTTGACCGATTTAGTTGAAATTTAGTATACATGATCTTCTTACTAATACTCAGGCTAAGTTCGTTGGACAGCGTGATCCGTCTAAGAGTTCGCGCGCAATGCTCGCGTAAACGTGAGCTTCAAATTTAAAATTGGAATTTCAGGACGGAAAAACATTCTATCATCACCTACTCGATGAGACGAACATTTTTTTCAAATAACATTTTTCAGTAAAACCCACAACGACACTGCTATGAATTAATAAAGATCGCTAAAACTATTAAAGCGGACCTAAACATTTAAAATAGAGAAAACAACCTTTTTACCGATATCTTACGTTCTAACGTAACGATCTTAATAAAACTTCATATACATCGTCTAAAGTACAATTGAAACAAGTATGTAAAATTTCAACTAGATACAAGCAGTAGTATTTGAGTAATGCAGTGATACATTTATAATATTAGTTTAAAAGCTATTCCGGGTGGTTAAGATTCTTATAGTCGTTTTGTGTGTAGGTTTGTTATGAAGTAAAGCTTTGTACCGAGTACCCCCACTCTACGCCTTACTACCCTCTTCCACTTATCTTCAACTATGACATTCATCATGATAAACAAATTTCAATATTCAGTATTTTATTGCAATACGCTCGCTTCAATGATAGAGCCACGCGATGCCTAGTTATATAATACATAATAATATAAGGCAAAATAGATTAGATAGAAAAATAAGAATAAGGAGTATAGGATATGATTGGAAGACGAAGAAAGACAATGGAAGGAAATAATAGGAGATAAATAGAATAAACGATTGTTAGTAGAAAAGGATTGAAAGGCCAAGTGGTGGTGGTTAAAGTTGAACTAAACAATTATGTATCTGGTATAATTGTTTGACTGCGTGTCGAGCTTCGTAACGTGCCCGTAATGTGTAATGTGTGTTATTTTATTTTGTTACTCGCATCTGTGCGCATGAAAAAGAGAATTTATTTTATTGTTCCAGCTAATTAAAGAAAATTGATATTTTTAACAAATTATTATTTCGCATTATCGCTGTACAATATGAATAATTGTTTTTTAGTAGAGCTTTGTAGGTATAAAACCCTTATTATTATGTTGGTGAAAGAAAAACATGCGATTGTAATAAATATTGCAATAATTATTACTGATTGAAATCTCTAAAAACGGATTGCACGTATGTAATTATAATATTATTGCATTTTGTAATAATTATGTGGTCTGTTTTATTTGTCCCTTTTTTATGTAAATCGTAGGATTTTGGTAGGTCGTTAAAGGGGTTTTTGAATAAAATTTTTCGTTCACACTTTTGTAATTGTTACCAAACAAGCTGAAAAATGTATAAATTGATGTTTTCAGGCACGTCTATGCCTCGGAGAGGGGCGAAATATCCTATCTTAATTTGAGTTGTCGTCGCTTATTTAATGGAAACAGTCCAGGAGATAGCGTGCAAAAAAGTTTCTGACTAACATCAAGCTGGAATTTTGTGTATAAGTAAATCTTTTGGTATCTTTTAAGAATATGTGGTCGGCTAAGTTCGTCTGCGGGACATAGCTTGGCAATAGGCATTTGAAAAAAAAAAAAAAAAAAACCGGTGGAGAGCGACCATGTCCCGCCCTTTTTAGTGGACAATGTGGTTTTCATGATCCTGAGTACGAAATTTGTTAGTAGACCAAAAATCAAGTTGATTGTAGTTCGTCACTTAATAGGTGACCTCTTTGATTTGGAGTAATATTTGACTAACTAACCCAATAAGTGACAAACTACCATCAACTTGATTATTTGTCTGCTGACTAAGTTCCTACTCAGGATCATAAAAATCATATTGTCCACCAAAAAGGGCGGTGGATGGCCGCTTTCCACCGTTTTCTTTTTTGCAAATTCCTATTGCCAAGCTATGTCCCGCAGACGAACTTAGCCAACCACATATTCTTAAAAGGCACCAAAAGATTTACTTGTTCACAAAATTCTAGCTTGATGTTACTCAGACACTTTTTTGCACGCTATCTCCTGGACTATCACCGGTAAGGCTATTTTCTCAAAATTTTAATCTTATAATAATATTATTTAATAACTTTTTCCGTTGCCAACTAATTCATTTCTAAAAGTAGTCTTATATAATTATCTTCTGCCGGTTCATTTGGTGTACTTGTTCTTTACTGTTTGTCCTTGGAACATAAAGATCTATTATACAATCTAAGGTAAGAACTGGTTGGATTTAGATTGAATATAAAGGAGAGGAAAGAAAGCCCTGAAGAGTCTATAGTTGTTTCTAGGAGGTGTTTTATTTGTGGAAGGCGGGAAATACTTGAAGCTGAATGCTTGACAAGCCTTGAGAATGAGATAGAGTCTTAGGGGGCTATGACCTCAGGTTGATCTTCCCTCCATCCAACCTTGGTAACCAAAAAAACTATAATAGCGCCCCCACTCCTAACCTAGAGCCTCCGCTCCTACCTTCTCCTCTTTTTCCTTTCCTTTCTTGCCTTTTGTTTCCTCGGAAACTTTAACACCGAGGCGACTTCAACCCGGTGCTTCTGATCGGGGTGTGGAGAGAAAATTACGGGTCGTAGAAATGTGAGAAAATGGTCTCTTTTCTTCAAGCTCCATTTCAAGCTAACGAGACGAGAGAATAATTTTTTTTTTTTTTTTTTTTGCTGTTTCCTTCTTTTCATTATTAGTTATTTCTTCCATTATTATTATTACGTCGTTACGAATAATTTCATTAATATAAATGGTTTTCACTCGACATTTTTCTATTATAGTATTCTGAAATTCTCTCTCTCTTATTCTTATTATTGTATTGTTTTTCTTTATTAATTCTTCAGTATTTCTTCTTTTGGTTAATATTAATTCTTTAGTATTCCAAGACCGGAGTGAGAACTTATTAATGTACATTTTCTTTATAGATATGAATTGTGCATTTTACAAGCGTACCTCTAGTCAATAAAACTCCGCTATTTCAACAGTTAAACCGCGATAAAAATTGTTTTTTGTTGCTGCCTTATATCCTTGTTCACACTTTTAGATAGTTAAATATTAATTCAATTATGCTGAAATATTTTAATTTTTTTGATACCTTCTTCTTATTTTCTTATAATCTCTTTGGATCTTTTCTGTCCCCCCCCCCCTTCACTCCTACCGGGTGGTTTTTCGCATAGACAGGGTTGCACTCTTTAACTTTAATGAGCCTTTCAGATTTCCCACAACTGTCTAGTTCACAAAAAGACACGCTAAAGGTTGATCACCTCATTATTTGTTGGTATATATATATAAACACTTTTTTCGACTTTTGTCATAAACAATATATTGATGAAATATGGGTTGAAATAATATTGAACTCCCTGCGAAGTAGCGTCTATTACACTAATACGTACTACATTAGACTGATTGTGTACATCTTTGCATTGTTACTCCCTATGATTTTTTAGAATGTCAATGACTTTGACTAACTAACATTAAGGCAATGGGATGTTTAGTCTAATGTACTTTGGGACAAAGGAGTATCATACTTCTGTTTCTATAAGGAGTATAACAGTCTAAAGAAGAACATTCCGTGAACCTTCTTTAGATTGTCCCTCTGTTTTATTTATAAGGGGAGTAACAATCTAAAGAAGTGCACCTGATTGTTTTTTTCCTTAAAACTGTAATAAGATAACAACAACAACAATATCTTCATTTCATTGTTTTGGACAAAAAGTAAAAATAGACTGCCAATTAGTGTGGCACATAGCTTCCTCGCATCATATCATGTTAAATTACTTTATTGTTATATTGTTTATTGTGTAAAAACGATTAACAGTTTTAGCGATCTTTAACACTTCATAGCGGTGTCGCTGTTGGCTTAACTATAAAATTGTATTTGAAAAAAATGTTTGTCTCATTGAATAGATGATGTTAGATTTTTTTCCCGACCTAAAATTCCAATTTTAAATTTGAAGTTCACGTTTACGCAAGCGTTGCTCGTGAACGCTTGAACGGATAACGTTGTCCAACGAACTCATCCTGGGCATTGGTGAAATGAACATGTCTACCAAATTTCATCAAAATCGGTCGACATTTACTCAAGTTATCGTCGCACGTTTCATAATTCGCGGACACACAGACAGCAGACAGACAGACACGAGACCAAAAATGTTCCCTGATGTCTGAAACGGATTTCTGTCTTGGAATTTTTAAAATCGGAGGCATAAAAGTTTTTCGTTCTCAAAAGTGAACACAATGCTTCCGTTACCTTCGGTAAGCTCGGAAGCAAAATAATAATAATGAGGCGATCAACCTAACGCGTGGTTTTGGTTTTTTAGCTTTTTGTGTACTAGACAGATGTGGAAAAATCTGAATACCCCATAAAAGTAACAGGGTTGCACCCTTCATATGCGAAAAAGCACCCGGTAGGAGTGGGGGGGGGGGGGGGGAATAACAGAAAAGACGTATCCCTTACTTTTATTTCCTTTCGTACTTTTTAAATTTGTTATTAATTTCTGACAAAAATGTATAGATTAGCTTGTAATGTGGATTCCTGTTTACCGTGTGAGTCATTTATATGTGGCAGATTGCTCGACGAGTCTGTTGCAATGGAGCTTTTTAAATAGCAAGTGTCTACGAAACCAATATTTTGAGCAACGGATAATAATGAGTTGAAGATCCTCCTTAACACCGCCTTTCCAAAAAGAAAAAGAGTCTGTATCTAACGATACGTTTCAATTTATCTGCTCGACATTGATCCAAATCAGTTGATTAAATATAACCCACTGAAATGGTGGTTAAAATAATTCTATTCAATAATGTTACTTTTTCTTATTTTTCTTTTTAACAATTAGTTATTTATTACATAATTTAACCGAGATTTTTCAGGCTAAATATATTTAATTATTAAATACTGAATTCAGAAATATTAAAAATATAGAAATACAGAATTAAGAATAAATATAGAAATTAATGCCATAAATTAATTGCCTGAGCATTCCACTTAATTATGCATGACATTTAACTTCATTTCCTAAATTGAATAATGCTGTTAGCTCTGAGCTAAATCAATAATTCAGTCACATTTTAGCAATTTCGAGAGCTATTTTCAACTCGATATAAATCGCAAAATTGAAAAAATAATTCTTCAAAATATAAACTTTTTACATTTATTTTTAACAAGGATATATATAATACTACGCAATTTACCAGCGTAATGCAGTAATTACCACAAAATGTTCATTTAAAAAAATATCACTCAATAATAAATTTCCTGTGGGATATAATATCTATATAATATATAAAGAAGAAAGTCTGTGGGTATGTATGTCCTTTATACAAATCTACAGTTTTATTTCGATCTCTAATTATAAAGAAGAGTGTCTGTGTGTAATGTATAATGTAACTAGTAGTTCTGTGAACAGTAGACCTCGCGAAAATTAGAAAAAAAAAAAATAAACGCTGACAGAGGATCCATTTAATACGAATCTAAAGGTATAATTCGATTTCCCGAGAAAAATCTAGTTTTTGTGAAAATAATTCTAAACGCTGACAGTAAGAGGTGGGGTTCGATTTCCCGCTGGGGCGAAGTTATTTTTATGGTATTTGTAAAAATTTAATTGGAAAATAAACCATAAAAATCGATTTCAATTACTTAAAGGATAAATGATAACCCGAGGTGAAATCGATAAATTAATTTAAGGTATACATTTGGGGGCACTCCCCCTCAAAAACTCTGAAAAAACATTATTTCTCGAAAACTATTCCGACGATTTTTAATTTTTTTTTTTTAAATGTAGGCCATTTAAATACGAATCTAACGGTATAAGTCGTTTTCCCGGGAAAAATCTAGCTTCTGAGAAAATAAGTTTAAACGCGGACAGTGAGAGGCCGGGTTCGATTCCCTGCTGGGAAGGTTATTTTTATGGTAATTCTAAACATTTTTTTTAAATTAATAACAATTTTCTTTATAAAAAAACAACTCTATATATTTATTTTCCCAACTTGAAGTAACATTCATGCCAAATTTCAAGATAAACAAAAAATAAATTAAAACATTAAAATTTAAAAATGAAATTCATTAAATATAAAACTCATACGTTGTTTTTTATGACTTCAAAGAACATCTATGCCAAATTTGAAAAAAATCGAATTAAGCGTTTGGCCGTAAGCGCGTAACAAACATTTTCAGACGAAATGCAAAACGGTCTAGTACCTGGGGAAGATTGGGGAACAAAAAAGTTAAAACATAGACCTCGCTTCGCTCGGTCAATAATATAATATAATAATATAATGTATATATATGGATAATATAATATAATCTGTGTAAATGGAATGAGTTAAAGAGTTTCACGGGCGCTTTTGTGACGTCATACTAGGTAGTATGACTGACCAATTAGAGAAGGAAAAGGGCTAGGCATTTAAACCGGAACGCACACCCCCTTCTCCCTCGCATCGGAACGCACACCCCCTCCTACCTCACATTTGTCATTGTTGTTTCGACCTTCTTATGAATCTCTCAATACTGCAATTCATCTTAATAAAACTACTGGTTTTAAGTCTCTCAAAACTTCTCTTCTTGAAAGGTATGTGCATGTAGAACACAACTTATTTTATACGAATATGTGTTAAGTATATTATTGATAAGAATTTGATTTCATTAAATGTTGAAATAGAATTAATAAATGAATAGATGTTTGCCGTATTGTTTCAACGGCTCAAGCCACCTGTAGGATGTCATGATTAGTTTGCTTCTTTTAGTTTTTAGTCGACCTTTTTTAATTGATTTATTTCCATTTAAGTTTTCTTTATTTTATTATTGTTATTACTTTTAAATCAAATGAAAAATTTTATATCACAGTTAAACTCAAATATGATTTATTGCTATTGCGTATTTTGATATTTCAGATTATATATTACGAATAACGGAGAATTGGCGTGTTTAAATACCTTTTATTTTTATAACTTTTATGTACGGTAATAATTTTTTAAATATTATTTTATAGCTATTTAGTAATATTTTTATAATACTTATGGTCTAATATCTATGGTCATTTACGCACAGTATATATTTGTAACTGTAACATAATTTTCTCACAATATAACACTTGTGTTCTGACACTATTAATATAGGTTTGTTCCAACAGCCAATTCGAGGACGGTTCTAGAACCAGTTCAGGATTTTTTAATGCGCATGCGTCTATGAGGACTGGTTCAGAACTGATTCAAAAAGAGGAGCCTGTTGGAACGATTTAAGAACTCTTTCAGAACTGCAACCTTCATGTTACCTCTCTTTATCTTGTTTTTATTTTCCTCTTCGTATCTCTCCACTTGTTTTGTTTATGTTCACTCAGAAATGGATTACTTACGTGAACATATTCTATTGTTAAACTCAACAAAGTTTATAAGAATGCACATTAGAGCAAATAGTTTTTAAAATTACAAATTTATCACACTGTCATTTCTGAATGATTATATTTCGCTCTCGCTCTCACATTTGGGATTCGTCAGGCTCGTAACAATCCTGTCTTTTAGTTTCAGTTGCCTATTAAAAATTTGTTTGTATAAATTGTAATTTTTTTAAACATTAACTGTTAAATCATATAAAAAGTACCGGTGTGGAAATCCTACACATGACTTCCATGAAATATTGTGGAGTCAATACGCGATCAAGAGAGAGCTCAGTATTTACACCCATTTTCATGGAAGTAAAAACATTAAAATGCCAATATCTCCAAAACCACTTGTGCCCAAAAAGTATAGGTACAATCTACCAAATAGGACACATCATACGAATACGTACATACAGACGTATATGAAACAGATTTTAATGATATCCCCTGGTTCGTAAGACCCCTCCTTCACAGAGATCTCGGAATCAAGTTTCGGATGATAAAATGTGAATTTTATCTTGGCTTATTAAAAATAAACCCTTGTATAAGAAAAGATCAACCACACATTTACATATTTACAAATAAAGGGTTCAAAACTACAAAAAAGAAAATTATAAGAACAATTTATCTGTTTTTGTTTTTTTCTTGTCTGTAAATCATCGGCGGATGTACAGACAAAAAGATCGTAGGTAATTCTTATAAAGGACTCAAAGTCGCTATGAGAAATTTTAATTATCATGGGGAATAAATAAAATATAAATTATATTTTATTATTCCAATAAACTATCATGATAAAAAATAATACGTAAAGAAGAAAGAAAGAAGTAGTATAAATATTAACTGAGGAGAGAGAAACAAAACACGCTAGGAAACAGAAGATATTTATCATGAAAAGAAACGAAAACAAATGTTAGGTTATAGTTGAACAGTAGTAGTAGTGTAACCTACACGCCTCCGTATATTAGTATTAGTAGTTCTGGTCGAGTTCCTGCTTCAGTCCGGGAACTGTTTTCACGGTTCTAGGACTGTCCCAGAACCGTTCGACTTTCTGTTGGAACACGGGACTAAAAGTTCCAGAACCGTCCGAGAAGCGTGTAGGAACGGTCTTTCGATACTGCGCATGCTCCCGGCAGTTCTAGAACCGTCCGAGGCTCTGTTGGAACAAACCTCTTATATTTAAGTATCTACTTTTTTATTGTTATTTTAGTCACTTAGATCTTGATTTTTGTATACAACCCGGGCTGCGCCGTGTACTTCAGCTAGACTATATATATAAAGAAGAAAGTCTGTGGGTATGTATGTATGTCCTTTATAAAAATCTACAGTTTTATTCCGATCTCGATGAAAATTTGCACACTTGACCTTCAAAGCAAGGGGAAGGTCATTAACTACATGAATTTTCGAAATTTAATTCTAGTTACCCAGGGGTATGGGGTACAAATGTCAAAGTAATGAATAGCCTTCATGATGTATATCGTTGAAAAGCTTTTTAAGAGTACAGTAATTGTTGTTATGTACGTTTTTGGCATATTTTCATTTAGGAGGGGGGAAAATGGAAAAAAAGGAAAAATATATCTATATCTATTATAAAGAAGAGTGTCTGTATGAGGGTATTTCTTTTATACAAATCTTAATATAACTATGTATATATAAGTTACAAGAGTGATTCCTGCTGAATCCTCCTTTTCCACCTCAGCACTTAATAGGGTATATAACTGTTGTAAAGCCGCCGTGGCTCCAGTCTATGTTCTCGTGGCTCCAACTACATTCCAGGTAATACTATATGTTTGTTGTAAAATCAATTGTTGACTTAAATTTATCAAAAGAAGAAAGTAACTTGTAAATTGAAATAAAACCTTTTTTAAAAAGTTAATCTTGCGATTCTTAAAGTTAACTGGCGCAGTCGGTAGGACAGTCAGCGGTAATAATATAATCTAAGTTAGATTCCGTTTTGTTTTAACAAATTAACTGACTGTCCAAGAAGAACCATAAAGTGTTGTGCATAACCCAGAAGGAAATAAGTGGATTTACCTGTGGAACCCAAATGAATTGGATTTTCGCCCTTCTGTAAGTACAAATTTCTCTTTATTGGTCTGAGTCATATTACTCGTTAAAAACTTAGTTGTTTTTAAAATACTTTGATCAAATTATCAAATATTTCAAAAATAACTTACAATTAAATACTTTGATTCAATTATCAAGTATCGAGTCAAATCACTCGTTAAAAACCCTTATTATTCTAATTAACGCTTTGATTAAATTATCAAGTATTATTAAAATAATTTTTTTAAATTCATATTTGATACAATTATCAATTTCATATAATTTATAATAAATTATACTAAGTTTGTCAACTGTTTAAAATAATTAAACAAAACATTTTTAAATAAACTAAATTAAAACTTAAATACTTAATATATTTTCTTTTTCTCAAAGTAAATTTATACCTCATAAAGATGACGGAAACTTTGAAGAAAGAATTCTTGGAAATGGTTCCAGAATTCAATGGAGAAGCTTCACTTCTCCCAAGATTTTTAGAGATAGCCGAGGAGCTAGTAAATAGATTTTATAATACCCAAAACCCTGCCGATTTCCAGAATAAATATCTAATGTACGGCATAATGTCAAAAATTAAAGGCAAAGCAGCCGAAACTATAAACAATGCCAATGTAATATCCTGGCAAGATTTAAAAACAACTTTACTGAATAGTTTTAATGATAGAAGGGATGGCTACACCCTTAATATAGAAATTTCCGCTCTTAAGCAGAGGCAAAATGAATCCCCTTTTCAATTTTACGATAGAATACAAAATTTATTAACTCTCCAAATCAGTTACTGGAGAAATTTTGCAGTCGGCTCAGAAGCCGAAATTCTTTGTCAATTCGCTCGAAAAAATGCTTTGCGTGTCCTGTTAAGAGGTCTAAGAGAACCAATTGGCTCTTTGATGAGGACTAAAAACCCTGAAAATCTTAGCAGTGCCCTAAACATGTTAACAAATGATTTTCAGTTTTACACTGAACTACAAAACGCTGAACAATTTCCCAAACAACCAAAACCAGCTAACAGAATGCAACCACCGAAACAACAATACAACCAATATAAACCCCCTTTTAATAAACCTCTCAATAAACCTCCCACAACCTCAAATAACTATACAGACAAACAATACCAGCCAAATAATAATTACACACCTACCCCTATGTCTATATCTACAAACAATACTACTAATCCTAGAACAAATTTAAATAAACCCATGTATCGAAATAATCAAATTCATAATTTAGAAGATCAAATGCCAGAAGACATTGACGACGATACGGAATGTGATTACGAATACAATCCTGACGATAACTTAGATAATGGTGAACTTTCAAGTGATAACGCGAATAATTTTTTATGCGCAAAAGCCTCGGAAAATTCGAACTAATGAGTTTATCAAATCAAAAAAGTTCATTACCTTTTATAAAATTCCCTCAAACAGACCTTAAATTTCTAATAGATACGGGAAGTTCAAAATCGTTCATAACTGAAGAAACAGCAAATAAATATTTCCCCAAACTTATCATGCACGACCCTTGCCAAATCACCTCAGCCCACGGCACTTCTACTCAAAAATATAGTACTAAAATCCCATGCTCAGATATTTTTAAAACCAAAAATTTAATGCTAAAATTTCATATATTTAATTTCCACACTTTCTTCGACGGACTTATTGGTCTAGATAATTTAAAATTGATAGGAGCTCATATAGATTTAATAAACGATCATTTGATCACCCCTAATTGCGCTATCCCTATTAGTTATAGAAACAGTAGTAAATATAATAACAATGACAGTAATGAAATCAAACGTGAATCAAATATACATCATAGTTATAACTCGAAAAATAATGAAGCAAAAGAAATATTAATACCACCTAATACGGAACAAATAATAAAGTTTAACGTAGGAAACATAAAAGACGGAGATGCTCACCTTCCCAATATAAAATTTGAAAATTTAAATATACCCGAAGGTGTTGTAACCGTTACTAATCATGAGGCATATTGTGTAGTGCGAAATTTATCCGAACACCCACAAACCTTGAATATTTTAAAACCTGCCATATTAAAAGAAATATCTCATTTTAAAATAACGGAACCTAATCTGCACCACTTTAACCATGAAAAAGTTAAGCTTAATTTGTCAAGTATCCGCACTGATCACATGAACGCAGAAGAAAGATCAGCCATTATAAAACTGCTAAAGCAGTACTCGGACATATTTCATAATGATGGTCAACCTCTATCCTTTACTAACCAAATAAAGCATACCATTAGAACAAAAGACGATATTCCGATTTACACCAAAGCTTATCGATATCCTGAAAGTCTTAGGCAAGAAATAGATAAACAAATCAATGACATGTTGAAACAAAATATCATCCAACCATCCCGGTCCCCGTGGAACTCACCCCTTTGGATTGTCCCGAAAAAGTTAGATGCATCCGGGAAACGAAAATGGAGAATCGTCCTCGATTATCGCAAGTTAAACGAGAAAACGATAGATGACCGCTATCCTATTCCAAATATAACGGATCTACTCGATAAATTAGGTAAGTGTCAATATTTCTCTACCATTGACCTCGCGTCTGGTTTCTATCAAATAGAATTAGATAAAGAGAGCGTCCCCAAAACAGCATTTAGTACCGAGAACGGTCACTACGAGTACGTTCGTATGCCTATGGGTCTCCGTAACAGTCCCCGGACTTTTCAAAGAATTATGAACGATATCTTACGCGGAGTCCAATGCGCTGTATATTTAGATGACATTATTGTGTATAGTACAAGCTTACAGGAACATATGGAACAATTAAGACAAGTATTCGAGAGATTGAAACAATCAAATTTTAAAATCCAACTCGACAAGACAGAATTCCTTAGGAAGGAAGTGGCATATTTGGGCCATGTCGTAAGTTCCCAAGGCGTAAGACCCAACCAAGATAAAATCAGAGCTATACAAAACTACCCTTTACCTAAGACTCAAAAAGAAATTAAAGGATTTATTGGATTGTTATCCTATTATAGAAAATTCATCCCTGATTTGGCCCTTCTAACTAAACCTATGACTAAATATTTAAAGAAAAATACAAAAATAGACCTAAATGATAAAACATATCTTGATAGCTTTCATACGTGCAAAAACCTTTTAATTAACCAGCCAATACTTCAATACCCGGATTTCAGTAAACCTTTTCATCTCACTACCGACGCTAGTAACGTAGCCCTTGGAGCGGTCCTAAGTCAAGTTAATAACGGAGACGATTTACCAATTGCATATGCCAGTCGAACCCTAAATCAAAGTGAATGTAATTTATCCACCATAGAGAAAGAATTGTTAGCTATAGTTTGGGCGGTTAAATATTTTCGACCATATTTGTTCGGCAGAAAATTTAAAATATTTTCTGATCATAAGCCCTTACAATGGCTTTTTAGTTTAAAAGAACCAAACTCTAAATTACTACGCTGGCGACTTAAACTCGAAGAGTACGATTATGAAATCATTTATAAGAAAGGTTCTCTAAACACTAACGCTGATGCACTGTCCAGAATTGAAATCAATATGGTACAGGAAGAAAACGTAGACGATCCAGACGACGTTATTAGGGACTTAGTAAATGATTTTTATTCCAAAAACCCTGATCTAAATGAACCAGACGGGGATAATGTCTCTTTAATTGTTCACTCCGAGGAATGCCCAAATTATGACGAATCAGACGATGCAACCGTTCATTCCAATCAGGAAGGGAATACAGTAGTTAATATACCAATATTAGAAGCACCGGTAAATACTGGCGCATATCAGGTTTTTATATCCGAAGTGGAACACAGCCCCGCCGAAGTTAAAACAATAGATCTGTTCCAAAACAAACAGCGATTCATAGTTCAATTGTCCAAAAACAACTTTGATAACGATCTCATAAACTTTGTCAAATCTTTCATAGTACCCCGAATTAGATACTGTGTATATTTCGAAAACGACAGTTACGAGAAATTCGCAGCCACTGTTCTAACTCATTTCAAAGACTCCGAAATTAACATGGTAAAATATAACAAAAAACTAATTGATGTAGAAGACGAATCGGAGCAACAAGAAATTATCGATCGATATCATACCGGTAAAACTAACCATCGCGGAATTGATGAGACCGAACAGCGAATCAAACGCCTCTATTATTGGCCCAATCAAAGAAAAACTATTCAAAACTTCATTAATAAGTGCGATATTTGTTTAACCACCAAATATGAACGAAGGCCGTTAAGAATAGAATACAATGTCACGCCCACCGCTATAAAGCCCTTCCAAATAGTCCACATAGATACCGTAACTTTAGATAAACTTAAATTCCTAACAATAATAGACTCCTTTTCAAAATACGCCCAATGCTACCATCTAAAAGCAGCTCAAGGATTAGAAGTGGTAAACAGTTTAATAAAATATTTTAGTCATCACGGAATACCCCAACAAATAATTAGTGATAACGGCTTGGAAATTAACAATGCTCTGGTGAAAGAATTATTAGCTTTACATAAAATAGATGTACATTTCATAAGTTCGCAACACCCAGATTCCAATGGCAATGCAGAGCGTTTTCATTCAACCTTAATCGAAAACATTAGGTTATTACAAAACCAGAAAGAATACAAAGATGATCCGACAGAAGTTAAAGTCCTCTATGCTCTTATAGCGTACAACAACACAATACATTCGCTGACTAAGCTGACCCCATTCGAGATTGTCTCAGGACATATGGAAGCGACGTCACCTTTCAGTCTAGACTTAGATAAACAGCTGATCACAGATTACATAGCTAAGCATAAAGAAAAATCAAAACTTCTCTATAAGCACGTTAATGAAATTAGCAGAAATAGAAAAGAACAGGTTATAGGAAAACTAAATGAAACCAGAGAAGCTATCCCAACAATTCCTGAGACCGTATTTGTAGCAAATAAGCAAAAACAAAGTAAAACAAAGAATAAATATAAGAAAGAGACTATTAAAGCGGTAAATAAAGAGAGGAAAACAGCAACAATTCAACCCACGCACCCCAATACAAAAGAAAAAATACACCTCTCAAATATAAGAAGACCAAGAAAAAATATTAAACCTAGCGATAATGTTCCAGGTCCCTCGCGTGCGTCGCAGGAGACGACATAAAGGATATAACCTATAGTAGAGGCCTCCTACCAATAAAACTTGGGGAAGCGAAACTGCAAGCAACTCACCATACGCTAATGCACTACTACCATCTGGAACCTCTATTTTTAGAATTAAGTAAAATTAATATGCAGTACTTTAAGATTTTAGAACGTATTAAACATAATGATAAATATTTAAAAGAAACCGAGAACTATTGTAGGATCATTAACTATACACGAAGTATAATTAGAGATAAGTTTAACAATATAAATGTTCACTCAACGCCCTTAAAACAAAAAAGAGCCTTGATCAATGGTTTGGGAACCATCCTTAAAGCGATCACGGGAAATTTAGATGCAAACGATGAAGAAAAATATAACAAAATCTTAGACCACATTCAAACTAATGAAAACAATTTAGCCGGACAGATTGCCAGCCAATATTCTTTTAATAAACAATTAATGATAAATTATAACGATACAATTAAGGATATTCAAGAAAATACTTATGAATTAAAATCTAAATTAGTTCAGATAAGTGATAATGTTAGATTAGGAGTTAGTAATACCGACATATTAATAACTAAAGATCTACTTAATCAAATTCAAATAATATACAATGAAATCTTAAATGTTGTCCAAGATATAGAAAATTCTGTAACTTTTTGTAAGTTAAAAACCCTTCATCCAAGTATTATAAAATCTCACGACCTTTATCAAGAGTTAATAAAAATCTCCCAACACCATTTACCAGGTGAACTACCTTTTAGTATCAAATATGAAAACATATTTGCTTTTGAATCCATCATAGATGTAAGCTGTAAAATAAGAAATAATAAAATAATTTTCTTTTTAAATATCCCATTAAATTTAAGAACAAGTTTTGAGTTATATTATCTTTTAGCTATTCCTAGTAAGTATAATTCCAAATACGTAACTATAGTGCCTGAATCAAAGTATTTATTGAAGTCAAGCGATAATATGTTCAAGCCTCTAATAGGAATCTGTTCGAAGCTTGGAGACTACCAATGTTCAAAGGAGCTCGTTGCACCTCACCAAATAACATGTGAGTCCAATATAATTACAAAGGGTATCACTGACGGCTGTCATTACGTAAATCTACTTATAACCAATAACAGCCTCCAGTATGTACCAGAGATTAATCAATATCTCGCCATCTTTACGTCTCCAGACGAAATCCAAATTCGGACCACCGGAAGAACCGAGACCAAGTCTCTTCAAGGTATCTACCTCATCCAGCAGGCTTCCAAACAGATACTCTACAAGAACACCCTACTGGCCTACAAGACGTCCTCACATGGTCAACCCATCCTCCTTCCGGACCTAAAGCTCGCCCTTACGTCTCTACAGACCCCAAATGTCACTATAAACTTAAAATCTTTACAGCTGAAAGATATCTCCATTCCTGCATTCTCATTTGAGAAGGAACCCTTCCCGGTCCACCTACCCAGTATTTGGACAGGACTTTTGTACATCATATTATTATTCATTGCGGGCCTTGTGGCACTTCATTACAGGACATGGCGTCCTATCCTCTTTCCCATCAAGGTACCCTCTCAACAGCCACCTTCACCACCTCCCAGGATCAACCTCCCAGGGGATGCACCACTCTAAGGATGGAAGAGTTACAAGAGTGATTCCTGCTGAATCCTCCTTTTCCACCTCAGCACTTAATAGGGTATATAACTGTTGTAAAGCCGCCGTGGCTCCAGTCTATGTTCTCGTGGCTCCAACTACATTCCAGGTAATACTATATGTTTGTTGTAAAATCAATTGTTGACTTAAATTTATCAAAAGAAGAAAGTAACTTGTAAATTGAAATAAAACCTTTTTTAAAAAGTTAATCTTGCGATTCTTAAAGTTAACTTATATATATATATATATATATATATATATATATATATATATATATATATATATATATATATATATATATATTAGTTTATCTGGTTTATAGAGGTAGAAGCACCAAGCCGGGGTACTTATCAAGACTTTTATTTTTCTGTAAAGTAAATAGAATGTTTATACTAGTATAATATTTAAAGGTTATGTTGTGTTTTAATTTTGGAGTGGTCTGGTGATGAAGATTATGGCCCCCTCGTTGATAATAAAGACATTTTCAACTATGAATTCATGAAGCCTTTCAAAGATCTTCCCAATATTTCCTTGTATTATCAGTCGTTTAAATAATGTCTGAACTGCTTGTACGCATTGAAGGATAATTTAACCTGCATTTAAATTAGAGTAAATACATTCCTTGCTCTTATTGCCGCTTCACTGCCAACGTTCCTATTAGCATTTTTTTATGACATCAACATTGAATAATTTATGTTTTTGAGAATTTAAAAAATAACTTTTTTTTTCGTTGATGTACCAGGCTGGTATTCCGTACAGGTCGAATCTTAACCTACTCTCGTCTTTATGTTAATGTACTTAGTCCTTCGTACGTTCAATTTCTTCTTCGTTTCTGAAAACTACTGAGAGGCAAGAACCCTTTTTAGGGTTAGTTAGATAAAGGGTGGAAGTTACTAAGTTTTATGTCCCGAAGGTAGGACACGGCCTACCTTCTGTCGAGTTCTAATGTGGGGTAGTTCTGTGCCCTCGAGTCTCTTGGGAGGAAAGCAGTCATGAGGTACGAGGGAAACCCTCTTCTGATTAGAGAAAAGCCTAAACAAACAGATTAGCTATTCCACCGCGACCGCGCACTAAGTTTCTTTGCATTTCCATTAAACCTCTCTGCATTTTAGTCTCTTTACCTTATACTCTTATTTGCTTTACCTGAGGGCTTCACAAAGTCATACCCACGACCCTCGAGTGAAAATTTTAGGCTGGGTGCTTTCTAAGAATAACCTTCTCTTGTCAAAGTAACTGCTTTTTCAAGTTTTTTTTTTGTAATTTAGAATTGTAAATTATTATTTACATTAGCTTTGTCTCTATATTAAATATTGCAATGACTTCGAACTAGTAGTTTAGATTATTCTCTACATTTTTGGAATGATGTTCTTTATGGCACGTTGCACGTTACAGCCTCTGGATCCAGGGAGTGAATTCGAAAAAACCAACCGTCACAAAACCGACCCTCGTGAACTTTACCGATGACGATAACTTGAGTAAAAGTTGACCGATTTAGTTGAAATTCGGTACACATGTTCATTTTACCAATGCCCAGGACGAGTTCGTTGGACGTTATCCTCCTTAGAGTTCGCGTGCAACGCTTGTGATAACATGAAATTCAAATGTAAAATGGGAATTTTAGGGCGGGAAAACAATCTTACTTCATCTATTCAATGAGACAAACAACTTTTCTAAATAATTTTGTGTTAGTGAAAACAACACTGACACCGCTATGAAGTTATAAAGATCGCTAAATTTATTAAAGCGGGCCTAACCCTTTAAAATAGAGAAAACAACGTTTTTACCGATATCACGTTCTAACGTAACGATTTTTAATAACAATTTACACACATCGTCTAAAGTACAATTGAAACAGGCATGTCAAATTTCAACCTGATATACAAGCACAAGTTAATGTGTAGTGAAGTGTTACATTTTATAATATTTTAAATTGAGTAGGCTATGCGTGAGGCCTAGAGAACAGTCCTTTTCTCTCGCTATGCTGCAACCATCGTCTTTAACTATAAACCCATCATGATTAATTTTTTCTCAATATTAAATATATATTTATTTCAAGACGCTTGCTTCAATGATACATTTTTTTGTATTTTTAATTGTTGCCTTACCTCGGCTACAATACAACTGGTTCAAGTACAAATAGTTAGTTACTTTTAATTTGGTTTCTTTTCTATCTCCACCATGTATAAGTAGTTTGCATTGTATACTTACAGTGTGATTTAAAATTTATATTTAATGGAAAGCGTAAGGAACTTCGTTCCTTACGGGTGTCCCGCGACACCACACGTAATATTTTTGTAAAATATGATTTTTTTTTACACGTGACATCGGTCCAAAACGTTTAACTTAAAGGTGTTAATAACGTCTGCATTAGTTTTTTTTTTCGGGCAATCAACAGCGTATTTTTCAGATTGTCCCCCATCTTTAAATACTTTTACTACAAGGATCACCAATCACCAATGGTTTTATGAGAGTTCGATTAAGTTTCTTTAAATTTTGAAAAAAAAATCCCGATCCCCAGCAGTAAATCCTTTGGATGCTGTTCTCCTCTGGGAGATGTTTATTTATCGAAATAATTGATTGGTTTTGTTGAATTCCAACTATTTTTAACGAGTTATTTGAAAGACAGGTAAATGGTTTCGTCCTTTTTAAAACTTAATTTGAACGAGTTCTATGATTTCCCTATGGAATCATCGTTTTAACAAACTGCAATTTTAAATTTTCGTTCTTCAATTTCCTCTCTCTCTCTCGATTTTTCTACGTTTATTCGGATACTTTTATAAATCCATTTCCTAGGTTAAATTTAAATTTACGTCTCAATTTTTTTTTATACTTCATTGTGAAAATAGTGGAATTGCAGGTGGGGATTGATAAAATAAGAATAAATATTCTCTCGGTTTTCTTAGTTTTACATTATCTCTGAAGGATTTTACATCTATATTAAGTATTTGTTTTCCTTACTAAATAAAAAAAAAACTAAATGAACAATCGCTTTCTTTCAGGGAATTGCAGTTGATCTTTACCTCTATCGTTTCTCTCTCGATATCCGCATCTACCTTTGCTTCTCTATTACTTCCTTCTTTTTTTTCCAACTTTACCATTAACATCTCCTATTATCATAGTGTATTTACAGCTATCTTCATTCAGAGCTGTTTGCAGAATGAGAACTCTTCCATTTTCTTGTCATTCGCTGCCGATGTTGGGGCGTAAACTTGAATTACTTTCAATCTCCCACCATCACAACTGTAATATTATCCAACTTCCATATAAGTTTCGATATTCGATGAGTGAAAGATTTGTACCCTGTTATGTGTTTTGCTTACTCCGGTTGATCGCTAAAACTCCGGTTCCACCCTGTGAGCCAATTCCATTCCAATACATTTCTTTATTAGAGATTACAGGTGTTCTCCATTCTTCATATTTCACCCAAACCTTTTATATCCCATTGCTTCTCTGCCGTTACTTCTAGAAATTTATATAAGTGTATACAACTTTGTATATTATTATTTTATTATTTTGGTTATTTAGGAGTGGTTAGTATGTTAACCGTGTAGTTCCCCTTATTAATTATTTTTATTATTATTTATTATTATTTTTTTGTGTCGTTCCTTCTACATCTTTTCTGCATTAGTAAAAGATGACCGAGTTTGTTGAAATTTGTTACATATGTTAATTTTACCAATGCCTAGGATAAGTTCGTTGGACAACGTTATCAGCTCATGCGTTCGCGCGCAACGCTTTAATTTAACGTAAACGTATTTAAAAACGTACTTGAGTAAACGTAAACTTCAAATGTAAAATTTGAATTTTAGGACGGGAAAAAATGCCAACTTCATCTATTCAATGAGACAAACAAATTGTATAAATAATTTTTTTTTAGTAAAAATAACACCGACACAGCTATTAATTGACGCAAAGATCTTTAAAGATAAAACAACGTTTTTACCGATATCTTACGTTCTAACGTAACGATTTTAATAAAACTTCATACACATCGTCTAAAGTACAATTGAAACAGGCATGTAAAATTTCAACCTGATACGAGCAGAAGTTTTTGTATAGGGAAGTGATATATTTTATAATTTTTTAAGTTAGTAGGCCGGGTAGGCAAAGAGTCCTATTCCTAAGAGTCCTCATCATGATTACCTTTTTTCTCAATATTCTATACATATTTATTGCAAAACGCTTGCTTCAATGATAATGTTTTTTTAAATATTGCTTTAACTCCGCTAACTACAAACAGTTAGATACTTTTAATGTTGTCTCTTTTCTAACTCCACCATGTATAAGTAGTTAGCATCGTTTACCGTATACTTAGCAGTGTGATTTTATAATTTGTATTTAATGAAAAACATAAGGAACTTCGTTCCTTCCGAGTGTCCCGCGATACCATACGTAATTATTGTTTTGTTTTTTAAAGCGAGGTCTGAGGTCTACTGTTGACGGTAGGTCTATACTGTTGACGGTAGGTCTACTGTTGACGGTAGGTCTACTAGTAGTAATGGGTTAAGAGCTATAAAGCTAAAACAAATTTTTAATGGCCGCTCTCTTTAAACGGCCGGGCCAATTATGGTTAACGAACTCGTCGGACTTAAATTACGTTTATGTTCACTCGGACTTAAATTGCGTATGGTACCTTTGTGAGTGCTGAAAGCACATACTTGGAAACTTTATTGCTATTTGAAATGAAGGGATTCGATAGAGCCGTGACAATAATTTGTACAAGACTTATTTGAACGAATATTCGATCTTGAATAGAATTAAAACTTAAAAGGATTTTTTAGTTGTAATTAATAAAGGAAACTACACGGTTGACTTAACATACTAACCACTCCTAAGTCACATTATTCGTTACTTTTTAATTAAAGGCTTCTTTCTCACCAATTATAAAACCGAGTCTCTTTTTTTTCTTTCTCATTATTATTAAAAGCCGAATTGTGCTTAGGCTTTACAAGTTTGATTCATGTTTCCTTTGTAGTAAGGGGAGCCTTATGGTCTGTAATGTAACTTCAGACATATATTGTGTCTAGTGCTATATTAATTATTTTTTTCTTTCTATATCGGACTGCTTGTACTTCCTTTCTTTGTACTCGGTTGTTTTTTTGGGTTCAAAAAACCAGCCAGGTGTTATTTCTAGCTTTTTTTTGGAAATTGTTAGTATCATGTTGTTTTTTTTTTTTTAACCCTAATTAAGTATTTAATGTTAGTGAAAGTGGTTGGTTTTGTTTATGGTGGTTAGACCATTATTTTTCTTTTTAGGGGTTTTCTCGTCGGAAGTAGAAGGCAGGTGGTCTTATACAGTTGTAGTTGTTAAGTCCTTTTACGTGGCTTAAAGCGTTAAGTGACCGTAAAGCCCTCTTATCTTTCATTCATTGACGGGGGGGGGGGGGGACTTTATGTTGGGGCGCACTGGTTTTCCACCCTTTATATCTTTAAAGGTTTATATCTTCTATGAACCGAGTTTTCCCTCTCGTTCCACTAAAAACAGAATTTAATTAGAAGTTGCAACGACAATTGTTTTAAGTCCTTTTTTGAATAAAAATGAAACTCTTTAACAATAAATTATACAAATAAGTAAATAAATTACATGTTAATTTGAATTTAAGTCCCGTTTATGTTCTTCGTAATTAATAATTATAATTTTACAAATTATTATTAAGTCTATTTATTAACTCTCTTTCTTTTGTCGTTTCGATATTGCTTCCGAGGTTACCGAAGGTAACGGAAGCTATGTGATCGCTCTGAAGAACCAAAATATTTTATGTCTCCGATTCAAAAATTTCAAGAGGGAGGGAATCCGTTTCATTTTTCCGGGAACATTTTTGGCTCCGTATCTGCCTGTCTGTCGTGTAACTCCCTCGGCTCCGCCTCGGAGTAAATTATATTACGGTTTCCTCGGCTTCGCCCCCAGGACCGTCGTCATTGTTCAGGATACAATCACTTACTTTACTCCCTTGGTGCGTAAATACCTATTTTTTACGTTTTTTTGTAACAAGTTATTGGGGGGTGCCCCCAAATTTAGAGCTAATGAAATGCATTTTGGAACGAATTTAGTCCGTTGAGTTCTGGAGCCCGGGAGTGAATCCGAAAAAAACAACCAAAATCACCGTCACAAAATAACCGTCAAAAAATCACCGTCACGCAAAATCCGTCACGAAATCTACAGATGGCGATAACTTGAGTAAAAGATCACCGAGTTAGATGAAATTTGGTACATATGTTCATTTTACCAATGTACAGGCTGAGTTCGTCGTAAAACGTTATCCGCCCAAGCGTTCACGCGCAACGCTCGCGTAAACGTAAGCTTCAAAAGACGGGAAATAGTGTTATTAGGAAAGCCTTTTACTTGACTTGTTTTGATTATTTTTGTTGTATATGTCAAAAATGTCACTTTGCTTTGTAAATAAATAAAATTTCACCCTGATACAAGCAGAAGCTGTAGAGTAGGGAAGAGATATATTTTATAATATTTTAAATTAATAGGCCGGGTAGGTAGAAAACAGTCCTATTTCAATCCAAACTCCTTTAACAAACATATTCTTTCACTTTAAACTCATCATGATCAACTTTTTTCTTATATTCAATATATATTTATAGTAAGACGCTTGCTTTAATTATGCAAATAATGATTTTCTTTTAATTTTGCCTTAACTCTGCTAATGACAAACAGTTCGTTACTTTTAATTTTGTCTCTTTTCTAACTCCGCCATGTATAAGTATAGTTAGCAATGTATACGTACTTAGCAGTGTGATTTTATAATTTATATTTAATGAAAAATGTAAGGAACTTCGTTCCTACCGGGTGTCCCGCGACACCTCACGTATTTTTTTTATTAGGCCTTGGGGTATGATTTTTCACACATACCTTCATTGAAATCGGCCCCGTAGTTTAGTCTCGACACGTCTCAGACAAAAGACTTTTCAGTATTTTTTTGGGCTCAGGGGCCTCAAAAAGTATGAAGTGTAAATCCATCAAAATATAATTTTCTCAATACTTTCTCTTTATTTACTCTACGTTTATGAGAAAGTAAAAAAATAAAAATAATAGTTATTTATGCACCTAGGGAGTAAAGTAAGCCATTATTCCCTGAGCGAAAAAGTTGGTTCTTGAGGCGAAGCCGAAGGAACCATGGTCCCTAAATCCCGAGGCGAAGCCGAGGGAATTAGAATCTTTAATTCCCGAGGCGCAGCCGAGGGAATAACTCTAATTAGCTCCCGGGGCGCAGCCGAGGGAGATAATTATCGCGAGGGGAATAATGGCACTTTACTCACGAGGTACATACAATATTTTATCTCCAGTAGGAAGAAAATACACATTTTCGTCCATTGCACAGTTTTAATCTATTATTTTAATAAATAACAATAATTATTAGCACTTTTAATAGCAGATATAAGAGATACAATATTAAAAACAAATAAGAATTGGAATTAAACTCAAATAGAAGGTTATTTAGATGCAGGTTATAAACAAAGATAAACATGGTCAAAAAAGCGCAGCGCCGCCAACTTGATTTCAACAACTTCATTACATTAGCCATTCATTTTCTACTATTTATAAAATAATTAAGTTGCAATCTTTACTTTTTCGCCCTACTTTTACTTTTTCTCCCTACTTTTTGAGTTCAGGGATGAAAAGACCTGTTTTAGTCCCTCTAAACTAATTCAAAATCATACATTTTTCTCCCTACTGGAGATAAATTATATTTATCAGAAGTCACGGTCATTATATAAATCAGAGCGTCACGGCGAGGAATCGTTCCCCGTCTCGTTCCACTCATGATTCAGTGATGGTCGAGCAGACGTGGTTTAACCCACACGGCCACGCTGGCTCTCAACCTGCATCTAAATAACCTTCTATTTGAGTTTAATTCCAATTCTTATTTGTTTTTAATATTGATTCTCTTATATCTGCTATTTAAAAGTGCTAATAATTATTGTTATTTATTATAATAATAAATAAAAACTGTGTATTTTCTTCCTACTGGAGATATAATATTGTCTGTAGGTACCTCGTGAGTAAAGTGCCATTATTCCCCTCGCGATAATTATCTCCCTCGGCTGCGCCCCGGGATTTAGGGACCATGGTTCCTTCGGCTTCGCCTCAAGAACCAACTTTTTCGCTCAGAGAATAATGACTTACTTTACTCCCTTGGTGCGTAAATAACTATAGTGTATTCTAGTTATTTACAGTGTTAGTATTATAAAATGCTGTGAAGTGTGTTATGCAAATATTAAGCGTCATAATAGTGTTTGATTAATCTCTATCCATATACGAGAAGTGTATTGTGTGGAATTATTCATGATTTGATGAATCTCGTATCATCGTGCGAGATATTGATGGTACTTGTACGTCCACGTTATCAATGTCATCGTAAATTTGAGATATTTGACTAGTTATTAAATATACCGTGCTTTGTAAGCGTCTATTTATGACGAGACCTTGATCCGAGGGGCTTTTAAAGTGCCTTCGATAATTCAAAATCCGTCTGCACCGAATACGTAGGACCGAAGGGTTACGTATATATATTACCTCCGTTATTTTCGGTGTTCTATATAAAGTAATAAATAATATACTGACAGACAATAACACGAAAATATTTTAAGACTTGTTGGCCACGCAACAGTTTACTCTATTCCTAATCCTAAGTCGTATTAACATGAAAATAAAAATGAAGTTTTCATATTAAAACTTTACAAGAGGTTTGGAAGTAAATAGATAACTTGAGTTACTTTTCGTCTGTTGTGTGTAAATAATTTTAGAAATAAAAGAATCAGAATATTTATTTAGAAAGTAAAAGTAGTTGATGACAGCGTTTATACTGTCAGATATCTCAATGAATTTCTTATACAAAAATAGATAAAAAGAGAAGTAGAAGGGGGTTGTGATAGCTCTTCATATTTTTACCATGTTATTGCCAAAACATCGTAGTGGTTATATTGTCTCGAGACAGGTGGCCCCCTCCCGTCTCATTTATAAAGACTATAGAATAACGTAGCTTCCTCGCATCCTATCACGTACTTTATTGATGTGATGGTTTTACAGCCCATTATTGTCTAATTTATTTAACTGTTTCCCCCTTTTTACTCTTCCTTACTTTAAAGAAAAAAGTATTGTTTTCACCCAAAAAACTGAAACCAAGTTGTCAACGGAATTATCCGTTTTGGGTTTATTTAAGACGATTTGTCTGTCAGTCTGAGACACAGTTTTTAAACTAGGAAGTTGAATCTTAATGGAAAGATCCGTCCTTACATGTAGTTGTGCTGCTCGGAAAATCATGCATCTGGGAAGTCATTAACCCATTTTACTGTCTCAGAAAACATTCGTGTAAAATAAAAAAATCCAATTGCGCTGAAATTTGCACCAATTATAACTCTCTTTTAGAAAAACGTTTCCTCTGAACTACGTTCTGATGTATAATATAAGATTTTTTGATTGACAAAAAATGAGTGACAGACTAATAGGCCGACGGACAGACGCGGGACCAAAAGCGTTTCCTGAATTTCTGTCTTGAAATTTTTGAAATAGGAGACCTACCATTTTTTCGTATTTCTGAACAATGACATCGCTTCCGAATATAAATAACATCCAAAAATAAATAATCCAAAAATAAATAACATAAAGACAATTGAAGATCCGCTTGTGCCAAAATACATTTCCTATACCAGTGCTTAAAAGCTTTCTCTTACATAAATCATAACTCATCAGATCATAACTCCGCATCTAACATTGAACTATGCGTTTTATTCAACAATTTAATGCATTTACACATTTTATATGGTCGCCTGAATTAAAAAAAATGTGGTTGTCTGTCTGTCTGTCTGTCGTCTGTAGTAGTGTTATTATGGTATTCGAATTCAATATCGCTTTGTATACGTTAAGTTTTGTTCGCGCGCGCGCTATTTTGTCGGACCTTTTTTTTGTGGATAATAAAAATAGTCTCTTCACGTTAACTGGCTAATTTGTTTTATTGCGATTTACATAGCACTTTTTTGTGTCCGAGCTTACTGAAGGTATTAAAAGAAATTTGATGGTTGTAAAGGACTAAGTTCAAAAATGTAAAGACTGCCGAATCGATATTTTAATTCATGCAGCAAATCAAAACAATTTCGACAGATTTAAAAAACGGGGAAAATAAAATTTGACAATAATAAGATTGCATAAGCATAAAATCATCTAAGTATACGAAATAAGACTTGTGGAAGGTATGTGCCACACTAATTGGCCGAAGAAAAGAGTTTGTTTACAGAAAGAAAATTGAAGGAATATGAGTTTAAGGAGGATTAAGTCGAGAGACGTGTAATGTGTTTAGTAGCTGCAGTTTACGGAGGAGCGACCTGTTGCATCTTACTGGAAGAAGAGAAGGGGACAGAACCCACCGCCCTGCAAACCTACATTCTACTAAACCAGCCCCAATAACCTACAATCATTTATTTTCTTACCTTGCAAGGGGACTAGGCTTTGACAACTACACTGCTAACCTTACCTCACCGACTAAACCAGAACACAGCTCTGCCCGCAGCCGTATATCACATCCACCTATATACACTCACTTAACATCTTATCTTTTCTTACAAACAATCTTTCACTGTAGAAATAACTCGAGATAAAATATACCGGCCGATAAATTAGACTTTCAATCCCCATACGATATAATATGCACTTGAAAGGCATTGTATATAAATAAATTCGCATCTGATCGAGTCGCCTTCAATATAATATAAACAAAAGGAAATAAAATGTACTCTCAGCGTTATAAAATTAAATTGTACGTAACATTAACACGTTTTATCCATTTGTAAGATAGAAAAAATTTAATTTACATTGACATTCTTACGTATTTAATGACATAGACGACTTTAACAAACGAAAATGTTAAATCAAGTCACGGATGTAATTTTAATATTCTTACATGCCAGATGAAAATCTATTATACATATAAAAATAAAAATGGAATGTTTGAATGCTTAAACCGTTCATCCGACTGCGATGAAACTTTGGGGAATGGTTGGAACCATGCCCGGAAAGGTTTCTGAGTTAGTAAAACTATGTTTAAATTTTGATACACAGGGGTACGGGGTACAAATGTCAAAGTAATGAAAACCTTTAATAATGCGTATCGTTGAAAAGCTCTTTAACAGTACAGTAATTGTTATGTTAATTTTTGTCATATATTTAATTAGGAGGGGGGTAAAATGGAAAATACAAGAATAATATTTTTATAATCTATATCAATATAAATAAAAATGAATGTTTGTTTTTCTGTATGTTTCTTTTGCAAATTTGTTTATTGTACAAGTATATATTGCAAATTGTAATAGACATTTTTTATATAAGGCAACATTATTTAACTAAATAAACTATTTATAAGGTTTTTAAAGGTAGCAGCTATAGATTTATGTTATTAATGTTTATTAGTATTGTTAGTAATGTTGTTTATTACGAAGTTTGCCGGATCAGCTAGTTAAATATAAATTTAACATTATGTTTGATGATAATGTTACAATTACACTAACTCTTACATATTATTAGAAGTAATACATGTTTCTTTAACCTTCTGGCATATATTAATTAAATTTTAAAGTCGTAGTTTTAGTCAAATATGAATTTTCAATTAAACTTTATTTTAACATAAATTATAAATTTAAAGTTAAAAATTAAAATAAAAAAATGTTTAATTTTAAAACTTATTATAGAAAATAAGATGTTCTCAGTGAAGAAACAATCTGTACGAGACAACTCAGACAAATATTCTTATATTAGAGCACATCATCAGATGCTCCGGTCTTTTATATTAATTAGTTGTTTTCAATTACCCTTGTTACATTTAATTACTAGGCATCGCGTGGCTCTATCATTGAAGCGAGCGTATTGCAATAAAATACTGAATATTAAAATTTGTTAATCATGATGAATGTCATAGTTGAAGATAAGTTGAAGAGGGTAGTGTAAGGTAGAGTGGGGGTACTCGGTACAAAGCTTTACTTCCTAAACAACTACACACAATACGACTGAATCTACCACCCGTGGTAGCTTTTAAACTATTATTATAAATGTATCACTTCATTACTCAAATACTACTGCTTGTATCAAGTTGAAATTTTACATACTTATTTCAATTGCACTTTAGACGATGTATATGAAGTTTTATTAAAATCGTTACGTTAGAACGTAAGATATCGGTAAAAAGGTTGTTTTCTCTATTTTAAACGTTTAGGTCCGCTTTAATAGTTTTAGCGATCTTTATTAATTCATAGCAGTGTCGTTGTTGGTTTTACTAAAAAAATGTTATTTGAAAAAAAAATGTTCGTCTCATCGAATAGATGATGATAGAATTTTTCCTGTCCTGAAATTCCAATTTTAAATTTGAAGTTCACGTTTACGCGAGCTTTGCGCGCGAACTCTTGGACGGATCACGCTGTCCAACGAACTTAGCCTGAGTATTAGTTAGAGGATCATGTATACCAAATGTCAACTAAATCGGTCAACTTTTACTCAAGTTATCGTCACACGCGTAAACGTTACTGACAGACAAACAGACAGACAGACAAGATGCATATTTCGTTGAATGTAAGAAGCTCGCTTACGCTCGCTTCAATTATTCCACATTTTACCCAAATTTATGATAAATATAACTTTTTCCCGGCGGGGAAATTAAATCTGTTTGGTTCTTTTGAACTTGTTTGCTGCAGGCTAGGCTCCACGCATCTGCAGAGACTATAGACATTTTTTAAAAACCAATTTTTTTTGGACTCAAGGGACCCCAAAACGTATAACTCCACGAATTTTCACGCCATCTCAATACTTTTTATTTATAAACTACATGTATGAGAAAGTAAAAAACGAATCTTTCTAATGTTTGATCAAATTTTATCTCTTTCTTTTTATTGGAAAACTTATTTCTATTCAAGTGTTTAAACCTTTAGGTTGCAATTTAGTATTAATAATCAGTCATTCAGTAAAAATACCATCAGATTATTCAGAATATTTAAAAGAAAGAAAAACAAATCTTTTAGTGAATGACCCATCTATTCAATACCTAATGATATTTGCAAAAAGTAAACAAAACTAAATTTAATAAAAGTAAAGTTTTTGGGTGTGATTTGTAATGTGTTTGCCATAATGCTTTATATATTATATATATATATATATATATATATATATATATATATATATATATATATATATATATATATATATATATACATATATATATATACATATATATATATATATATATATATATATATATATATATATATATATATATATATATATATATATATATATATATATATATATATATATATATATTAAAAGAGTCACGCCCTGGTATTTGTTTTACTCTGACCCAATTTTTAAATATATTATATCGTGCAACTGTCTCTAAAATACAATGCTTTAAAATACCACCACCTAAATAATTTATTTTCTCCGCAGCTTTGGCTCTGTCCTTTGATGTTATGTGTTATTTGGTAAATGGAATTTTTGTTGAAACATTTAGATTTTCACTGCACTTTATATAAATTAAAAGTAAGAATTCCAATTTTATAGTATAAACAAATTACAATTGTTGAGTTAAGTGAAAATTTAAACAAGTCCGATTTGAAGATTTTTTATTTTTTTATTTATACTTGGAAAAATGCTTCTACTAAGGGATTTAAAATATTATTGAGTCATCAAGTCTTAAGTGGCATATAGACGATCAACTTGGTTGTTGTCAAGACGAACTTGGTTATCGACGATCAACATAGTTGCCAACCAAGTTAAAATTCAAGTTGACAACATTAAACCCAAACATTACTTTTTAAAAAGTTGTCTACCGAATCTACAGTTTGTCCAAGCTTGTTGGGTGATATTTTTGGGTAAAATAAGAATTACTACCACACGTCATTATCATGAATAATGTTAAGAAGAGGATTGTCCCACTTTACTTTTTTTTACTCAAACCTGTGGACCAACATAAAATTCAACCAACAACCTAACCACAGACGATGAACATCGATTTCAACTTGGCATATTGGCAACATGGTTGACAACCAAGTTGATCGCCTATATATATATATATATTTATATATATATATATATATATATATATATATATATATATATATATATATATATATATATATATATTTAAAAAAAATCGTTGTCAATTTTGTTTGGAATGCTTGTGGTTCTCTTCCTGTGTAGATGTAATTTTGCATTGTGAAAAGTTAACACTTATTTTAAATGTTGAGAAAATTAAGAAAATTCTGCTTAAAACAATGAAGGTTAGTAACTTTATTAAAGATGGTAAAAGCGGCCCTAAAGAATTTGACTTTTTGGAAGTGATTCTACTATGAAGGAAGGCTTTGTTTTTTTTTAGCGACGTAAAGTTGGTAACATTGTATGCTTGGTTGAGCCTACTCTGATTCAGTTACACACGTAACTGTCTGCTTTGTTCTTTCACCAAAAAAGCAAACTGCTGCGAGAGAGAGAGAGAGAGAGAGAGAGAGAGAGAGAGAGAGAAGGAAATTTAAGGGGGTTTTAAGGAAATTTCATTTAGTTACTTAACCGAGTTTTCACTCTAACTCCAAGCTCTCCGCTGTAAATAAACGACAAAACACTAGAAAATTCAACAACTCTATATTAGTCAGCTTAATTTTTAATGAATTCGTAGTTCAATGTTGTTTTTTCGTTTATTCCGGAGATTCGAAGTAGTTAGACTTTTTATTTTGTTCAAAGTATAGAGAAATATGTTGTTTAATAGTTCGAAATTTAAATTTTAGTAATATTCTAATACGTATTAATGTATGTTCTTTATTGAGATACGTTTATTTCTTCAGAGCTTTTATAGAACTTACCTGTTGTGGTTAAAACTTAGTCAAAAGTCCTTAGTAGCACATTAAGACCTGACTAGCTAATGTTCAGTGAACTGGTAAATGACCGATGAAACTGGTCGAAGTCATTCATTACGAATAATAGTTTTTTTCATATATTGCATATATATCGTAGTGGATCCTTCGATTTCTAAGGTAAGTAAGGATCCTTTACGATATATAAAGTATTTTAAGATACATACAGTCAATATTCATAAAATATATTTTGCTTTTTTACTTTCATTTGTTCTTCACATTATTTTGACGGATTCACACGTGTTAAGGTGTCTCGAGTCTAAATCTAGTGGATATTAGTGTGGCATATAGTATGCTCATGGGATGAATGGCCACATGACTATAATATTAAGTATAACGAAGTAGCTGCAAAAATTTGGGATGCTCAATAAGCTCCGATTCGTGTGGCATATAGCTATATGCATATGGTCATAATACTGTCCTTTTACTGACCATTATTGTTTATTTATTTATTTATTTTTTACTTCTCTATTGTAAATCTGTCAAAATTGGATTTTTTTATTTCATGAATAAAAGTATCAATTTAGCAAAAATTAAAGTGAGTAGGCAGTTAAAATTAAACTGGGGCTACCTGTGGACTATTTTCGACAAACCATCTAAATTTCTTATTTAATTAAATAAGTACTTTTATAGATATGCATGTAAATGAATGTACGTTTGTGTACTTATAAAAGAGAAACCAATAGACGCTAAAGAATGAAACCTATATGGTATCAACAACAGGCTAATTATGATCTACTATTAAAATTTAATAATCGAAGACATTATAATTTTTTTGTTTAGGTAACTTCCGTTACCTTCGGTAAGCTCGGAAGCAAAAAAACAAAAACAAAAATGTAATTACTAACATCACAATAAAAAAGAAAGATAAATAATGTAAAGTAGATGAGTTAAAGCAGGATTGTATTTAAATACAATATATTATAAAAGGTTTGTCTAATCATTATAAATAATTTCAAATTGATTAAGTTAAGTATTGCTTTGTTCATATGTACTTAATTAGGAAATGGTCATTAGCAAATTAATTTAAAAAATGTTAGAGGTTAATTAAAAAATTTGTAATTTGAATCTTAATTAGTTTTTATTATCCAATTTAATTTGATACTCGAATGAAAATTTTATTCCAAAGAGAGTAGGACTTATTTAAAACATTTTTTTTGTTTTTTTGTTTGTTAATAATTAACTTTTTTTATTAAAATATATTAGCTTATCCATTTCGAGGAAAATATAGACTTTAGGTATTCGAGCTTTATTTACTATAAATATTTTAGTAGACATATGTAGATGTGGCAAAAGTTTTGCCGGGGAGTGTATAACGTGTAACATAAGTTGGCAAGTCTGTGCTCACACTACATACAGACAGTATGCAGGCAATTTAACAAATCACAAGAATTGCTTATCCAGCTTCATCGGCCAGTTTTAAACCGTTTATTATAATGAATGGTTTGAAACAAGCTACAAATGAAATCGAAGTACTCTTAAGTCTGTAGCTTAACCCTTTGCCAACATATTTTTAGGGAGAGGCACTTTGTTCCTTACAAAACGATGTAGTATGAAAGATTCTTTCAATTAATGTTTTTTCACTCTTTGGTAAAGAATAGGTCTTGTTGCTAGGCTTGGCCTGCCCTCCCCCGTAATACTACTTGACAAAGAATAATTGATTTTTTTCGTTGACTTGCTTGAAAAAGTCCCATGCCCGCGCTATCAGTGCAACACCGTCAGCATATGCACAAGCTTGTTTAGTCATGCCCACACTATCAGTGCAACATCGTCAGCATATTCATTAGCTTGTTTAGTCATGCCCACACTATCAGTGCAACATCGTCAGCATATTCATAAGCTTGTTTAGTCTTGCCCGCGCTATCAGTACAACATTGTCAGCATATGCACAAGCTTGTTTAGTCATGCCCACACTATCAGTGCAACATCGTCAGCATATTCATAAGCTTGTTTAGTCATGCCCACACTATCAGTGCAACATCGTCAGCATATGCACAAGCTTGTTTAGTCATGCCCACACTATCAGTGCAACATCGTCAGCATATGCACAAGCTTGTTTAGTCATGCCCGCGCTATCAGTGTAACACCGTTGGCATATTCATATGCTTGTTTAGTCATGCCTATGATATTTCCTTTTAGTTACATATCTTGTATTGCTTTGTGTAACGCTAGATTAAACTGCGCTGTGCTGTAGGGCCTCCTTGTCTAACTGCAGTAGTGACATTGAAAGCTCTGCTTATTCTGCCACCTACTACAATCTTAGCTTTACTTTCCACTAGCGTCATCCTGAATAGTCTCACAAGGTAATTCAATGAAAGCTTGGCACATGTTGTTCTTGTCAACACTATCAAAAGGTTGCTTTCAATCCACAAACGAGATGTGCAGATCCCTATTATATTCGTAGATTTTTTTTTTTTTTTTTTTTTTTTTTAAATTTAGCTTATTTTAAGTGTTTAGGCAACGCATATATTTTGTAATATTTCATCATATTTTACTTCACAATAAAATATGAAAGGTAATTATGTATTTTGGCCTATGATAGAAAGCGATCTGCCACACATGTTGGCAGACATGAGCTTGATCGTCATTATAGCAGTTGTTAACCATTAGTCGTTTCAATAAAATATTTCTCAATTTAATATTGCTGTAAAAATAAAACACTGATTTGTAGAAATAAATGGTAAACAATTTGTCCTCTTTGATAATTAGCTGGTGAAGGGGAAGGGATAGAGGGCGGAGGGGTGGAGACGAATACGGTTAAAGAATTGTTCCTTTAAAAAACAAGGGTTGTTAATTAAACACAGAGGAAGCCCCATAATTACCTTATGATTGTGAATTAACGAAAAATTAAGGACACTTTAAAGGAAGAATGTAATATAATTAATTAATAATTAACTAGGCTTGGGTCTTAATAATGTCTCGCTCCTTTCCTAAATGTTTCCTTTGTCCTGTTTAGACTCTTACACAACTGTGAAGATAAAAGTGAATTTTATCTTTAGTAAGACTAAAATACATTTTCTTATCGCAATCAGGTCCTTTTTTAATAAAAGGATTTTCTATGAAAAGGAAAGAGGAAGGATTCATTGCCTATTTATAAATAACTCTTTATATTTTATGTTTTAAATCTTTGAAGTCATAACCAAGTTTTACGGATTTATTCCTAGAAATGTGGGGTTAATGACTTTACTCTTCGCAATAGAGGTGTTGTTCATTAACTAAACAACAGCTGTTCTGTGTATTGAAGCCTTCTTAAAAAAATCTAATGCACTTGAGTGACTTCAAAAGTGCAAGTGAAAAGCGCAGAGTAACTTTACAAATCACCAATCAATTTTTTTCACTGCCGAGCTTACCGAAGGTAACGGAAGCTATGTGATCGTTCTGAAGAACAAAAAATATTTAGGTCTCCGATTTAAAAAATTCTGTCGATCTGTCGATCGATTTTTGCGAACTAACATATATCTTAAAAACTACACGTCCGATTTAATGAAATTTGGATAGTAGGTCATAATTAGCCCATTGTTGGTCCCATAAAAGTTTCACGCCGATTTTTTCTCTTCCACATCCGCACAAACATACATTTATTTACACCTATAGATTCAAAAGTAATTATCTGATTTGTATGAAACTTTTATAGTCTATCGAAAGTAACCCGCAGATAACCCACTTAAGAGGTTTAAGGGAAAGAGATGATTAGAAGGGATTGGTCAAGATATTGGAGACGAGTTTGAAAAGGGTTTAGCAGGTTTAACTAAGCACCTTGTAGGGACCAAGGAAAAGGAACCAAGGACCAAGGAATTGTCTCCGAAATTACTCAGCACTAGAAACTAGGGGTTGACTTTGTTATGACGAAAATGCATCTTGTTGAGGGGGGGGGGGATGAGGAGGACGCCCTGAGTATATATATATTTGGTTGCGTTTTCGTACTAATGCATTCTTTGTCAAAAAAGGAAAAACTGTTTTTAAGGAATTTTTCGTACGTCGTGCATTTTGCGAAAAAAAAAAATGTTACCACCCCAAACCTTACACATTAAAAATGTGATATCTTAGGAATGGATTAGCTTACACAATTGGGAGTAGTTTCGTTGCGTTTGGACAATAAAATTTCATATAAAGGCATTATAATAAATGGTTCCAAAGTTATAGCTGAATCAAGCTTTTGTCCGCCATGTTTAAACGGCTGGGCCAATAACAAACTCGTCCTATTTGTTTAATTCCTTCGGACTCTTTATAAAAAATAATATTTGACCAATTTCATTTTTTAAAAAGTGTTAAGTTCCATTTACACTTTGATCAGTGCAAGTGCGAGTGTTTAGTAAAAATACTTTACCCATTTGGACACCATGGATTTAGTGTAATTCTTACGTAATTTTCACTAAACACTTGCACTAATTAAAGTGTAAATTTGCCTTAAGACCCTGTAATTTGATTATTAGTAGTAACCGAAAACCGAATCATAATTTTATAATATTTATGTAACTTCTTTTTTTATTAATTATTTTTAATTCGAACTCAGAAAAGATATTTGCTTCCAAGCTTACCTAAGGTAACGAAACCATTGTGATTCTGAAAAAGAACATTTTTTTCGTCTCGAAATTCAAAAATTCCACCATAATATCTTAATCACCACTTACCTACCTTAACCTATTGTCTTTCCCATATTAATTTTAACTTTCTGCGCCTATTACTTTTTCTTCCGCATGCCCACAAACTTTTTTTTTTATATATTTACCTATATCTATAAAATACTCGTCTGATTTAAAAGAATTATAATGTTTTTTTTTTAATTTAGCCCACATATGGTTCAATATTATTTCAACCGTCATATAACATCACAGAAAAATAAGTGTGGTGCCATTGGGAATCGAACCATAGATATAAATCTGATGGGAGCAGGGCCCACGAATAGGACGCGGGGTAGCCATGTGGGTGGCGGGTGGCACACAGAGTGGCTGTCTTTTTACTAATATTAATGTCGGTTCTTTTTCTGTTTCAGGTGAGTTTGCTGTTTGCTTTGTTTGCATGTAACTTCACCAAATTATACATTTATTGTGGAGTTGACTCTTTTTTTAAGGTATTTCTCTTTTTTTACCACAACTTATACAACAAAACAATATCTTACGATTTTGGTAGTATCCATACTACGGAACGATTAAATTTTAATTTAAATCAAATTATAATTATTATTAACTACGGGAAACAGACAGAGAAAAATAGACTCCAGCGCGGGGCATTGAACCACCGCCCTCTATATTTCCAGTATAGCGCTATACTGGAAATATAGAGGCCGGTGGTTCAAATCCCCGCGCTGGAGTCTATTTTTCTCTGTATGTTTCCTGTAGTTAATAATAATTATAATTTGATTTAAATCAAAACAATATCCTAATATTGATGTCTCATACTTATTGAAACGATATTTGATATATTTTTTCATCAGCTTGCTATATTTTTTAAACTGGAGGGTTTCAAGGGCTCAGCTTGGATTCAAACACCTCGACTTCGGTCCTTTTGTCGGGCTATATAGATGAACTTATAGTAGTAGTGGACTCAGTTGTAAAATTAATCCAAGGCCTAAATATTTTACACGAATACTGTCTTATCAACTACCTTGAAGTCAATTCGGACAAAAGTAAAATCCTTAGGTTTTCTAAAGGATGCCTGACCCAAAATAGGGGCAAATATAACTACGATGAAAAACCTCTATAGAGGAGGTAAATAGATATAATTATTTAGGAGTTTGGTTTAGCAGACGTGGGGGTTAACAGAGCTAGATCCGTGACTGGAGTAGAGAAGGAAACCCTAGCTAGAGCGGCTAGCAACTCGTTTGAGGCGGCTACAACAATAATTAATTCCGGTATATGTATATTAGGTGCTTTGTTATATGCATCGCCTGTATGGTCATTACTGTATTTGGATCAAATGGAATCGGCACAAAGATACATTTTTAAATACTACTTTTCTCTTAAGCAAAACACCCTACATCACTTACTTAGACAAGAATTTCAGATGCCTCATATTGCAGTTTCAGTTCAAATACAAGTACACCTTAAATGATATAAAAAACAAACATTCTCTCGAGGAAAAGAATCTAGTTAAATTAGCCTTCGAGAGGCTGCTTTACTTGGACAGAGTTGAGGGGAATACTATCAAATATAACTGGGTCTCTTAGGTTAAACAAAGTATTCCAAATATTGAGATAGAAGATTGACATAGACGGCATTTTTGAATCCAAGTTTAAACCGGTAGTTACCAGGAATATAATCAACGCTTACTGTTATCTTACGTTCTAACGTAAAGATTTTATTAAAACTTCATATACATCGTCTAAAGTACAATTGAAACAGGCATGTAAAACTTTTAACTTGATACAAGCAGAAGTTTTTGCGTAGGAAATTGATACATTTTACAATTGTTTAATAGGAGGTGTCTGACGCGTTTACTTAGTAGAATAGTAAAAATGCAGGGTGGCTGCCTCACTACTAGACTACAATCATACTCTTTAACTATTATCTCACCTTACTTATCAAATTTCTCAGTACATATTCCATAATGTTTATTACTATACGCTCGCTTCGATGGTAGAGCTACGCGAGAGCGTAAGCAAGCTTCTTAAATTCAGCATGTGATGATAACTTGAGCAAAAGTTTACCTATTTTGTTAAAATTCGGTACACATGATCATTTTACCAATGCCCAGGATGAGTTTGTTAGACTAGGATATCCGCCCTAGCGTTCGCAAACAACGCTCGCGCAAACATTTTAAATTAGATTTTTAGGACGGGAAACAATTCTAACTCTATCTATATTCCATGGGACCAACATTTTTTTCAATTAAAACTTTTTTAGTAAAACCAACAAAGACATCGCTATGAAGGTTTAAAGATCACTAAATAAATTTATTAAAGCGGACCTAAACGTTTAAAATATAGAAAAAACGTTTTCACCGATGTCTTACGTTCTAACGTATCGATATATCTATTTACATATAGACTTATATACTTTAAATTAATTACCTTAAGCCGGAAGATTTTTATTAAATATTAATGTGTATAATTTAACTTCACTTGATTAGGAATAAATACTTTTCTCCACTAGTTTTATTGTTCAAGCCTTCCAACAACTAGTGGTCTTTAGTGCCACTATTGGTTATTATCAGATTGTAATGGAGAATAGTATGATTTACAAAAATAAGAACATTACGCAAAGAAAGAGTATGTTAAAATTAATTTTAAAAGAAACCTCCATTAAAAATATTTGTCTTTGGTCTTTAAATAGATATAATAACTTATCTATATCAATTTACTTAATTTTAGTTCTTTTATAAATATAAAATGAAGCCGGTTTCCGAGGGCTTCACCTCAGGGCTCGTAGGTACACATGATAATGAAGAGATTTCTCGGTATTTTTGAACATCAAGATTTATTTGTACAGGAAAGTTTTTATAGATTTTTTATAGATTTAGAACTTGAGGCGTTAATTTGATCAATTCGTCCATTAAAGAAAGATTTAAATATATTACGCTCGTCTATATTATTTTTTTCCACTCGCTGTGATTCACAATTGTTTTGTATATCTTAGTATTGTAATTCATAATTTTTTTTAAACACAAAAGTAAAGATTAAAATGAAATAAAAAGTTAGAAATAGAACAACGATTCTGTGATTTTTCTTATGTCCTGAAAACAGCCGAGGAGAACCGATGTTAGTCGATTGAATAGAGTTCTGAAGACATCTTACTAAAAGGAAACCATCACTACAAAAGATTTTTTTATTTTAACTTTTCGATGTCTGTTATTTATTCTATTTTCTTTTTATTGCAAGCCTCGATTTTGTTGATTGCTTTTTCCCCCAATTTATTTACTTGGGAGTTTTTTTATCGGCGACTAAAGAAGTGTATTTTATAAAGAATTAGAGGAGAAATAAAAGGAATTGAAATATTTATAATAGAATATACAATATCGTAATCTGAAACTCAAGAACATATTTTTATTGTGTCAATCAATGCTGTAGTATTTATTTCAATTTTAATATTGTCAAAAAAATTCCACTTTTTTGTATTATTTAGCACAATTAAAGTTCCGTGAAATTCGTCATCGTGAAATTCGTAGCCGTATTTTTTTTTGTAAGTTGTCTTTTACCCTTTACCCAGATTATTTGTATACTGTAGTTGATACAATACTCTATATTCGTATATCTTTGTAAATGATTAAAATTGGATTTTATATTTAGGTAAATAAACAATTTATAATAGGTAGTAAAAGCCAAAATAAGGATAACATATGCGACAATTTTCTATATACGCAGCATATTTTCTCGTATACGCAGCATACATTAAAGATTGCTATCACCAGAAAATTAGATGTTGGTGCATTTACAAGTGTTGAAGTCTGAGTCATAATCAGTAGATTTAAAATAGTATATTATGTTACTAGGCTGTGAAGTGAGTTTTTTCTTTACCGCGGCAATTACATTTACTGTCTCGCTTCGCTCGACAGTAAAAATATTTTTTTCCGTGGTAGGCTGTGAAATAGTAACTTTAGAGCCTAAAAAACATAAGCTAAATCCATTTTTTCATTACGTGGACTTAAAAAATCTTTTCATTACTCCTAGCTGTAAAGGAAAAAGTTTTTACGTCCTAGGACATAAAAAATGTTTTCTTTCGTGCTGGTAGTTATCAAAACTTCCGTTTTAGCGCTGGAATCTTTGTAGATAGCTGCTTAGTACGATTAAAATCCGCTAGATGTCAATGCGTTTTATTTATCTTTTCTTATAGTGCAACCTCTTTTTAAGGTTTCTTTTCTTTTAAATCTTAAGTATGTACTAATATTTGATATTATTATATTGATTATTGATTAATATTTAATGTTTTTTCATTGTCTGCTATCACGGAAAAAATAGCATATGCTACACGACTGTGAAGTGTTTTTTCTTTATCTTGGCAATATTTACTGTCTCGCTTCGCTCGACAGTAAATGTAATTGCCGCGGTAAAGAAAAAATATAATATTCTATTTCTTCCGGGGAGACACGTGACATATGAAATTTGGAAATCCCGTTCAGAGAAATCAAATCCCGTGGCTGAACTTTTGAATTGCGTTCAGTTCTGTTATTCAGCTCTCAATTTGGTGAAAAAACTCCAAAAAATCATAGAGATAAATTATTTCTCAAAAAAATTTCCGATAAATTTTGATTAAAGAATTCTATTTTGCTGTCCGTTTAAATAGGAATCTAACCATATAAGTAGTTTTTTCCGGGAAATATCTATTTCCTTAGAAAATAGATATAACTGCAAAGGGCCTGAGGCAAAATGTTGTATAATAATTTTTTATGTGACCGATCAAGATAAGGACTTCATTTTAGTAATATTGCTTTTTAATATTAAGTAATATTTTAGGTATATTTCACAACTAAATTAAAGTTTACGGATTAAAATAAAAACAAAAAAAACTTTAATTTAACTTCATCCTTGTTTATATTTTTATTCCATCTTCGAGATATATATTTTTACGTTTCAAAAGAGTAATCTACAGTAACAAAGTTTTACTTCTTGTCAAAATATTTGTGATAAAACAAAAGATTTTGTCTTAGATATTTACGGTTAAATAATACGTTTTTGTTTATGTTTAAAGTAAAATATTATATTATATAATTTATATGTTTATGGAATTTAATAAAAAAAAAATGTAAGTCCATTGATATCATTTTCTTGAAGGTAAAAGATGTGAGCGGACATAAAAATGAATATATTGATATTGTGGTATTAGATATAAAATGACAACACGCAAGATATTATGAAGGATATATTATACGTTGGTATAGAAATGACAATATTATGGTCTTCTTTATTTTACATTTTCCTGGGAATTTATTTATAAAGTTTGGAATTTTAGGTTTTTTTTTGTTTATTATTTAAGGCAATTTTGCTCTGGAGATTCAATATAATGGAAGCTTAGTTTAAGGAATGAGAAAGTTTAAAGAGTTTTGCGTTGTGCTTGGCTTGCTCTCTCCCACGTAGAGCACTACGCGGGAGAGAGCAAGCCATGCCTTATCACTATTTCATCACATCCTGCAACATAGCATGCTTCTTTCTAAGTTAACCGATGCTTCTTTCCTCCAAACACACTAATACCTTCTCACTCCCTCTATTTGTTTTTACATTTACTTATAAAAGTGAGCGAGAGTGAGCTTCTTTCATTCTAAAACATATTCTTTCTGTTTGTCTGTCAGTAACGTATACGCGTACGACAATAACTGGAGTAAAAGTCGACCGATTTCGTCGAATTTCGGTATACATGATCTTTTCTTACTGATTCTTGTTCGTTAGGCAGCGTTGTCTATTCATGCGTTTGAGTGCAACGCTCGCGTAAACGTGTACCTACCTCAAATTTAAAATTGTAATTTTAGTAAGGGAAAAGATGGTACCATCGTCGTCTATTTGATGAGACGAACTTGCTCTTTAGCAATCAAATTATAAACATCGCTAAATCCTTTTAATGGGGTTTAAACGTCTGAGAAGAGAATATAACGTTTATCTACGATTGATACGAAATATAAACATTTTATCACTGTTTAGATGCGTAGAAAGTTATTATTTTCGTAGTTGTATTCATTGCGCATGCGGGTTTCATAATTCTTCTTTATTACCGCACTAGTGGATTATAAAGAAGTATTCTTAATAAAGAATACTCTAATAAAGAAGAATTCTTCACCTTATCGCACGATTAGCGTATTTGTTTTCATTTAACAGAACTAATTTTCTGTTAGTTTAATTAAAGTAACTGTTTTTTTTCTGTATTTATTATTAAAATCCAACAATTGTAGATAAACTACGGTATGCAACTCGTGCGAAAACTGCATTTTGCTTTGCTCGTGTTGTTTTACTGCACAAAACCTCCTTATAAATTGTCTACAGAGTAATTGATAAAGGCATGTCAAATTTCTATATTTGATACAAAGACAATTTTAGGCGTAGTGGTGTGATAAATTTTTAATTTTAGTTGAAATAAGGAATGAGGTAGGGCTAGAGGATGTCGTAATAGATTAATGTAGGAAGGATCACGGCATCCCCTACTATTTTCTTAATAATGAATTTGTATTGGATTACAGAGGGATGGGATGCCTGGTCAAAGTAGTTTTATGGGTTCTTGGTGAAACGACTTTTAATTTCTTTGCTCAACGAGCTAACCGAAGGTAAATGAAGCGTTGTGAAGCTTCTGAAAAACACATTTTTTGAAATCTTGAATAAGAAAAATGCCATTTTTAAAAATGGTAAACTCAGAAGCAAAAATAAAACAAATCTTAAAATTTAAACTGCTGCACCCACTTTGGATAAAACTTTACCCAACCTCGGTCATGCTTTTTTTTCTTATTTTCTTTTGTTATGAGGGCTTTTTTCAGCTTAAAAGAGAAAAGTGCACTTATAGTTAAACCAGCGGTTTGAGTATTTATAATAGTCTGTTTGTCTTGTCGAGTAAATGGTATTTTCCTTTGGTTTGAGTATTTTTTTTTTTTTAGCGAAAATTAGGTTGGTTGTCTCGTTTAAGATTTTTAGTTCTTTAAGACACTTGAACTATTCCCTTTTTTCATGGGTTTTTACTTGTCGTTTTTTTTTTCTTGAAGAATTCGAAGGAAAGTTTACGAGTGAATTTAAGACGTCCGAGTTTCCTCACTTTTCCTCTCACTGTGTTTTACCCTTAGAAATTCCCTTAATTTTTTTTCTCCTCGTATTTTTTTCTAGTTTTAAAAATTTATTTTTCCCTCCCATTTTCTACTTCACGGTTTTTTTCTGTCTTGTGAAATATTGGACGTTTAAAACTGAAGTTGGCGTTTCTGTAAAGAGTTAGAAATTTTTGTTTATACGAATTTCTATTGATTTTTACCTTCATTGTTTATCCTTGGCGTTAGTTTTATAAAATGTTGTACCTATTACATTTTACACTTAATTTGAAGCAGGGTCTTTAAATTTACTTCTCTTAAACTTATTACATTATTAACTTATAATCCTTTTTCCTTAAAGTAAGGGAATAATATATTAATATATTTAAATAAGGGCATCTTTTAGTTTGGTACTCCCCTATTTGATTGTAAATTTGACATGACCTGGGTGAGTATTAAAATTAGACAAAATCCCTTTGTCGTATTACATACCAGGGGTACACTCAACCCCTTATATCCTATTTTACTTTAGTACCCCTTCTTAGAAGGTACCAACCTTCTGTGTATTGTGAATTTATAGAAATTTAATTTTGGTCTTATAAACTTTAAAAAAGAAGCGGTCCGATAAGTCGTACTAAACTTTCTTATACACGCGCACATAATTACTTGGTCCGGTGTTTCTATTTGTCAGTTGTTTCGGGTGTCCATAATATAATAATAATTATTTTACCAAAATTGACTGTAAAAGTAGAAGTAGATCCCAACCTTTCACCATTTGCAATTAATTTTAGTTTCTCAATTAACTTAATTGTTTTCGGGTAAGCGACTTATATTGTTTCATTGGTGTTTAAAAGCATCACATTTTACTTAAGTATGTGAACTAGTCTGTTTAGGATGTACAAATTTCAAAACTATCATTGACAATTTTAAATTATTGAAGTTGCTAGGCAAGTAACAGTTATATTAAATCTTTAAGAGAAACAAACTTCTTTTATCATTCATGTGGTCCAGTCATTATGCTTTTGTTTATCTCTAATTGGATACCTTGTTCACACCCTACAGGACCCATTAATTTCTAATAACGCAAAATATTAAAACGATGCATAAATTTACCACCTCTTGTGACGTGGTCTAAATTTTTCCCAACTGCGTCAAAACTTAAATTTTGTATTGTGTAGAAAGCGTATACATTCAATTATTTGATTCCTTTAGTTTACCAATACGTTTGGTAGTGTTTAAATACCTTATACGACTATGAATCGCAGTAATTCTAAACAACTCTGCAAATTTGAGCGATGTAATTTGAAGCCGTGGAAATCTCTTGAGGGTTGTACATATCGCTTTACCAAACGATCACACCTTTGTCGTAACGAGAACCGAGAATTTCGCAAATGGGTTCGTTTCTAAATTCAACATCAATGTGAATTTCCAGTGCGATGATTGCAATTTTCATGTAGTTTTACCCTTCAGATTAAATGTTTATTCGATTTCCCAAGGAATTCAATGGGATCAATGCTCAGGAACAGGAACTAATCACAAACCTCCATGTTTACAAATTTCATATCGCACCGAAACTATTGATATGTCATTCACTATGGTTTAGTTATGTAAGGCTGCAAGTGTCTTCCATATCCTTGATTTGAGGACCTAAAACTAGCGTTGCCCATATCAAAACAGATTCTGCTTTTGAACAGACGATTTATCCTAACTGACAATAGTTACTCAATGCCGTCAAGCATAAACGCTAAAACGAAGATTAGATTCCGGTTCGATGTTTCTTAAGCCTGTTAAGAGCATTGTTAGATTGCTGTATCACATTATTGTTAGATTTATGTTAGTTGTTCAATGATACACAAGTAATAATGGTGCGTTGTGATAACATAATACTACTATCAAATCTATTATCTAAACCCTCCTATTAACTTTTCTCCCCTATTTTGAAGATCTGGGGTTGTAATTGTATTAGTGATCAGCTTGGGTGCTTTTTGTTAAAGATTAGCCGGGCTTTAATTTTATTTTCTATCTATTTATATTTTATTATAAATAATTTGTTAATGAATTTATAAGTACAAAGGTGGTTAGAGGTGGTTTGAGGTGGTTAGAGGATGAAATATCCATGCATATACTATTTTTTAATATATAAAGAGTTGGGGGGTTTCTCTAGTTTTCTAGACCTCTTATTGCAGATTTATTAAAGATCAGCTGGATTGATTTTTTATTGAATTTCGCTGCGGTTTAGTTTTATTTTGTATCAATCTATAGCTATTTACAACCTCGATTATTTATTAGGGTTTTGTAGATTCTTCTCAAAACCCTTATGCCGAGGGTGATGTGTCCGTCTGTCCGTCGCTCTTTGGTTCATAGGGCCAGAACCGTTTAAGCTAAAGAGCTGAAATTTGAAATACTGGTGTAACTTTTTGACCCAACCACAGGAAAAATATACAAAAGTTCAAAATTAAATATGCGCATGCGCAATTCGCAAAAATGTTGTAAACTCAAAAATTTATATTTTTTTTAATTTTCGAGTGGGGTATCAAATGAAAGCTGCTGAAGAGTAGGACGCAAATATATATAAGCTTTTGTAAATTTTGCATTCCTTATTGGGTAAAAAAATCAAAATATACCCAAAAACAATCCCCCCCCCCAACCACTATACTTCGGCTGGTCCTAAAATTTCGAAATAATTCAGGCTAATGCCTTATTGTGGGGCGATGAAAATTCCGGGAGTTCATCCCAAATTTTAAAAAATTGCCAATTTTGGGCGCAAAAATTTGAAGTGCGCCAATAATTTAATTTTTTTAAAATTTTGAGTTGGGTATCATATGAAAGCTGGTGAAGGGTAGGATTCAAATATATATTTGTTTTTTTTTTTAAATTTTCATTCTTTATTAATTTTATAAGTCAAAATATACCCCCAAAAATTTCCCCCCTCCCCAACCACTATATAACGGGTGGTCCTAAAATTTCGAAATAATTCATGGTTATACCTTATTATGGTGAAGCGATGGAAATGGTCTGAAAAAATGAATTTTTCTAGTCGTTATTACCGATGAAAAACATTGTGACCCCCCGGGGGATCGAACCCAGACCCTTGAGATAGAAGAATAAAATCATAATTACTAACGGGCATGCTTAATCTTCTACAAAACCCTAAAAAGTACTTGGACGCAAGTACTTCCCTGTGATTTTTTTTTCTTCAAGTTTTTCTTTCATTATTTGTTTATTATTTTCTTGTTTTTATCTGTGTTCGATACCCGTTTGTGAACTTATTTTTACCTTTCATTCTACCTGTTTCTTTAATAATAATTCTAAGAAATAAACACTTTGTTTCCGTGTTAAACCATATTATTTGCATTAAATGATTTGTGAATCATGATGAATCCCATTACGATTGAATCATCAAGCTTGCCCTTGACCGATTCACTTCTCCCACGCTCCTCATTCACTTGGACACTTGTTGTGCAACAAACACTAACCTACCTCTCAAAAGTATAAACAATGTAATTAACTTATATAATTTTCTTTTTTTATTTATTCCTCTGCAGTGATAACTTTATTTTTTTATAAGCGAATATTTTTTCTCACGCTTTTTACGAAATCGGTCGCTGGAATCAGGGAAATATTTATATTGTTGTGGTAATACTTTTGCAGTGTTTTATTCTAATTGTAAGGTTTAAACGAATCTCTTTTTTTGTTCTTATTTTTTAAATTATGGTTTATTTCATCTCTCTTTCTGTTTACTCCGGATATCACGATAATATAGTTTAATTTCAACAGTATTATAAATTCTCTCTTTGCATTTTAACTATGAGAATTCTGTATTTTCGCTTCCGAGTTTTTAAACATTAGAGAACATTTTTTGTTTCGTGTCTGTCTGTTGTTCGATATTTTTGCGAACCCCATCTTAAAAACTGATCGTCAGACTTTGATGAGAATTTTAATTAGCTCACTGTTTGACCCATTTTAATTTCACTCGTCTAATTCATTCAATATAAGTAAAATAAAGGTTTAAATTTATTTAGTGCGTGTTAGCTGAGTTGAAGCATTACAGTGTAAACACAGGCTTTGATTCCCGCATGGATTCATCCGTCTTTCTCATTTCTTTTCTTTCTTTTTTGGCATGGACTCTCATTCATTCAAACTATGTTATTGCTATTTGAAATGCTAATAAGTAAGACTCGGACAGTGAGGCTGCGTACAATGCGCTGGTTACTCGAAGGGTTTCGGAGTAAACTATAAATCAAGTAACTTTACTAATCAAGGTCGAGGTTACGGTTTCAATTCAACACCTATGGACTTTCCTTCCTGTAGCTTACTATTGATCACACTCACTCACTTTGGTCATGTGTCAGTAGCCCAACTCTATAAGGGATTAGTAATCAGTAATCATTGGACCAAATAAATGGCCTATTTACTAGGTTCCAACAATTATGTTGATATCCCTGTTCTACTACCAGCACTTAAGCACATAGTGTAATTGTTACTTAAGAATTACCAACCAGGTTTGGGTGTACAAATAGTATGTTAACATTTGATTAGTATTCAACTATTATGTGCTATTTAGAGACGAACTTAACTTGTTGTATAACTATAGTTTTAAGACTCGGTGAAGCAGGAAGCGGACTCTGTACTTTGTACTATTACATCATCCTGGTTGAACTGAAGGCGGCCTGTTGTGAGGCCGACTAATCTAGATCGCGGTGGACATATAAGCTTGTGTATTTTCCACAAAGTTTACGAATAGACTGGAAGCAGATAAATGACGGATAAGACATATACTAATTCAATGAAAAAATATGCTACATGCACTTGCTTAAGATTTTTTTTATCCAGGTTTGTGCACTGATTTACCCCAGTCCATGACGTACTGCGATCATTCCGCCTCTCTTCAATGTTTGACCACCCCAGTCCATGACGTACTGTGATCATTCCGCCTCTCTTCAATGTTTGACCACCCCAGTCCATGACGTACTGTGATCATTCCGCCTCTCTTCAATGTTTGACCACCCCAGTCCATGACGTACTGCGGTCGCTCTGCTTCTCCTCGTCCGATAATGACTTAGTTTTATCTTGACATCAAACAAACAACAAAATAACTAGTTTATTTGAAATTTTAGAAACGAATTTGTATAATAACTTAAACTTAATTCATTTTACTTAAAATACTATATACCTAACTGTAACTATGTTTCTATGATTGTACCTACTACTAAACAAGTTAATTTTATAAGTTTTCACTTATAACAATCTATTATATACTTCACTTTCTACTTTTTTAACAATGGAAAAACGGTGTGAATATCGATAATTTCCTTCTCGTATTTTTGTAATTAAGACAGGCTTCAACTCTCACAAACACACTCACATGTTATAATTTAGTAATTAACTTTAAAAAATTACTTTTCCTAATCTTTCACTTTATATCTTAATTAGTTTTCCACTTTTAATTAGCCGTTATAATTTATAAGAAAAATAAATTCTTTAATTTATTTTTTATTGGATCATTTTATTTTTATTTATTTTATATATTTCAAATTTATTTAATAACATTTTTAAGGTCCGCAGGCAAAACGAAGATCCTTATACATTGCTGGTTTTAAAATGTAAAAACAAGGGATATACGGGAACGGATTGGACTATCCAGTCCAATCCGTTCCCGTATATCCGTTGTTTAAGAAACAAAAATAAGGCTTTGCTCCCTGGGCTTTTTGTTTCCTTGCGTTTGGACGTTAAAAATAGTTTAAAAGTTATAGTTAAAACATAAGGCTTTGTTTCATGGGCTTTTTGTTTCCTTGCGTTTGGACGTTAAAAATAGTTTAAAAGTTATAGTTAAAACATAAGGCTTTGTTTCATGGGCTTTTTGTTTCCTTGCGTTTGGACGTTAAAAATAGTTTAAAAGTTATAGTTAAAACATAAGGCTTTGTTTCATGGGCTTTTTGTTTCCTTGCGTTTGGACGTTAAAAATAGTTTAAAAGTTATAGTTAAAACATAAGGCTTTGTTTCATGGGCTTTTTGTTTCCTTGCGTTTGGACGTTATAAATAGTTTAAAAATTATAGTTAAAACATAAGGCTTTGTTTCATGGGCTTTTTGTTTCCTTGCGTTTGGACGTTAAAAATAGTTTAAAAGTTATAGTTAAAACATAAGGCTTTGTTTCATGGGCTTTTTGTTTCCTTGCGTTTGGACGTTATAAATAGTTTAAAAGTTATAGTTAAAACATAAGGCTTTGTTTCATGGGCTTTTTGTTTCCTTGCGTTTGGACGTTATAAATAGTTTAAAAGTTATAGTTAAAACATAAGGCTTTGTTCCAAGGGCTTTTTGTTTCCTTGCGTTTGGACGTTAAAAATAGTTTAAAAGTTATAGTTAAAACATAAGGCTTTGTTTCATGGGCTTTTTGTTTCCTTGCGTTTGGACGTTAAAAATAGTTTAAAAGTTATAGTTAAAACATAAGGCTTTGTTTCATGGGCTTTTTGTTTCCTTGCGTTTGGACGTTAAAAATAGTTTAAAAGTTATAGTTAAAACATAAGGCTTTGTTTCATGGGCTTTTTGTTTCCTTGCGTTTGGACGTTAAAAATAGTTTAAAAGTTATAGTTAAAACATAAGGCTTTGTTTCATGGGCTTTTTGTTTCCTTGCGTTTGGACGTTATAAATAGTTTAAAAGTTATAGTTAAAACATAAGGCTTTGTTTCATGGGCTTTTTGTTTCCTTGCGTTTGGACGTTAAAAATAGTTTAAAAGTTATAGTTAAAACATAAGGCTTTGTTTCATGGGCTTTTTGTTTCCTTGCGTTTGGACGTTAAAAATAGTTTAAAAGTTATAGTTAAAACATAAGGCTTTGTTTCATGGGCTTTTTGTTTCCTTGCGTTTGGACGTTAAAAATAGTTTAAAAGTTATAGTTAAAACATAAGGCTTTGTTTCATGGGCTTTTTGTTTCCTTGCGTTTGGACGTTAAAAATGGTTTAAAAGTTATAGTTAAAACATAAGGCTTTGTTTCATGGGCTTTTTGTTTTCTTGCGTTTGGACGTTAAAAATAGTTTAAAAGTTATAGTTAAAACAAAGTTTTAAATGGCCGTTGTCTTTATACGGTTGGGCCGCTTATATTTTTGTTAATGACCCCGATCTACAAGTTTAATTACCTACGGACCCGTTGTGTGTGATGATACCACATACTTGGCCGATTTATTTAACTAAGTAATCTATTTTACATCAAGGTTCAGTATTATTTCAGTCCAGCGTGCAAAAAAGTGAAGTGTTTTAATGATTTTACTTGTGAATTAAAATATGTAGTTTATAATTTTTGAACATTATAATAATTAATTAATTATTTTATTTTAGTTTCCTATTTTCTTTTTAACCTTTCTATTATATTGTTTTAATGAGACTTTTATGAGAATATGTTAGGATTTTTTTTGTTTTATAAAAGGTTTTTTTTTGTTTATTCTATTGAATTTTGAGTGAAGGAAGTGAAATGGTGAGATAAACTTGTCAGTTAAGACCCACTTGTATTTTCTTTAAAACAGACTCTCTCATTATCAAATATTTCTTTCTTTAGACTTCCTTTCAGACACTTGAAAAAAATTATCAGGGCATTTCAAATGTAGCAGTAATTCTCTAATCGAAGGGAGGTAAGCTAAAGGATTTAAAGAACATATCGTCTCGAGTGTGGTGTCTAGACTGTAATTCCCTGTTAAGTTATTTCCTCTAAGGGCACTCAGTTTAACGGACAACTCTCTTTTTCACTACTCGTTATCGTTATATAAACATTATTATATTAAAACGTAATTTCTTCTACTCCCACTAGACGGCATTTGGTTATTATCATTCCCACTAGATGGCGTCTCTTTATGAAAAACTTATACACATATGTATATAAGCTAATTATTATAAAATGAAAAAAAAGTAATGTTTGTTCAAACTTTTACGTCTGCCCAATTACTATAACTTTTCATTTTATCTTTATACCTTTTTAAAAACCCTAAAAGAAAACTCTTTTTTAAAAACTTTTATAAATATGATCTTTTGAACTTAGAAAGCTGAAGTTTGGCTCACTTAATAGTGTATAGCACACGGAGAAAGAAGCCAACGGTGACGGATTTTATACAACATCGCGATGTGAAACTCTGAAATATCTTTTTAATTTGTCAATCATATAACTTTACGTTAATTTCAGTTTTAAATCTCGTCAATACGAATCCTCTATTCTTTTTTATTTCTAATATATAGTGAGAAAGTATTGTGGTAGCGCAAAAATTCGATTTTGATGGATTTTTACCTTTTATCGTATAACGATAATTTTTATATCGTTATTTGTTTTATGTCTTTGGTTGGGTTAGCGTTGGAATACGGTCTGTTTTTAGTCCCAGACAACGCTGTCGGACAATTCCGTTGATTTCCGGGAATTCCGTGAATTTGATTGGGCGATAGAGCCAGCCGAGTAGGAAGAGGGGATTGGGTGCGTGCGCGTAGTAACGGAGTAGGAGTCAGTGCGTAAAAGAGTGACAGGTGGAGTGCGTAGGTTATTACGGTTAAACCGGATCATCGGAAACTTGGATATAACAATGGCGGATTTGCGAGCTTTGGTCTAGGCGTCGGGAGAAAGAGTCACCGTTCTGTCTCCATAGCTACCCGAAGCAAATCGGGGTTTTTCCCGGATTCCCGCCTGATATCCGAGTGACTAGGGCAATTGGACGTGAAAGTCAAGACCATCTACCTGTGATCTTGTCCGATTGTCACCATTTAACACCCTACACATCCACCAGGTACCGCGTCCCTGACATTTGGGTTCACCACCTGTTGAACGGGGCCCAGCTGCACCACTCTATCTCTGAACCTTCGGACCAAGTCTCCTCTTCCTAACTTAGATGGTCACACAACAGGTTCGCTGACCCTCCAATGAACTCTACTACCTTCCTAATTTCCTAAGTAGTTTATTTTTTCCCCCTTATTTTATCTATTTTATTTTATCTCTTATATTCTATCTGACACTACATTATTCTATCTTTTAGTTATTTTATTTCACGTTAATTTTGTTGTAAGAACCAAGTTTATTTGATACCAGAATTACCGAAAAGTAGGCCTTATACTTATTTTGTCCAATTTAGTAGATTTTCTTTTTTTTGTAGAATAACTTTTAATGACTACAGTTCTGTTCTTTTAGTAAATAATTAGTAAATTTATACTCTTCTGGTATTTATTTTGTGTTTCATCTATCTCTCTTCTAACTATTTTTCTTTTGAACCCACCCACACCCGAACTGAGCAGGGTTAATAAAACTATATGTTACAATCGATAGTCGAAAAAAATATTTTTTTGAAAAAAATGTGTGTGGGCTGTTCAGACAAGTGTAACCTAAGCTACTGGACCGATTTCCTCGACATTTGGTTTACCTTCTTCTTGAGAACAATCCAACTTTGAGGAGAAATTGCTCAAATTTGGAGGCGCTATCTCTCCAAAACTCAAATGGAATAAAGTATTTTTTTCGAAAACGGTATCAACGATTTTGAATAAACAATTCTATAAGGTAGTGAACTTAAATACTAACCATATAACTTGTTTTTCTGATAAATTTCTCTATATAACCTTTCTATAACCTTTGCTAGTAGCTGTAGATGCAGAGGGGGAAAGATCGGGTTCGATTATTCGGCGGGGAGTTAATTTTATGTTATATTTTGATAATTATATGTAATCACGATTCAATAACATATGAAATGGAAAACAGTTGATCAAGTAATTATGTTCTCGAGTGTGAGATAGCTTAGTAAGAGTTGTGTGGGCAACATTTTTCCTTGAGGTGTGGCCACTATTGATTAAAATTCAATGCAATATTGTTTTATGATGAAACTTAAGCCTCGATCTAAAATAACTTCTTCTAACAATTTTGTCTGGCTTTAAAAACGTAATAAAGAACCCAATGGTTTCTGTGAACCAACTTCTCTCTTTTTGAATTATTACTCTGGTGAAGCGAGCAAATCGGGCAGTATTGCTTCCAAGCTTACCGAAGTTACCGGAAGCTATGTGATCGTTCCGAATAATTTTATGTCTCCGGTCTCCGATTTAAAATCAAGACAGAAATCCGTTTCAGTCATCAGTGAACATTTTTTGGTACAATGTCTGTATTTCGCTACTATATAAAAACTCTTCCAATTTTAATCAAATTTTGATGGTAAATGGTAGGTCATACTTAGCCCATTAAATAAATAAATAAATAGCCATTTATTGCAAGAATACAAAATAATTTACACTTTACAAACAAAATAACACAAAACTTCCTATTAAAAAATCACAAAAAAAACCAACCAACATATTTTGTAAAAAAAAAATTAAATAACATTTGTCTCTTCTCGCAAATCGGCATTTCGCCGATTTGGCACCTTTATAAGGTCGTGAGTTGCTTTAATCAAGCTAATAATTATGTTTATATACTATATTACATGTTTTAAATATTCTCAATATGAACTGACAATTAACCCTACCTAAAATAAAATTGTAACACTTTTATAAAATAAAATAAAATAAAATTCTATCACTTTCATCCTATATTACTTCAGTTCTTGTACAGCCAAACATCGGAATATACCAGTCTCATCCTACACCATTCTGTTCTATCCATGGCCACTCTCTGCCAGGTTGCTCCTCCACATTCTCTTCTCATCTCCTCGTCCCACTGTATAGCAGGTCTTCCTCTACCTCTCTTACACTCTCTAGGATACTTAGCCCATTGTCAGTCCTAAATAAGTTTAAACCCTCTGCATCCATTTGTGTATCTTCAACTTTTACACAAACATACATTTATTTACTATATCTCCAAAAGTATTCATCTGATTGTTATGAAATTTGGATGGTTTTTCGAAAGTAGTCCACATATTGACCCAGATTAAAACCGTCTGCGCTCTTTAAATTTTGCTAAATTGATACTTTAATTAATGTAAAATTCAAAATAATTGTGACAGATTTAAAAACCGAGGGAAAATTAAATAAATTTGACAAAAATTGGTTGTAAAATCATCGAAGTATACGAAATAGTTTGTGAGGAAGCTATGTGCCACACTAATTGGTTGACTATTTAATGAAACATCGAGTGTAAGTGGAATGTGGTTTAAGAAAAATTAAGTTTTTATCGGTAGTTCATATTTACGTTTTTTCTTGATATTTGTTTTCCAAGATCCGACCCCGATTACAATAAAAAAAATGTTAATTTAACCCAATTGTTTCCTTTTTAGGGTTTTGTAGATACTTCTCAAAACCCTTATACCGAGGGTGATGTGTCCGTCCGTCCGTCGCTCTTTGGTTCATAGGGCCCGAACCGTTTAAGCTAAAGTGATGAAATTTGAAACACTGGTGTAACTTTTTGACCCAACCACAGGAAAAATATACAGAAGTTCATAATTTGATTTGCGCATGCGCAATTCGAAAAAATGTGGTAAACTCAAAAATTTATATTTTTTTTAATTTTTGAGTAGGGTATCAAATGAAAGCTGCTGAAGAGTAGGACACAAATATATATATGATTTTTTAAATGTTGCATTCCTTATTGGTTAAATAAATCAAAATATACCCAAAAAAAATTTTCCCCCCCCCAACCACTATAGATCGGCTGGCGCTAAAATTTTGAAATAATTCATGCTAATATCTTATTGTGGGGCGATGAAAATTCCGGGAGTTCATCCTAAATTTTTAAAAATTGTTAATTTTGGGCGCGAAAAAGTGTAGTGCGCCCAAAATTTTATTTTTTTAAAATTTTGAGTTGGGTATTAAATGAAAGCTGCTGAAGAGCAGGACACAAATATATATATGCTTTTTTAAAATTTGCATTCCTTATAGGGGAAAAAAATCAAAATATACCCCAAAAAAATTTTCCCCCCCCCAACCACTATAGATCGGCTGGTGCTAAAATTTCGAAATAATTCATAATAATACCTTATAGTGGGGCGATGATATTTCCGGGAGTTCATTCCCAGGTTTTAAAAATTACCTATTTTGTGCCCGAAAATTTGGAGTGCGCCCAAAATTTTATTTTTTAAAAATTTTGAGTTGGGTATCAAATGAAAGCTGCTGAAGAGTAGGATACAAATATATATTTGCTTTTTTAAATTTTTAATTCTTCATTGGTTTTATAAGTCAAAATATACCCTCAAAAAAATCCCCCCCCCCAAATTTTATATAAGGGCTGGTCTTAAAATTTTGTAATGATTCATGGTTACACCGTATGGTTGGGCGATGAAAATTTCCTAAAAAATGTAATTTATCTTGTCGTTATTACCTATTAAAAACATTGTGACTTCCCGGGGGATCGAACCCGGGACCCTTAGGATCGAAGAAAAAAAATCATAATCACATAACGGGTATGCTTAATCATCTACAAAACCCTAAAAAGTACTTGGACGCAAGTACTTCCCTGTGATTTTTTTTTATTTTGTTTTAACAGAAGGTACTTTTTCAAATAAAATTCTTTACGCAATACTTCCAAGCAAATAGGTCTATTTTTTTTTATTTTTACGTAACAGTTTCTCGGTAGTTGAGCAGAGTCTCTTTACGCTGAATTTTCTTTCTGAACGGTTTGACGATTCTTTTCTAGGATATTCCAGAGAGAGACGAAATAGGTAATCCGTAATTTCACGGAGATGGAGCCCCCTAACTCTTACACCAGAAGTTCAGTGACTGTCGCGAAAGAAGTAGGTCGGTTTGTTCATGGACATCGTGATTGACGAATCTAGCGGATCGCTACGTCGACAAAACTATTTCACATTGCCTATTCAACACCATTGAACAACGGGTTGCAATCTGCATACGAAAAGACACGGTCTGGCTAAGGCATTCCTAAATAACACTTTGAAGAAGCGTTAACAACAGGTTCATCTGTAATCAAGCGACGAATCGTAGAATCGCACACGACTTCCGCTCTGTCCAGCAGTTGTCACACGATCTACGCATTAAAAAAAAATCGTTAACCTACTTGATTACAATATTGACCTTAAAAAAGTTTTGTTTTTTACATATCAACAATAAGACATTGTCTAAACAGGTTTTGATGAAAAAATATAAAAAAAGACATTCCTATTATTTCATTCAACCGTTCACATTGTAAAGACAAAGAACAAAGCGCTTAAAGTAGGCTATTCAGACAACCAGGAAAAACATTTACACATATTAAAGGAAAAGTTTATAAAGCAATTCTTCTGGTATAAGGTTCCATTGTTGGAAGTATAAACGCAAATAAAACCTACAATGTACAATCATATTTAGCAGTAGATACCCACACACATATATAGAGGGTGGTCCAAATGCCCCCCCCCCCCCCTTAACTTTTGAACAGTTTGTGATAAATTAATGAAACTTGGGGGATCCGCACCATGTAAAGGGAAGTTTATTTTCATGCAATCGCGCAGTAGGGGCAACCACCCATTTTGCCCCCAGGCCCCAACTTCAAAATTTCAAATTGGAGTATATCATTTTGATAGCAGATTTGGATTCTACGGTGAAACATAATAATATTTTTCTTCAAACTTTTTTTCTATCTCCAATATTTTGCTCCCTATATGGGGCAGAAGTATAAAAATGGTACATTTCACCGCCTGGTGTCAAAGATTATATTAATCCCTGACGTGATGTAGGATTTTCTTTAACCAGTAAAGATTATATTTATCCCTAACGAGATGTAGGATTTACTTTAACCAGCAAAGAGTATATTAATCCCTGACGTGATGTATAGGATTTACTTTGACCAGCAAAGATTATATTTATCCCTGACGTGATGTAGGATTTACTTTAACCAGCAAAGAGTATATTAATCCCTGACGTGATGTATAGGATTTACTTTGACCAGCAAAGATTATATTTATCCCTGACGTGATGTAGGATTTACTTTAACCAGCAAAGATTATATTTATCCCTGACTTGATGTAGGATTTACTTAAACCAGCAAAGATTATATTTATCCCTGACGTGAGGTGGGATTTCCTTATTTGAAACGTTATTTCCATTCGTAAGAAAGAGATTTAATTCGAAAAAAACTCCATGAAATCCAACACTGATTACAATAAGGGATTATAACCTTAAAGATTTCTATAATTATAAACGAGTTTTACAGTTAATTTTTAAATTCACAAATCCCTAATCAAAGATGTTACAGGGGGCTTGTAGCCCTAAATTCACTGAATACCAGAGGAATCTGATCAAGGAAGTGTACGTTTTATGTTCAAATGTAAAGTCAAAGGGCTTGAAATACCTTACCACAGACCGCAGTCTTTCAGCTTCAGTATTTACCGAATCTCCGACCGCACAGATCTTTAGTAAAGTGATATTCTGTCGAGGTCGGCTTGGTTATTGCGCCTATTTTAGTGTTTTCGATTTGTGCATTTACAACAACAAACAAGTTTAAAGATAGTCTGACAATCAGTGTGGCACATAGCTTCCTCGCGTCCTTTGGCATATTTTAATAATATTATGCTTCTACAACCTATTATTGTCTACTTTATTAAATTCCCTCCTCATTTCTAAATTTGTCAATATTCTTTTTATTTTCACATGAATAAAATACCAATTTTGCAAAATTTAATGAGCGCAGATTCGTCAAACCATCCAAGTATTTAAAAAATTGGATGCACACTTTAAACATATAGGTGTTAATTAAAATTGTATTGGCGGCTTTAAAAGAGAAGCCATTGGGCGCAAAGGCTGCAAATTATGTGGGACAAATATTTCAATTTTATTCGGTCGTGTAGTTTTTAAAATATGTTAGTTTGCAAAATATTGACTGACAGACACGATAGCAAAAATGTTTTCTGATGTCTAGAATAGATTTATGTCTTGGAATATTTTAATTGGAAGTCAAAAATATTTCGTTCTTTAGGACGATGACAATGGTTCATCATATCCGCGGCCAAGGTCTAATAATTCTAGATCTCCAGGAGGAGACGGCGTCACAGCTTCCCTCGGTTTCGAATCCCATTATAGGGATCAGGCTGAAGAGAGTTGCAAATCACTCTCATGTTAGGCGATTCCCATGAGAACGATCCCTGTAACGTGTTGGAAACGTTACAATCTGCTCTGCAAGCTTTACATATAAATAACTCATAATATGTATATTTTTTGATAATAAACTGATTAAATTAAATTCCTTAATAACTCGGAAGGAACAACTAATTTGAATCCGATTCGGTTGCTAATTACTGAAGTAAATTTGGATAATCTAAATAGAATAATGAAACAATGTAAAGTTCTAAACGATGCCGAGATTCTAGGATATCTTGCTCACTATAATTAAACATTTCACCCTCGTAGTAATCAATAATAACGTCGTTGTTCCAAATTAATAATACCGATTTTAGGGATGAAAGCTAAACAAAGTACGTGAACGGTTTGCGTTTATTAGTTCGGGGTTAGTAGATAGGTGTTTGGAGAGGGATGAGCTCGCTAAATTTTGTTCCTGATAGGTTTAACGGGCCTAAACTCCTCCTCCCCTCCCTTAAAGTTATTTACGGGCGTATCGGCCTTCTCTGAACATTAAGACTATTTATCGGTTAAACTAGGTTTGTTTATTTATCGATTCATGCCAGACATAACCATTGTTGAAGGTAAAGGTTTTATTTGTTTAGGCTGGTTTGTTAAGTAGAGTTAACAATAGCAAGACAACTAGGGTGAGCAGAGGCTGAATTCAAATAATAACTTGTACTACAAGTTTAGCCTTAAAGTCGGCACAAAGGGTTTAAATAATTATTCACATTTTTCGTCCCAATATTAAACCCTAAATATTGATTACGTAAGTCTTTTCACGATTCTGTTTTGTGTATGGGCCCTTTCATTATTTTCATTTTTATATAGGGTAAGGTGGGGAAATAAAAAAATATTATTTCAAATAAAATAACGTCTATCCTTAATAACTAATAACCTACGAAACCCTACAGAGTACTTGAATGCAAGTACTTGCCTGTTACTTTCTCAAATATATAGTATAATAAATAGAATAAACAGCTTAAGTGTATGCTAGTCAGCACACAGCGAGGGTCCGTAGCCACACTGCATAGTGTTTAACTGTAAAGTGTAAGTATAAACATTGTTTTTTTAAAATGCTAAATAGATTACTTTAAACTATCCTAAGGGTCTGATATTCTCAAAACACACTCTGATAAAGTTTTTTTTTGCCACTGAACCGGACTACAACCATATAAATACATCGAAAAGACCATAATTATAAAAAAACAAACATATTTTGTCAATAAAAAATAAAATAATATTTTTTTCGAAATTTCCAAAAAGTGGTATTTTTAAGAATGTTCAAGAATTTTTTCAGATTTTTTGCACTTCACATAAGCGAGATAGAGGGGGGGGGGGGACACGTTTCATACCCACTTCAAACTTGCCTATGCTCGCCCTATCAAAGTTATAACCAAAGAATTATATATTTTTGTAATCAGCTCGACGTACCCTTTCATATGATACCCCTCACGGTGTCGAAAAAAAATAAAACAATTTTAAGCCTTAAGTTTTTTTACCCTTATTTTTTTGAAAAATGTAAGTCGCTATATTTTTAGTATATGTGGCCGTGAGAGCAGGTGACCGGACGGACGGACAGACACACGCAGGGAAATATAAGGATCCTTGGTTTTGCCAACGGACCCTAAAAAAGGGTTATAACGGCGCATAAAATTGATTTTGAGATTTGGTTGGTTTTAAGATTTCTTGAGTCCAAAAAAGTGGTTTTTAAAAATGTCAGTCCGTCTGTGTTAACGCTTGGAACCTAAACTACTTGACCGATTTCGATGACGGTTTTCATGTTCGGAAAAATAATATCTCGCAAAATCGAGAAATGAATTTGACCTACAACTTCGGGGGCGATATCTCTCAGAAAATCTGAAACAAAAAAACCTTACGACGACTTTGATTTGACAAAGAGTAAATAATCACCTGTTGAACACTTATATATGAGTTTTATAATCAATTGATTAGGATAAGATATTATTGGAATTAATTTCAGTCCTACTGTACAAGAGTCTACTTTATATAACTTAAAACTTTACATTTTTAGATTTAATTTTACATTTTATCCGTTTCATCAGGTGGCTTTTTTTTACTATCTTATTTCATCGAATTTGAAAAAGATGGATACCCTTAACATTTTTAGTTATCAACTAACTTTTTCGGAAAATTGTTTTAAATTTATTTAGTCGGTGCCGAAGGTGTTAGCTTTAATCTTCATTATCTATTGACAAGGGTTTGAAAATCAATACTTTGTCTTCCTCGGTTGAACTGAAGTCGGGCTTATCCCGGTCCAATCCACTAATTCGAGTCCGTACCCTGATACATTTATATTGGGCGAGTTTTAAATTTTGTAGCTTCGCCATGATTAACGTTTCTATATTATTTAACACTGCTAAATGCTGTTATAATTTTATAAAATTCTTATAAAGGCTTCTCTAGATCAAGAATTAAATCAAGAGAGCATTAAAATTAAAACACTATTATTTTCACCGACTGAATTTTCTTTGGTTTTATTATTGGGTCATAAAGTTTTAAATAATCAAAAAGAAAAAATAACCGAATTCTAACAGGTTGTCAACCTTTAAAAAATTATTCGAGGGAAATTCACATAAAGTTTTTTAACCGATGAAAACCGAAGAAATCTGTCGTAATCGGCCTGTAAAGAAATTAACTTTTCTCATTTTAATTGCTTACAAAAGACAACGTTTATTATGAAGAATGCATTTTTTTGTCGTAGAATTCAAAACTTCTAGGCCAGAAATCCGCTTTAGACATCAGGCGATATATTTGGTCCCGTGTCTGTGGGCTGAAATTTCTAAGGTAGGTCGTAATCGGCCCACTATTGGTTCCATATTAACTAACATTACTCGTTCGATGTTATAGAAATTCGGTAGGTTTGTCTAAAGTAGCCCACAGATGGTCCCCTACAAATGTTGAACATTTAGCACGTTTAATATTAGATAAAAATAAGTGCGACTCCACTGGGAATCGAACTAGTACAAACAACTCAACTACAATATAAAATCCGATACGACTACTCATCCAATAATAGGACGTGAGGAACCTTCGTGCTACACTATTTAATTAACTATTTTTATTTTACAATAAACTTATTACAATTCCAAGTTTCCTCTGTACGTTTATTTGTATAAATTAGCACTATTACAAAACTTACTACAAAATGTCTACTACAAAATGCTATTACAAAATACTACTGCAAAATACTACTACAAAATTTCTACTACAAAATGTCTACTACAAAATGCTATTACAAAATACTACTGCAAAATACTACTACAAAATTTCTACTACAAAATTTCTACTACAAAATGTCTACTACAAAATACTACTACAAAATACTACTACAAAATGTCTACTACAAAATACTACTACAAAATGTCTGCTACAAAATTTCTACTTCAAAATGTCTACTACAAAATGTCTAACACTATGATAATACGTCTGTTTCTTATATACTACAAAATGTCTGCTACAAATGTTTACTACAAAATGTCTACAAATGTTTACTACAAAATGTCTAACACTATGATAATACGTCTGTTTCTTATATCTATAAAATATCAATTACTTTTAAGATTTATTTATCATTGTAATTATTATTACAAATTGTTATAAATGTTCAACGTTTTATAAATTAGCTTAATGGAATTTTACATTGTGTTTATGAGAAGATTATGTATAATCTGTTTATTTATTAACCCGCCTTCGAAATGAATGTTAGAATTTCTAGTTAGTGTTTGTTGTGCCAAAACAATTCTGAGTCAGTTGTTGGCACTCCCTCTTCTGTTTCCAAGTCCTTAATTCTATTTAATTGATTGCTTTTAGTTTGTATGCTTCCCTTTAAGATATCAAAATCAAGAGATAATGGTATTGTTATGTTTTAGAATCTATTACTGATAATAAATAATGATTATAGCAAATAATGTGAGGGGTTTCTAGCAAAATTGTTAGGATCTTATTCATGGTAAATGTGAGTCAAACTTAGATACCAAACTTTCACTTTATGGCCAAATTTTATATTAATTGTGCTTTCTTTATAGTAAAATAAATAATTATTTATTAAAATAATTGAACTGCCTAATTAATTAATATCCAAATTAATTAACGAAGTAATTAATTTTTCTCTTTGAGTTTTATTCATGTTTAAGATTGCATCTTGAGGTCTTTTACTATCGAGCTATCTCTAGGATAGGATTGAACATGCATCGCTCAGATGTTTTTGAAAACGCAGGTTACAATATCTGCATAGTTTCGTTATCAACATGCTGTTTCAGGATAACCTTTAAATGTCATCTGAATTTCCAGGGTGGTCTATGTAATTACTTTACAAGAATTATAATTTCCATAATAACGTTTATACACTGATTAATCGTGTGTGCAGAGGCGTGAGCCGAACAGAAATCAGTTTCAAACATCAGGCGACATTTTCGGTCCCGTGCCTGTCGCTCGATTTTTGTGAACCTGAATGTCTTAAAAACGACTCGTCCGACGGTTGGTCATAATTCATAATTATACATACACATAGGCAGAAGCATAAATTTATTCGTCCCTATATCTTCAAAAGTATTCATCCGATTTTTAAGAAATCCAGACGGTTTGTCGAAAGTAGCCCGCTGCTAGGTCCCAGATAAATTTCAACCGCCTATAACATCAATAATATTCGTAATTGGATGCCAGGAAGCTACGTGCCACACTAGTTGGTAGACTATTTTCTTTAGTAAAGTTAAACAGAAAGAAAATTAAAATTAAGATAAAAATTGCTTTCAAATACTAAAATCCCCCTTAGTTAACTTAATGCTATACTTAGGGGGGCTTAACTATTTTAAACTTTAAATGCCCAAACTTTAGGCTTGTTCCCAAGGACTTACTGGCTTGTTATAAAGGGCAACAGTTGCTCTATTCTTTACGCTAAAATAATTCCTTTAGTTTTCTGGAAATTGTCGAATAATAATAGTTTGAGCCAACGTTTGCTTCCGACCTTACCGAAGGTGCCTGAAACTATGTGATCGTTCTAGACTTGTTTTCTCCATTGTCCATCTCGGACAATTTCTATCTAGTGCCGAGTGTTTTCCATTACATTTAATACATTTTTGGGGGGTTGGGACATGTTAGGCTTTTATCATAGTGTGGATCTCTATAGTCTTGAAACAGGCGCAGACTGGCAATGGAACTTCAGGTGGTTGAATTTAAAGCACTGGAAACATATTATGGGTAAAGGGATATATGGTCTTATAGGGACTGACAGATATCCTACTTTAAATTTGTCAGGGAGAGGGAGAGATGAGACGTTGAATGTTATAATATAACTATATGGGTCGATTCTAGGATTTGATTTTGTTTTCTGTTTATTCTTCTAATATCAACAACACCTAATAGTTTGTTTTCTTTTATTTCACCTCAGGATTCTGAATTTAAGTCGTTACATGTTATCACACCTTTTACTTTGTTAAGCGAGTTGTGCGGCTCCACAGATACTGATAAAAACGGACTATTAGGAAGGTGTGACATTAATTTGTTAGACTGGAATCTTGAAATGGTTTTTGCTAGTAAAGAGCCATCCTTTAATTTCTTGGTTGACCTAACCACCAGAGATTTGGGATAGGATCTTCTTAATTAGGAAATGCGCAATCTTGGAAAAAGTTTCTCCCTTCGTTCTTTTTATAACAAGATGTCAGGGTTTTTTTTTATGTAATGCCGTGATCATTGGCGTGAGTTTGGCTTTCTTCTTTTATTATTTGAAAAGGTGTCACTGAAATTTCGATATTGTCATTTATGGTAGTTAAACATGATTTTTTAAATCAATTTATAAGGTAAAAGTCTACCCCCCTGAACCTGGGGGCTCGCAAATGTCCATAAGGACGACCAGGATGTATTAAGTTAGATAGTAACTAGTAAAATGAGTTTATAGCTTACCTTCTCTCCCAACACTTGACAGTTGTATGCAGAAAAAATAAACTTTATTCATCTTCGTTTATAAATCTATTATATGTATTTGAAAAATAATGTTTAGTTGGTTTAGCATCTTGTAGACGCCATTAAGTCAATAGTTTAGTAACAGTTTATTTTCTTTGCTAAATTTTATTTTATGTTATTTATTTTTATACTTCACTTTCTATTCCATTGTTAAAACTTAACAGACTTGAAACTCTATTTGTCTATTTTCATGGAAAATATCTGAAAATAACAACAGAAAGAAACTACAAAACATTTATTGCATTCCAGACGCAGTCCCCACTGAGTTATCTATTGCCCGAAATTTCCCACTTATATCTTATACTTGGTACACTAAAATACTCTGCTATAATTAAAAAATCCTATGTATACATATTTTAATATACTATGAATATATATTTAAATGTACCGTGTTATTGAAAAATAAATCCTTGAAAATAAATTCAACATCATTTACTACAATAAACCGACTGACTATTGTAATTGTTTACTTATAAAGTGTAGTTTTCTTCAACAGTTTATATCCTGTTGAAGAAAATTATATTTCTCCTAAATATCGTTTAAAGAAAAGTATGTTTTTTTTTTTTATTGATCCATGATATTATCTTCACTTATTATTTAATATCTAAAAACTATTTTTAATAAATAAATCGTTCTAATTGAATCTCTAATTAAGAGTGAAAGTTTTATTTTCGATTTCATGACAAGGTAAAATTTAAATGAATTAACAATTTCTTCAACGCGAGGAAAACCTTTAAAGTACTTTTAATGAAGACGGACATGGATTCTACCTAGGAGTTTAATTTCATTTATTGGGTTAGAAAAATCATTTATTTTCAATGATTTGTAAAATTCTGACTCCAATTCGCACAGACATTTTATATAACCGGGCTTTTTACTTTCTCGTTTACTTAGTAGGTATATATAGAGAGAAAGTATTGTTACGGCATGAAAATAAAAATTATAAAGCGCCTCTTACTTTATTTTCATGCTAATACTAATAGTTATTGACGGTGTATGTTTTATTACTGTATTGAATGACGTCATTTTGAGCATTATTGGGGAGATAATTAAAGAGGAAATGTTTGCATCTGAGGAAGCAATGTGGTCCGTGTGAAGAACGCGTGTTTTCCAAATCGGATATTGCTATTGAGACATCGGTCAACATTGTTTTCGGTCTGGTGTCTGTCAGACTGTCCTTCAACTTGTTTAAGAACATATCTTAAAAACTGCTCGTCTGATTTTATAATTAGCTTACTTTTCGTACTTCTCGTCTGCGCCCATTCATCTTTTCTCTCGTTGTTTTGGTAACTTCACCCGTTACTCTTAGCACTATATGAGCAGTGCCCCATAAAAAATTGAGTTTCCACAAGTTAAATTGTTAGTGGACTTTAAAATTAAATATTGGACAACATTTTACCGATGTTAATCTAATTAATAATAATGTGGTACTTTTTTACTTTAGTAACCCCCCCCCCCCCCCCCCAATATCCCTTTGTCTTAATAGTCAGACAAAGGAACAGTAGCAGAGTTGAATATTCCTATATATAGTTGGTTATATATACCTAGTTGGTATTCCTCAGTCTAAACTGCTATTAAGACAAAGGGATATTTAGTGCAATGTACCTTGGCACAAAAGAATATCACGCTTGTGTATATAATTGTGACCATATCCCTTAAGCTAATCAACTATAAAGATAAAGGAATGACCAGTACAGATGCTCTGGCCAACTAAGATACGCAGGAGAATATTTTTCACTGTCTGTTTCCCGTAGTAAATAATAATAGTCCCCAGGCCACCATAAGAAGTAAGTCAATGATTGATAAAGTTTTCTTTCCTTATGGAATCGCTTATTTATACCGTATCCACCGATGAATTGGGTATATGGCAAGTGGGCGCTGGGCCATTTCTTTTTTGTTGACATGCCAAACTTGCCCTTCTGCGGGAACATTGAAAAGAGATAGATAAAGTTTTGATTTTCACAGGATCGTTTAATTAAATTATTTCAAAAACAGTGGTAAAGGTAGCCACCGATACGAGTGGGCCGTTTTCTTTTCAACGTCCCCGCAGAGCGATATGTTTGGGGCGGTGGACACCCCAAACGGCCCACTCTTATCGGTGGCCACGTGTACCACTGTTTTTGAAATAATTTAACTAAACGATCCTGTGAAAATAAAAACTTTATCTATCTCTTTTCAATGTTCCCGCAGAAGGCAAGTTTGGCATGTCAACAAAAAAGAAATGGCCCAGCGCCCACTTGCCATATACCCAATTTATCGGTGGACACGGCATAAATAAGCAATTCCATAAGGAAAGAAAACTTTATCAATCAGCGACTCACTTCTTATGGTGGCCTGTGGACTATATTATAATTTGATTTGGATTAAAATTTAAACTTTCCGTAGTATGAAAACTACCAAAAACTTAAAATTGGATGAAGGAATGTTAAATATAAAAAACTAAAGGAGTCTCAATGTCTTGGGGAGACAAACACACAAACCTTTGAGCTTTCCTAGCTTTGAGACTTCAATAGGGCATACAATTGTTTAGAACCAATGGGGG